>VZSC01009403.1:109293-216568 GCA_013398225.1 Steatornis caripensis
TCAGTTCATCACACGCTGTCTCTGCTGCTCCTTCCTCCTCAGGGGGAGGGCTCCTCACACTCTGCCCCTGCTCCAGCTTGGAGTACCTCCCACGACAGCCAGTCCTCCATGAACTTCTCCAATGTGAGTCCTTCCCAGGGGCTGCAATTCTTCATGAACTGCTCCAGCGTGGGTCCCTCCCGGGGGTGCAGTCCTTCAGGCACAGACTGCTCCAGTGTGGGTCCCCGTGGGGTCACAAGCCCTGCCAGCAAACCTGCTCCAGCGTGGGCTCCTCTCTCCATGGGGCCACGGCTCCTGCCAGGAGCCTGCTCCATCCTGGGCTTCCCAGGGGGTCACAGCCTCCTTTGGGCATCCACCTGCTCTGGCGTGGGGTCCTCCGCAGGCTGCAGTTGCTGTTGCACAGTTTTTTCCCCCTTCTTAACTGCATTTTCCCAGAGGTACTACCACTGTCACTGATGGGCTCGGCCTTGGGCAGTGGTAGATCCGTCTTGGAGCCAGCTGGCATTGGCTCTGTCGGGCACCGGGAAAGCTTCTAGCAGCTTCTCACAGAAGCCACCCCTGTAGCCCTCCCACTACCAAAACCTTGCCACACAAACCCGATACAAGTGCTGTTGGGATTGAATTGAATATTAATTGTTGAAATTAATCTGACTTGCTTAGGTGCGCCTGTCTGAGTTGCAGTCCAATTACTTTGTAGATATACCATAAAAGAACCCGAAGTGGGCTATGTTAGGCAACTGTTACAAAGAATCTTCCTCCTTGCTTACTTAGACTATTCTTGGGAAACATTTAAATCAAAATCTTGGTCCAGAAACGCCTTGGTAATCACAGATCCAGACGAAATGCTGAAGGTCACTAAAGAGCATCCCTAGTGTTGCCACAACGATGCACTCTGTTATTGAAATCGGGATTCTGGTGAAGTTTCCTGTTTCAGGCACAAACTTTACAACTCGCTGTTAGATGGTAATAATACAGTCACTATAATTGCTAAGATGTTTATGTATTTAGAGGCTGATAACAGTGAGGGTACTATGAGAAAATAATGAGCAAATTCTACAAATTCAGGATTATGGAGATTGCATTATTGCCGTAAATGCAGAAATAGCTATTGTCAAAGATAAGGAAGATTCTCTGAAGGTATATTCTATCTAATCAAAACATTTCCCACATGAAAAAGTAACAAAAGCAATAAAGTGATAAAAGGATCATTAAGCTGTACAAAGATGTGATATGCAGACAAAGAACAACTTTAGAAGGAAGGTTTCCAGTTATGAAAGACAATTATGGCTGTTTGGTCCCCTCAGAGTTCATTAACAAACACTTGGGAACACTGATTAGGGCCCGTATCTTTGTTTTTTTCCACTGGCATAAGAGAAATAATTAATGGCAAAAATGTGAAAAGACTGACTAAGAACTTCGTATTAGTTTATGGGATATATTCTTAGCTTTAAGCTAATTAAAGTGAAACTGAAAAACTCTTCTGATCCTCAACAGTTCAAAATTTTCAGTTTTATGTAGTTTGGAGACCATTTAACCATACAGATACCATAAGGGAATAGCAGAATGGTTATTTAATTTGTTTAACTCCCATTGCTGAAGAACTGGCTTTTAAGGCCTTCACTAATTTAGATTTTTGCAGAGCTATAAGAAGCCAAAAGCATTATTTATTTATATTTTCCCTGTCTGTTTTTCTGTTTAGGCTTCAGACTTTGGACAAAATAAGAAAAACCTCTGATTTAGTTTTTTTTTTTAAATAAAACAAACCCCAAAATCTCTTAAGATTCTGCAGTTTTAAAAGTCTTGCTTTTGTATCTTCTTTCCATTATGAATATGTCTTTTCCCATGGTTCATAAATTTCCAGTAAACCTCAGAGAAATATTCCAAGACCACAGATAATGTTTAAGACCACGTTAAATTAAACCCAGCCCATAACGATTATTAATTATTTTAAGTGCTTCCTCTTTAGGCTTCATTTCCACTATTGGCAGACTGCGTTTGAGAAAAGCCAGGGATCTGAATATGAAGGAACACTTGCAACTTAAAACCAGGGAAATTAGCAGAGTTATTTCATATCTTAACTGCAAGCAGTTGTTTTGCTTCGTGGATTTGTCTGCAACTTCCCACACGGGATCTGATTTAAGGACCTAACTCAAAGTACCCTAAGTCAGCAGGTTCACCACAAACTTTGAGACACTTTGGACTATGCCACCAAACTCTAGACCTGTTCCCACATCTGTGGATATTGCTATGGGTAAAGGCCATCTTCCCAGAACTTGTTGCATGTGGAAGACACGTGAATTTTGGCCAAAGCCTTCTTCCATACCCACACGTGTCCCTCCCATCCCCTGTGGTGCTATTTGCAGCTTGGGGGAGGGACACAATTCACATCTCACAACCATAAAATAGGTGTTGGAAATAAGAGTATACTTGCAATTAGGATAAGCAGGATGGTTGTTTTCCTCAGGAGTTCCCTGTAAGGTTGTTTGGAAGTTACTCATATTGCTAGGAAAAGTCAAAGAAAATAATGAGTCAGGTTTAGGTTAGGTATTGAATTACGGAATGAGAAAAAACGTTACACAAAGGAGAAAAAAAAAGGAGAAAAAAAAGGTCAGGCGTACCTGTGATTTAATTCTGTGTCTTTTTTGTGACATCTCACTCAGATGCCAGAGCTGAGGGCACCGTCCTTCCTCACACACTGCCCCAAAGCCTCACACCTCAGCACCTCACTTGAAGAAGGGCTTGTATAGCCAAACCCATGTTTGTTTGTTTGGTTGGTTTTTCCCTCTTGAGACTGTATCAGTTGTTCTGATGTAAGGAATTAGCTTTACTTGCAAATCTTGCCTTGCTTACTTAACCCATTGGGAACACCGTGATGCCACTAGTCGGCCTCTGAACTTGCTCTCTTCCTTAGTCATTATGTCTTAGTTTTGGCTGGAATGACTTTTGGCTGTCCTTGGACTGTATCTGTGGAGCGAGCTGCCGAGAAACCACCCTTCCCTTGGAGCAGCTTCTGCTCTGAGCTCTGCTCCCTTTCTCTTTTGTTCCTTTTGCTATCCTTCTTTTCAACTTCCTTCCTAGATCTTTTTCAAGAGGAAGGCTGCCTGGGGACCTGCGCTAAATAGAGATGCAAAGGATCAGTGTTCCCCTCCCCGGCTGGCTGTGGCTGGGCCCTGGGATATGATATGCAAATCTAGCAAGGGGTACGCTCCCTCCTTCCTGTTTGGAGCCAGGATTTTCCCTTCTCCTTATCTGGCTGCTTTTAACTTGCATTTCACTTGTATGCTTTAGTTAGTGCATTCCTTCTAGCTTGGCTGGCTTTTTCCTGTTTACAGCATCTCCACAATTGCTACTCAACTCTATAAATCATACACTTCATGAGAAGTACTCATTGTAAATATGCGTGTTACTAGACTCATCAATTCTAGCTCACTGGGAGCTTCGAGTATAAATCCTGTATTACATATTAATAATGCAAATAGTAAGTTAGTACTGAAAGTGACTTCCTAAATGGCCTTCCTTTTTACTGTGTTAGGGAATGTTGTCATACCTGAGTGGGTATTTCCGAGAGAGAGTAATGCCCAAGTATGTCAGGTGAAAAGATGTACAAATTATATTGAAAATGAAACTAATCATTTTGTAAAGAGGAGTAAAGTGGCAGAGTATGAGGATGCTGCTTTTTAAAGGCAGAATTTGACTGATGTTACTTTTCATGCAGAAGAGGGGAGGAGAGAGCTTATGATGTAATCCATTAGAAGTCTGCAAATATATGGAGGTATAATGGAGAGATGGAAGGAAGGAACAGGAATAGGGTGCTGCTTTCCCCTCGAGGACAGCGTGCTTGGCCAGGTCACACGGGCAGTGTGACAGTTCTTTGCGATAAAGGAGCCGGTGCAACATTAGCTGATGTGTTGCTCCAATAAGTCTCATTTAACAAGGGGCAGCATCAAGCAATGGACATGTGAAATACCTTATGCAGTGAATTTTAAAATACTTTTGGATGAAAGATTATGTACAAATGGTAGATGTTTTTATACTTCATAAATGATGCATCAAGATTAGGGAGAGGTCCTAATAAAGTCTCTAAAGTCTTTATGTATGAGCTAGCAAATCAGAAAACTAAATTATGTCTTAGAATGGTGGAATCTTTTTGAAAGTAAATTTGATCTGTGATTATGCAAGTTGATAAATAAATTACTTACATAAAATGCCCAGAAATACATTCAAAATCTGAGGCACCTTTCCACTTCATAATTGTATCACACAAATCATAGCGAAGTGATTAAAAGCTAGGCTAAGCAAGAGCAGAATTTGGCTCGTTACTTCTGCAATTCGGTATGGGTTGTATATATATGGGAGCGCGAGAATATGAGACCGTCACTGCAGTGTTGAGCTGTGATTGCCATACGGCGCTATGAGAGATACTGGGTCTATGAACTGTGTTATAGCCACGAATGTCAAAAAGAAGAATTGAGGCTTGTAGGCTCAGGTATTCTTTTGTTAGACCATCTGATATAATTGGAAAAATGATCAAAAGCTTATCTGTTTTTTCCCCTAATATCAATCACTTATGAAAGAGACTACTTTTTTCATACTACAAACCTTTGCTGTTATATTTATCTTTCTAAATATAAAAGATATATTCTTATGTCAAATGTGCACTTTTTAATACTGATTACTTGAGACATTGTATGTGACAAAGCTAAAGCAAACAAAGAAAGGAGCTTTGATGAATGTATAGCAGAGTTTAACCCAGGCAAACTTTCCAGGCTGTGTTCATTATAAAGCACAGATCTCTGATGTGCAGACTGCAGCGAAGTGGCTAGAACTGTACCATACAGTGGCATGAAGCTGCATACTAAAAGGTTTAAACTGAAGTTTACAGATTTAATTTTGGGGCAATTGCCAAAGATTTTCTTTTTCTCATTCTGAAAATCAGAATACTTGGTGTGATACTCCAGTCCTTCTTTTTGTGAAACACAGACTGCAACATTTCAATCCCAGTTCTTCCATTAAGACCAACGATTTAAGGCTGAATTAGAACATTATCTTTCGGAAAGATATGTGTTCTGGATCTAAGAGTGCAAATGCAGGAGAATTTATCCATACTCCTCAAAACTTTTCCAAAAGTAACTCTGCTAACTTGATCATCCAATCAGTAGATGTTTCTGCATCCTTTCCTGGAAGGTTGAGCGGTGCCCAAACCCAAAAGATTTTTCATGAAATATATTGTGTCCGATTGCTTTAAACTTTCTGTTCTTCATGTAGCTAGGATTTTTAACACAATGATTTTTAATGACTTCAACCTGCACTTGCAATTCCAGCTCTAAACTCTAACTGATCTACTTGTATACTCCAGATGTTAGTCTTGCTGTGCTATCCGTGCCTTGAGCAGCCCAGATCTTCATGCAGTGCCAGCTAAATGGGAGACAGAAATATCCGAATATTTTGGATTTCAAGCATGCTGTGAGTACTGTGGCTTGACACAGATCACCGGCTGGACTCCTGTTAATTTTGGTGCTTTCTAACACGTGAAATGTAAACTGAAAAATGTTATCATATGAGATTTTGACCTTTTATGGACAGAATGATGTGAAATCTGAAGCTTTCACAGCTCGGCTGAATGTCGTATTTGCTTGCTCAGTGAATGAGCGTCAGACAGATTCACCTCCTATTTCCTAAGAAAATTAATTTGAGACCTTAAACTTAACCATGGCAAACAGATTAAAAGTTCTAAGAAATAAGAATAAGCAGATCATCATTGAAAGCTTTCGGGAAGAAATGTGTCAATCAGGCAATTGAAGTAGGAAATGATCATGTGGTCCCTGACAGCCGGGAAGAATGACAGAAAAATATAACAAAACCACAAAGATCTACAAAGAAGATTTGCTCTGGATTTTGAAAGTTGAAGATATGTTTTCAATCCTGCCAGAAGGAAAGATAGGAAACAGCAAAGGTTTTGTGTGGGCTAGGAGGCAGACACAGTCAGGGGAAAAGAGAAAGTCTTTCAGATTCTACGAAATAGATAGGCAATAACAGAGCAAAATAGCTAATGCTATGCAGAGAATACAGAAGAAAGTAGTAATCAATCATCCATTGTCTTGATCTAACCCTTAATATAATATGCTGGGCCAAACTTGCCTTCTATAACTCTTCTTATTTCAGTGGAATTAGGTCCGGGATTGATTTTGTCAATGTATTCCTCTGCTAAAACTCACTTTGTAAAAGCAAAAATTAGGTAAAATTATTTTGGTTTTATGTATCTGTATGTGCAAAATTAGATATTTAATAAATTTGTGTGGTTGGATATAACGAGTTAGAAACAAAAATTTGGTTAACTCCAGTATGAGTCTGTTGAAGTTGTTATATTTAAAGAAGCTATCAAGCTCCAAGGAATAACCTGTTTATGCATGATATAGTTGTTACTTGAGCAGTGGTGTAAAAATGAAAAAGCTTCATTTGCTTCAATCATGCACGCTTAGTGTATCTCAGCTCCCGCAGGTGTAGAGGATCATTTGTAGCACTGTAGCTGCTTGTAGCATTGTAGCACTGTAGCTGCAGCTCACATGGGAAGGGAAAATGATTATGGCAATGGTATGTCCTTGCTTTACTGAGCAGTTGGGAATGGCACGGGAGAGCAACAGAGATGTCAGGTTTGTAAAGTTTAGCTGTGATCTGTTTTTGCTTGAGTAAAAGTAACTGTGGGAGAGATGAGCAGTGAGCCCTAGGGAGCATAGATGACAGCAGTTTTTCTGTTTGTCAGTACATGGGATAGTTACGGATTTAGTGGATCGTACTGGGTTTGACTGAGGTGGAGTTAACTTTCTTCATAGCAGCCCATGTGCTGTGTTTTGGATTTGTGACTAGAACAGTGTTGATAACACACCAACGTTTTGGCTGTCACTGAACAGTGCTTGCACAGCCCCAGAGCTTTCTCTTCTTCGCACTCTGCCCTCTCCTAGTGAGAAGGCTGGAGAGGAGACACAGCTGGGACAGCTGACCTGAATCAGCCAAAAGGATATTCCACACCATATAACATCATTCTCAACAACAACAACAAAAAATAGTTCTGGGGTGGGGGTGGGGGTAGGGATGGGGAGGTGGTGTGCCTCCCTCATGCCACTGAGGTGGTGGCGAGGCATGAGTGCTGAGCGGGTGCTTCATTGCTGGCCGGGATCAACATACTGCATGGCCTTTACCGCATAAGTTAACGGACTATATGGTTCTGTGCTGTCTTGATGCCTGCTGTCTGATTTCCTTAATAAGTATATAGCCATTTGGCAGTTAGATATCCTTAAACTCTGAGTCACTGAGGGCTGTTTTCAATCAAGCAGAACACCAGGAAAAATACCGTGCAGTTAACTGTTACCGCCTAGTGACTCAGGATATATATTTGCATGGGTGTGTCATCCAGTTAACATTCTGTATTCTCCCTATGGAGTTGAATGAAACACAGACAGGATTTTTTTCCAGAACAGGTGCTTTTATCAGACAGACTGATTCCTTAACCATTCAATAAATAAGTAAATCCTTCCATTTTAACTGCCGGCAGCACTTAGAATTGCCTGGTTAGTGATGCCACCACCGAACGCCTGCCCCTCACGTTATTTCTCTCAATGTACCCATGTCACCATAAAGTGCAATTTAGTCTTTCAGGAACTGTTCTTCACAGGAGGAAATGATCATAAATATGTGCCCTGAGGTAGAGCAGGAAGGGCAAGGGCACCTTGTGCCACAGCCGTTTAGCCGAGGTGGCTGGCGAAGGACAGTCTGCAAGCTGGAAGGGTTACTTCTAGTGTAGGGATGAGGCTGGGGAGTCCTAGCGCAACAGCTGATCAGTAAAAATCAGATGGAATGCAAACGGAGAAAGCGTTACAGCATCATTCAGAAGCTCAGTGTGATTTCATCTCCAGTTGCAATTTGTAAACTTTCTTTTATTGATTGAGTTTTCTTGTCTTTCCTTGGTGACTATCTTGCCGTGCACAGTCAACTAAAAAGTCTAAAACTTGAAATCAGCGCTGTAATAACGAAAGGTAGATCTGAACTTCATCACTCATGAACACTTCTAAAACTAGCGTTTTCCTGTGATGCTGAACAGGTAGCACCACCTGGCACCACTCTGCTTGCAACTTTTACAGCGAGTAAATGTATGGTTGTGCTAGTCTCAGTAGCTGATACTGTAGTGAGTAGAAAGTGGTGGCAGAGTGATGGCCTTATATCTCTCCTATCAAAACATAGACAGTTGTCTTGGAAACTGATGATTGTCCTAGTGCTGCTTGCTTGTAGTGATAAATGCCTTTGAATGACTTTCTGGACTAGAATAAAATGGTCTACAATAAGAGTGGTAAAGATGAATATGCAGATAACTCAATATTTTTTTTTGCTTAGTTCAGTAGGCAATTTTAATACCGCCCTGGAGTACTGCCGAGGATGATTTTAACCCAGACTTATTTTTTTTTTTTCAGTGACTTTTAGGTGTCTGTATGATTGTTTGTTACAAAAACTGCTTAGCAGTAGTGGAAATGCTGTTTAATAACATAGCAAATATTCCATGGATTATAATCTGGTTTTTACAAAGGTGATTACTATTAAAATATAATTATTATAAACAAAAATTAGAGGAAAAGTGCTTAGGGATGGAAGGGAGAAAATTCCTTTTTTAGAGAGCAGATGTTATTCTGCCAAAGAACTGGCTAAATAGTATTATTAAAATGTACTTTCTTTTTAATTTTCTGCAAATCACCAACTCTCAGGCTTGTATATGAAAACACTGGATCAAAACACTTTGAAGTCAGTGGGAGTTTTTCCAATGAGTACCAGGAGCTTTGTGTCAGGCACTTGTGGCTTATAACTTGTGCTAACGTGCTGGGCATGGATAATGCATTTCTCCACTGTTCTAATGCTGAAAACGGAGAAGTAGTGTCGATTTCTGCATCATAGGATGCAGGACAGCCGATAGCTTTTACCTAGTTCTGTGCTGATGAGCAAACTAACGACTTTTTTTGTGACTCCTTTCAGCCTCCATTATGCAGAGACCAAGCATAATGCTTGTCCTAATGCCAGCACATGATGGTTTTGAGTATTACAGCCCAGATGCTAAAGACAGAATGACCTTAGTCATGACAGTACTGGACATCTGCTGTGATAGCACATATTGCTGTACTCTTCCCTAGTTCTTCTGGTGGCAGTAAACAACAAGGACAATATGATCCTTAAAGAAAGAATTTACTTCTTCTATTACCAGAACTAGTTTTGTCGGGGCACATTTGACACACATTGGTAAGCAATTTCTTGTAGGAATGCAAATCTGGCTTATGTGCACATTTCGTGATTACATTTCTGTGATCATTTAAGGGCAAGGGAACCCCTCATTTCAGTTGTTTCAAGCAAGCAAAATTGCAGCAAGTAATCAGGGCTTCTTTCGAGAGAACTTTCTCTCGTACCATTCTTCCCATAAACCACTGAGATTTTCTTTAAGCACTAATGGTTGATGTTTATACTGGTTCTTTCCTCTTGGATGGAAGTATAATTGAGTTAAAACAATCTTTCACTGATTAATACTTCATTTACAACAAGCGTAAGTCTAGTAATTTCATCTGTCACTCAAGATGCTGCTACCTCGTGAAGCTACATTTAAGAAAACCTGCTGTTTCCTTCTCTAGACTAATTGGAAATCACAGTTGGTTAAGCAGCACTACAGAAGTTCATTGTTCTTACAAATAAACAATAGAAGATAAAATTATCCAAAACAGTTGAAGAAAGACCTCCGGATATCTTTTTCACATAGAAGTACGTTTTTACAGAAATTGGGAATTAAGAAATTGGCATCTGTCTGTCAACTGTATGAGACAGTCCGTGAATTCTGGTTAACAGTTCAGATATGTTTGAAATACTGATGTTTAGCTTTTTTGGGTTTATGTCGGATAAACAGATTTCACATTCCAAGAGGTTTGGCTGTAGCTTGTCTCTGGCCTTATTTACTGCAGAAAACAAGGTGTGACATTAGGGCAAGTTGTAGGAAACAAGAACAAAGGGTGTGAGCTTTTTCTTGTTGCATCACATTCATATGAAATGGTATTGTCATCATGGGATAGGGAGAAAACAAAGAAAACTGGGATACAGAGCTGTAGAGTTGAACCAAACTATTTCTATTAAATGCAGAGCTGTGGGTCGCAGAGAGGGTAAATTATTTGCCCAAAGCCACAGAGAAAGTATGTTGCAAGTCAAGGGTTTGAAAATTGGTGCTCAGATTCTCAGTTACTCTTCCTTTACTGCAAGAATTAGTGAGTATTGCAGCCAAACACCACCATGTCTTTTCTCTCACTCACTATCTTTATCCCTCTCTTTCTGTATTTGCTACTTTTTTATTTTCTTATGTGACACTGCAAAAAAAAAAAAAGAAAAAATCGGGAAGGTAGTAGCTGGTACATTTTTACTGATGTGCCACGGTTTCTGGAAGTCCTATAGGTATGTTACGTATTCTACATTCTGCACCACTAGAATAATGGTTTGTGACTGAGTGTATAGCCAAGGGCCTGTCCTAATTTGCGTTGTTAAAATTTTAAGTAATACAATAATATCCCTGCAGGTCATCTGCAACCTGCGTAATCTATTTGCTGAAGCAATGTCATGTAAATTAGAATTGTGAGTAGATGATTGTAAATGATTAAGTTAGCATGTCTTAAGAAGTTACCACCCTTGAGCTGAGATGCATTAACTGATTGTTGTGTGCTTCTATTTCATGACAGGTAAACTCTGGCTAATTTAATGCTAATTTAAGTCACTATGCAGTGCATGACTGTCTGACCATACCTCACACACTGTTCTTTTAAATACCTAGGTAATTTTTTCACAACAAAGTCTGGAGTTCCTTACAAGCTATCTAAAACTCAGATTCGTCTGACAGTGTCAATACAAGGTCACACCCTTGACCCTTAGATGTTCCAGATAATGAATTTTGTTCAGGGATGTGTTTATGGGACTGGAGGCTGCTGCTGGTTTTAGATTCTGTTTCCAGTGCAGGGGCATGGCAGCACACCGGCCAGCCTGCTTGCTCTGGCATGGACACTGAACACTCTGCCCCTGGGGACAGTGTGGCCTCTGTACCCTCTCTACTGCCTTTGAGTTTTCTGTGTTTGCTGAAGTAAACGGTGTTAGATGTTGACATCTTTATATTCAGTAACTAACATGATAAAATAAATGCTGAAAAAAAGCAACCAAAGGACAGGGGAGTTTTCTTGGGGAGTCTTGGAGGTGTTGCTATTCCCTAATAAATGAGCCAGAACTCTCACTTAAGATTCCTTTATCCAATGTGAGACACATAGATTGACACAGGCACCGTGTTTTCTTGGAGATCTGTGACACACACTGCATAGCCACAGAGTTCTCCTCGGGAGAAACAGATTTTCATAATGGAACCATAAACAGACATGTGCTGGTTGGGGGAGCTTGTGGGACAAGACGGGCTTCCAGAATACAGAGTGCAGACTGATAGTTGGGAAGTGCTCAGATCCTACAGTGAGTGCTGCCAAAGTAGGGCTCCAGCTAGACAGTTTAAAAACCTAGACAGAGATTGTATCTGGCTTATTTTTAGAAAATAATTATGCACATTCTTTTGAATATTTAAAATGATGGTGAATACTGTATCACTCATCAGGCATGTTGGTTTAAAAAACCAAGAGATGCTGTGAGAGCCTGAGAACAGAGACATCGTATCTTTGTGAGAGATTCACAGACGCTTGATTTCATTCATCCACCCACACAGTCTGAGATAAGCATAAGAAAACCGTTCTTCTACTTCAAGATGGAGAGTTAAGTGGTTTGAAAAGCTGTCTTGGAGGTCGAGGGCTTCTGTGATAAATCTTCTACATTTTTATTTGATCAGTTTGATGATGTTTCTCAAAGTCCATGTAAGAGTTGGTTGGGTTTATGTTTTAATGTTCTCCGAGGAGAAAATTCACATTTTGACAAATGTAGTGCTGTACATTAAAAAAGGATGCTATCATGAATCTGCTGTCTGCTGTCATTACCAATTAATATTCTTATTGCCATTTTCTTTCTTGTGATAATGTTTAATTCATTCTAACCTTAACAGAGATTCCTGTCAAAAAGAAATGAGAGTCTCAGACGAAAAAATGCAGAGAGTTCAGGCTAGGTAGAATATTTAACATTACAAAGAAAGCAACCAACATCCTCCCTAATTATGTTAGGTTTTTGTCACTATCTGATGGATCCTTCACTGTTATAAATTGTAACAGTACTGTGTGAAATCTGCTGGAACTGTGCTCTTAAGCAGAGTTGAGGAACTGGAACTCAGAAATAGGATGGGCCTAATCATTACCCGTATGGCTACATTAGCGCAGGGGTCTTTCACTTATTAGTGCAATTGAGAAATCAAATTAGTCCCATATTATGACGTTTAGTCTGTTTAGCGACACTGCTGGAAACATTTATCGTAGTTTCATGATAGTGGCTTTATTCACGATGTTGGATGCGTTTTGTAGTGATGTAGCTGGTTGAGTTGCACGTGCCTGACTCATGTCAGTTTAGAATGAGACTTCATCCTAAAAATTTCCTTATAAATAGGAAATTCGTGGAAAAAATTCAGAAAACGCCCCAAACCTCATACAGGTTAGTGCTCAAGTTAAATGTGCTCTCCAGTATCGCAGCAACAGTTGTACGAGACTGGCATTTTTTTAAATACCTGGATTCTTCAACATGGCATTTTCTGACAAGCCATCAGTTAAATCTAGTTTATAGATATCCTGAAAGTGTTCCATGTCAAACCCATTTTCTCCTTCCTACTGAGGATATTCTCCTCTGATTTGTCTGAGACACAGCTGCTTTCGGTTATAATCTTCAGAAGAGATATGGTCTGGGTAAAACGTAGCCAGGTGCCCTGTGCCTGACTCAAATGACTATACTTCTGTTAAAATCTTACTTGCTTGAGAATTAAGTTTCTGGTCTGCTAACATAAATGCCTTTGCACTCTTGTAAATTAATGGTATCTACAGAGTTGTTTTCAACTATGTCTTGCGTGAAGACTGAGGGAGAGTTCCTGAAAGCAACATGAATCATGAAAGAATTTGTGGTTTTCTTTTACTTGGTGTTGTTATTGAGGCTTATGGACCAAACTTAGAAGGGAAAACTCGTATTTCCAGTGAGGCTGTGATTTGTGTGAAGCACAGCACAACATGGCTATACAAGAATTGCCTTATTTTCCTGAAAAAGCCTTGTACTTTTGGCATTATTCACAGAAGGCTGTATAGCACGCTTTGACAGCAGTATGCATACCCGTAAAAGCATATAAGAAGGTTTCAAGGCACCAGAAATTTGTTGAAATTCTTTTTGAAATATGATGTAAAATTGAGCAAATGGGTGCATCATCTGAAACCAAAACAGACCATGTATTTTTCTCATGTTTTTTAAAATTTGCATATGGATTTGAATTAAAAATCTCTAGTTGAGGCCTACTGTGAAAACAACCCATGGAAATAAGTTACCATTCATCCCAACCTGCTCCTCCTAATGTGGTAAATGACATAGATTTCATTGTGCACTTTCAGTGACTCCAAGAAAAACAGCTTGTATTATTTGTCCACTGAAAATGAATAGCAGTGAATCTTTTCCTACATACATTATTTTCTCACATGCATTGTTTTCCTATATACATTTGTATATGCCCTACCTGTGTTAGTTTTCTCACTTTCCAGACTAAAAAAATACTTTCTTTTTTCTAAAGTTCATTATAAACAACTTGTATAGGAGACACAAACTGCACATGCTTTCGATACACAGAGAAGAGCATAATTTTGGAAAATACACAGTTGGTGATGAATTTTTTTTCATCTGTCACAGCACAAGTTTGACTATTGAGGGCTATTTACTCATGGAAGAAGAGGAAGGGGGAAGACAGCCTTTTAGATCTCGTCATGTTTTCTTCTTTCAGTGAAAAAAAAAAAAAAATTAAATTCTTCCAGAATCGTCGTGGTTTTCTTGTGACACCTGTTTTGCAGACATCAGTTTACGCACTGGTTTTCTACTAAACCTTGTTTCTGTAATATTTTGTTGAGAGTATTGCTCTGTCATGAAGGGTGGGGAGGAGGAACTGGAAGTATTTGCTGTCAGGCTGGCATAATTATGCTTTTGTTGTGATTATGTCTTAAGCACTGTAATCTTCTCTTAGCAGGATTTTGCCGTGACCCGATAAACTGGCACTGCGTGGGCCAGCGGCTCCCTGCGCCCGGGTGCTGGAGGCAGTGGGGGCTCCCCCAGGACCTCAGGGTGGGAGCCAGCAGCCAGGGCCCGTCCCCCTGTCCCAGCGGCTGCTCCAGCTCTGGGCATCAGCATCCAGGAGCTCCCTGGGGATGGGGACAGGCTGAGGCCATGCCAGGATGTGGGCCCGTGGGTGGGCTCAGCTTTACACTGACGGCTGGGCAGGGGTGTGGGGAGCTGGCGAGCACCCCTGCTTCGACGTTGCTGTGACAAGGACTGACCGCCCTGGGGGGCAGAGGGGAGGTCCTGCGCTGTGGGTCTGTGAGGGGAGGCCCAGGGGGAGGCCTGCTGGTGCCCTCAGGGCCCTGACAGGAAGCTTTACCAGGTTTATACTCTGACTGCTCCAGGGAGATCCGGGTCTGCCTCAGGGCTTCCTGGTGACTGTCATGGCGAGGGCCCTTCCCACAAAGCCTTTACTCTGGGAGGCAGGTGCCTTTATCAGCTCGCTGGGAGGCAGGAGCCAACTCGGAGCTTTCCAGCTCCTCGTACGAGCGTTTTGAGAACATGGACTCTAACAGGGCATTCAAAAGGCACACCAGCTGTGTTGGTTCCAGTATTACGTTTGGGGCCTGAACAAGTTTAGTGCTCAGTACCTTCCTAGGTGCTTTCCTGGCCTGACACAGTCACCTGTGTTTGAGGGTGTAGACATGGCAGCCCCCACTGCTGCTGCTTCCCCCTCTCACCCAGCAAGGCCAGGCGAGCCGTTCCCCACAGCAGGCACCCCTTCACCATCAGTTCTGCAGGTGCTGAGAGGCAAAATCACCCCTGCCAAGTCAGGCTGAGGCGTGGGGATGGCACCTGAGGTGGGCCGCGTGGCCTCTCTGTGCTGGTTTGGTTGCTCTTGTCCCCAGTTCTTCATGGCTTTCCTTTCCTGATTCATGGCTGAGCTTTTAAAAGTGCTCTGATGCTTTATAGGTTTTGGCTGCTGAGGAGATTTCTTGCCCTCGTCTTTGTGTTGCTCACTTTGCTATTTTCTGTATGATGAGTTTGCTCTGTAATGGCAGCTAACAGGCATGCAGTAATCTGCATAAATGGAGAAAGGCAAGTGCAGACTGAAAATGCGCCAGAGAAGTGTGTTGGAGCTACCAGCCGATTTCACAGCACCACGCAGGCAAGACAGAAGACGTGAAATAATACACGGCCCCTTAACTGGCATAACATGACCAACACTGTGCCTGCAGCTGCACTGCAGCACGGCACCATCTACGTGTGCCACAGGGAAGTGTAAAGCCAGGAATCCCATTTCAATTGTGGATTTTATGCTTCTGTTATTTCCCAAAGAACATTGAGTTTGTTTTCCTTTTTAACTGTAAACCTTTTGGATACAGTTAAATACTCTAAACAAAATTTCTTTGTGTACTAAGCTGCTGCTGATGTGCTCTGTGGCCTTGGTGTTAACGCTCAACCTCTATGATTCATTTCTGCGTTTCATTCTTCGCAGGGGTGTTATAACGCTTAACTAATTAATGTCTGTACATTGTTTGATGTCGTTGAGCAAATAGAAATATAAAGCTACAGATACACAAGCAAATAATAGTATTTCCGGCCTGCTAAACTCTGGTTTCTACTTGCAGTCACAAAACGAATTGCCAAAGTAAGAAGTTGCAATGAGGAAAGGATCTCCAAAAACGTTGCCTTTTTTTCCTCCCTACAGATGAAATGCTCCATTATTTTACTTCCTGAGTTTGAAACATTATTACTATTTTATCCCAGTTCTTTTCAGAAAGCATTTAAGGAGTTGTTATTCCAATAGCGAGATGATAATGGGCGAAGAAATGAAAAATTGCTGCTCAAAATCCTAACTCTCAGGATGGTCTGGGTGACAATTTCTGGGTGGGCTAAAAGAATAAAGAATTAATATTTTCCAAGATCCATTGTTCCATTAATTGCTATTATTTTAGGGCAGGGCTTTTTCCAGCTTGCCTTTGGAATTGTGATTTACATCTAGCATCTATGCTGCAATGTGATCACAATAATAAGATACAGTATTTTCAGTTTTTGAATCACCCAATGTGTCTGCAGACTCAGAGACTGTTACAATTTTTTTTTTGAGTGTGAATTTTACCTAGTTCGTGATTAGTTCATTGAGTTCAAACTAACAACAAGAAAGAAAGATTTGAGCTGATTTTGAATGAATTTTGACAGATTCATAATCTACTTTCAGGGATTCCAGAAGTAATGACAGAAACTGCTTTTGGAGGATAAATGATTTGTTAAAACTTATTTGCTCAGCTCTAATTAGGATAAACTTTTTTACTCATGGAAATGAAGGGAACGTACAGGCTCAGGTGTTTATTAATTCAAATATGTAATATTTTTGTTTGTCAATAATTTTGAAACTGATAATATCCAAGTACAATTATTGTGATGTTAGTTACTATGGATACTTGGTTTGCAAAATGTGTGGCTTTATGGCTAAATGTCTGCCAAAGACTGTATTAAATAATGTGTCTTTTTTTAGACAAACACATGAAGTGGCATGGGAGCATATTCATAGTCATGCACACTGATCTCGTAGGGATCGGTAAATATAAGTAAATATTAGTGAGCTTTATTTTGCAATCATGTCTTTATATGTCTTGGAGGAGATTTGTCAGATTTGTATAAATAGGGCTTTTTTCATGATGGGTTTTATGTAGAAGTTCAACCATTACTTTTGTTTTGACAAAAACACCCCTGCTCTGTCTCGCCACGTGCCAGTACTAATGCAGCTCTCCGAAAGCCTGGTCAGCTTTCCTGCCCATTGCTGTTGTTGCCCTGTCTCATGGAAGTATTGTGGTACAAACAGAACAGCCTTTAAGGATCAAGAGAGTGTGCTACATTTAGCATGTTTCCTCTGGTAAAAGACTTCTGCATTCAGTTCATTAAATACCGTCAGGTATTACTCAATGACACGTTTACCAATATGTGTGAAAAAGCCACCCCGCACAGTTGCTACTGTCATGTGCCCATCTGACGCACAGGTCCTGCCCGGGGCTGTCGCTGACTCTTCTACTTTGGGAATCCTCCCAATGGCCAGATTCTGCATGAAAATCACATATCTATTCAATAAAAAAATAAGTTTAAAGTTAAAATTGTGGTTTTTACAGTAGTCACATTGCAGAGTCCTTAGACACAGTAAGACACAACTAGGTATAACTGGAATAGCAATACTGAAGGGAATGGATGAACCATTCCTGGGGTGTGGGTTGCAGGGTGGCTTACTGAAGTGGGTGAGAAATGGCAGCAGTAACCTGTGAGCCACCCTTCTGAGCTTAGTGAGAAAGCTGAGAACAAAACTTCTCTGTAAGTGCTTGCATAAGCAGGGGCTCTTTCTCAAACAAGAGCAAAGAGAGATTTATTTCTCCATCTGCAAATGTCTGACTAGTTGGTAAAAAGTTAGGTGACAACCTAAAACAAACATTGTACTCGTAAAGCAGCAGATGAGAATCATTATTCATTCAAGGTATTAGTACTCATTCATTCAGTCATTCCTACAATGTGAGAGTTGAAAGTGCGGTCTCCATGTGTAGGTGCTGACCGGGTGACGTGTCAGTGGATGGACCCCAGTACTTACTTATGCAGACCCTTTGCAAGGCAACATGTATGATTTATGTATCCTCAGTTGTCCCACAGATAAAGGCATCCTTAGTTAATAAAGAGGCAGTTTTTGTGAATTGGTTGGCGTGGCCTGGAGTCAGGGACCTTGAGATCCACAGACAGGTGAAGCTTCAGCTTCACAGGGCTGAATTCAGCCCTGTGTTTGCTTGCAGAGGCAAAAAATGCCGCTGGCTGTTGTTTGCCACCCTGGCACCTTCGAGAGCACGCCAGCAGACGCTTTCAGACTGGTACTGTGTCAGAGCTGGATTGCTGCTTAGACCTGCTGAGTGAATTAAGATGTGTAATAATTTTTAAACCAAAACTTGATCTTTTGCTATATTCGATTCCTGTGTATTGTAACACCTTTGGGCAAAATGTGGTGGGAATTAAGCGCCATTGCCCTTGACTGGTATTTTGCCAGGTCTTCTCCTCTGTAATCTTTCCACAACCAAATTGTTAAATGAACTTTAAGCAGCATGTTTCTCTTTGCTTGATTCAGTCATTTTCTATTTTTTGTGACTTTTCCTTCTCCTGCTTCTTATCTTCTTTGTTAAAAGTCATGGACCTGTCACTGGAAGGTTGGCAATGTAGTTTGGAGAAACAGATTTAGAAGTCTGAATTTTGTCCTGCAGGATAATTTTAATGTATTTGTTTTTAATATCATACTCAAACTGAATAATTGATTTAAATGATCCATCAAGTGGTAGTAGCTCAATAAACTCGATGCCGTGCTATCAGTGAGTATAATATGTCAAAAAAGTAATAACGATGAAGTTTAAGAGAGGTAGGCACTTCATTAATAGCTAGGGAGAGCTTTGCTGAGGAGGTGATGTTACTGACTGTCTATGGGAAAACACTTGGACTCAGTCTGGGAAGGCTGTTCAGGAAGGCTAGATCATGATTGAAACTTTAAAAAATATTTTGCATTTTCATTAGGATGAGCTCTATTAAAAAAAAAAGAAAAGTCGAAGTATTTGGTATTTGAAAGCTTGATATTTGAAATTCTTGTTAGATGACATAATGTTACAATCTTATAATTTCACACAGCTGATTTATATCTGAGATGAATGGCCAAGAGTAGCACAGCATGTAAAATACCTTAAAAATACATTTTAATTGTAGCATCAGCAGGAATTAATGGAACAAATTACTCTTCTATCATAACATGTAAAAAAGGACAATTATTTCCCTGTTTGCTGGTGAAAAAAGGTATGAGTTTACTTTGTTTGTTCTCACATGGCTCTCATCACAAGAGCTAGCAATGAAACCTTCCCTAGTGTGGTTTTGTAATTTTTGTTTTAAATTCTTATTGTAGCATGAATGGATCCTTAGGGTGAAACATCTTGGCTTTAGGAATTACTTTATAGTTTTACCTCATTCTATTCATGAAAATATAACAATTTAAAGGTAAAATTTTCATAGGCAATCAAATCAGATGAGAAACAAGTCCTAGGTGAAAGNAATGAAACCTTCCCTAGTGTGATTTTGTAATTTTTGTTTTAAATTCTTATTGTAGCATGAATGGATCCTTAGGGTGAAACATCTTGGCTTTAGGAATTACTTTATAGTTTTACCTCATTCTATTCATGAAAATATAACAATTTAAAGGTAAAATTTTCATAGGCAATCAAATCAGATGAGAAACAAGTCCTAGGTGAAAGGAAAATATGCTCCTAAATAATGTGCTTAAATAATCATAGCCAGAATATTGAATTGTAAAGAACTTAATTCATCAAGGAAGAGTGTATCTTGGCAGGTAGTTTATTGGCATTATGCTGCAGTAAAAATAGTATGAACATAAGGAGGAGAGTCAGTGTCAAAATGCAAACTGTAAGGAGAAATGCGACAGTAGATTTAAATAACNGTGAACTTGAGGCATTTGTGGTGAAGAGCTTGGGTTAAGAATTAAGCAACCCAAAGTTTGCAGATGTTTGAAGGCAAGAATTTGTTATGTCTGAAACGCCCAGAATTTTCACCACATGGTGCTAGATCATCCAGTTTCAATGCTGAGAGAAATTTTAACTCTAGTTCAACTTGTGAACTTTCTTCCTACCTAATTGTTATTTTGTGTAACTCATCTGATGCCACTAAAGTCACTACCAATTTATGTTAATATAAGTGCAAATTTTGTGCTCTTTTTGTGTTAAAAGCTTCAAAAAGACACATGGAGTCTAAACAAGGGCAAATGAACAGGGAGTGAACCATTTTGTTTCAAACTTATTTGGATAAAAGCATATCCTTTATTATTTAATACTTGCTAAAATCATGTTTCTGAGAAGTTGACAGATTCTGTTCCCAGCTTTTAGATTTAGTTCATCTCAGATGTGGGGAAATTCCTGTTCGTCACAGAAATGCTTTTACGAGATTTCTTTGCTGGTGAGTTTGTGGAAGGGCAAAGGGGAAGGAGTGAGGAGAAAATTCTTTTGCTAATGCAAGTATTTCCTGTAGACAGCAATTACATACAGGTCTGTGAACTTTAGTTAGCTACCCACAAGCATTTGAACTGTGAGCTCAACTTAGTGTTTGTCTCAACTTCCTTTATTTCTGTATTTCCAAGATATCTGGTAGAGACTTTACAAAATTAAATACTTTATTTTCTTTACAAGTGAAAGATCAAATCATGCAATTGTTTGACCATTTTCTCACCAATTTGCAGTCTGTATACCATGAGAGAGTTCATTAAGTAGGAAGCATACATAGGAGTTTGGCTTTTTCCTGACTTTTTCTGCAAGCTATTATTCTAGCTGTGCTACTCTACATGTAGCGGTATCTATGAATACTGTATCTATGGAATAGCTACTCTATATGTAGCTATTTTACAGTTCTTTTGTCAACTCATTTTTTGATGTCACATTGACTAGGAGTTCTCTGAACTTAGTTTATGAGCTTATTTTCGAGTAAATCATATTTTCTTTACTCTGGGGCTCTTACTCAAGTTAAAGTGTAGTTTAATGCTGCCTTCAAGTGTTGCGGGTTTTTTCCTAACTAGTAATAGCACATAGTAACGATAGAGAAAATCTGTGGAATGGCTACTACTAATCTAGTACAGTAAAGATTTTCAAAGGAAATTTCAAAGGAAAATCTATTCTATTCAGTTGTGATTGCACAGTATACTGGAAGTTATTNAAGAGTGTATCTTGGCAGGTAGTTTATTGGCATTATGCTGCAGTAAAAATAGTATGAACATAAGGAGGAGAGTCAGTGTCAAAATGCAAACTGTAAGGAGAAATGCGACAGTAGATTTAAATAACGTTGTGTCTTGTGGGTCATATTTCTGATTCAATTTGCGCTTTCTTTAGTTCTGTCATGTTTTAAGAAGAGCTTCAAGGTATAAAGTTAGACTTTTCTTTGGAGGTGGACGTGAGGAATTTGCTAGGAACCGCTGGTATTGTTATGACCAAAAATTAGTACGTTCTTTCCTGTCACCCTGGGTTTTCTCAGGTGTAATAGAAGTGCCAGCTGCTCCTTGTTGCTTGCTGAATTCACTGTTTATCTAGCCGATTTGCTTGTCTTGGGTATATGTAAAGCTGTGGTTTGCACAAAGTGAAAAAAGCTTGAAATAGGGTATGAACACTGTGGATAAAGATTTGCTGAGAGTGAATCTGCATATCAGAAAAAAATAGCATGAAGCTCTAGGAAAGTGTTGTGAATCAAAGGAGTGTTTTGTAAATCTCTAGTTAGATTTGTAAAGCCATCTTGCTTGCTTGAAATACATAACNCAGAAATGCTTTTACGAGATTTCTTTGCTGGTGAGTTTGTGGAAGGGCAAAGGGGAAGGAGTGAGGAGAAAATTCTTTTGCTAATGCAAGTATTTCCTGTAGACAGCAATTACATACAGGTCTGTGAACTTTAGTTAGCTACCCACAAGCATTTGAACTGTGAGCTCAACTTAGTGTTTGTCTCAACTTCCTTTATTTCTGTATTTCCAAGATATCTGGTAGAGACTTTACAAAATTAAATACTTTATTTTCTTTACAAGTGAAAGATCAAATCATGCAATTGTTTGACCATTTTCTCACCAATTTGCAGTCTGTATACCATGAGAGAGTTCATTAAGTAGGAAGCATACATAGGAGTTTGGCTTTTTCCTGACTTTTTCTGCAAGCTATTATTCTAGCTGTGCTACTCTACATGTAGCGGTATCTATGAATACTGTATCTATGGAATAGCTACTCTATATGTAGCTATTTTACAGTTCTTTTGTCAACTCATTTTTTGATGTCACATTGACTAGGAGTTCTCTGAACTTAGTTTATGAGCTTATTTTCGAGTAAATCATATTTTCTTTACTCTGGGGCTCTTACTCAAGTTAAAGTGTAGTTTAATGCTGCCTTCAAGTGTTGCGGGTTTTTTCCTAACTAGTAATAGCACATAGTAACGATAGAGAAAATCTGTGGAATGGCTACTACTAATCTAGTACAGTAAAGATTTTCAAAGGAAATTTCAAAGGAAAATCTATTCTATTCAGTTGTGATTGCACAGTATACTGGAAGTTATTGTCTGTTGTGTTTAAGTAATGGCACTTCTGCTAAGGAATCCTGATGGATGGGGTGGTGACCTTCCCTCTGCTAGTTTATGGGGTGCAGGCATTGTGGCTGCAATAAGCCTTGTTCCCATATAACCACCCAAAATATGTCCATGGTTCCCTCTCTTGGGGAAACAATACAGTTATATTCTACTAGTACTATCAAAACTCACAAAGGAATCCAAACAAAATGTGAAAGGGAGGTTTCTCTTACTCTGTACCATCTATCCAGGCATTTCTGAATGGAGCAGGTTGTAGCATCCAGAGCCTCTTCAAGCAAAATCTCCCACCCTGGCCTACCGATGGGAAATGCAGCTCTGAGATGCTCTGGTGTAGATCCTGGGTGTCAAATGCGCCCTGTGGATCCAAAGGAGTAGAGCAGGATTATTGTTTTTTTTTCCTGACTAAACCCTGTCACTTCTGAATATGGTCAAATATTGCACACAATGCTAGCGAATTGTCTTTGGTATTGTTATATGTCATAGACTGAGTGTGGTTTATCATTAAATAGGGTTGTCCAAGAACGTCGGACTAGCATTGTGGGAATAAGAAAAAGAGCAGCATCAGCATGAAAGCTATGCCTCACAGTAACTAGAAGCGTATGTACTGTGTTGAGACTAAACATGTCCAATGTTATAGAATTCTGAAAATTAAATTATTTCAACTGTTTCCTGATCAGAGCGATGTTTGAAATAGCCCAAAAAATGTAGATGCAGGGGGGGAAAAAAAAAAAGCTGACTGGAAACCCTTGGGGATTTGATTTTTCAGCGATACTAAGAATACACACATCCTATGGAAATCCAAAAATTCCTTGAATACTGAGTAATTGAGTTATACAGGCCTTAAAATTACTTCTTTAGCTTTGATTTGTTCTACGTGTCACATCACATCTTTACCTTAAATGTGACACTCTTCTATTTTGTCCTGAGAAGGAAATTGATTTTGACTTATATTTTCTGCCTTATCATATCCTGCTGATTTCCGATATGATCATATTCACCCTTCAGTGCCAGCGCACAAGCTCACAGTGCAATCAGTTTTCCCTTTCAGTCAGAAAGGGATCTGGAACCGTGGTCTGGATTTAACCATCCCTTCAGTGCCTTGAATAGGCAGTTACCTCTCATTAAGGCAATAGTTGGTTATTTCAGTGTTCAAGGATGAAATACATAGTGGGCTTTTTGTTTCACAGTTTTACATTGTCCTGTTAAACTTCTAATTGCCACCTGGACTTCATATATTTGATGAATATCAGCTGGTGCTCCACTCCTTTCCACTGGTCACGGGCAGCTGTAGCCTGTCTGGTGCAGAACACCTCCTGTGGTACAGTAGCACGAGTCATCACGTCTGATAGCTCTGTTCATACGCTCGCTGTGGAGGGAAGGATAAGGATGAGTTCAAAAGCATTTTGCAGGCATTTGCTAATCACATGCTAAAAAGCTTTAGGACAGTATTTTATTTATGAAATTCTACGTTCGCATTTTGTGAACAGCTCATACAATTTTCAAATGACTCTTTTGCATGTCATTTAAATGACCTGCTCTCAGCAGATGTTTGATCTGCCAACTGTCTGGAAGAAAATAACGCATCTTTCCTATTGCCTCACTTACTGATTTCTAAAGGCCTTTAATGGGGAGAAAGGGGTTTAGACCACTGACGCTGATGGATTTGCAAAAGGCGATGTCTGGCCCACTGATTTTTAGAAGTGCTAATGCCACCCAGTTTGAATGATAGGAATAAGTTGAGACGTAAATGATATCTAAATAAATTTTTTAAATTTTTTTTTGCTTTAATGATTTGATAAAAAGAACAACACTTACTCCTTTTTATAAAACTTTTATATTGCAACTGTGAGAATAAAGTCGGCAAACCCTAAAACATTCCGGCTAGGTTTCATCTCACCTAACTTAAGCTGCCTAGCAGTTATGAGTCTAGTATGAGGAAATAGCCTGGATAATGGAAGGAGAAGACAGATAGTAATTTATTCCACCTGCGTTATTAGCTGAGGTTATACAAGATTAATTAATTAATGTTTTGGTTTTTCTTACGCAGTTTCCATACCAGAGACCATAGCTTATACATATATACATACATATATACACATATACATATATATATACATAGCATAACACTTATTTTTTCAATATACCATTACAAAGCAGATAAACAACTATCTAACAAAATAGGCAAGACATCCAAAGTCAGTTAAGCACTCCTAGATGCCCATGAAGTTTGATCTTATTCGATAAACAAGCAGTTTATTTTCAATAGGTGGGCATGCAGTGATTGTTGAAGTCAAGTTAGTAACTCTGCTCCGTTTCGCAGGAGTGGAGTTACCAGTAGGAAAATGAGGATGAAGAGAAGGATGTCATACCTCTACTCCACTCCAATTAATAATGCCAAATGCTGCAAGCATACTGTAATATGATCCATTAGTGGCTTTGCAGTTCCCTCTCTCCAGTTCTGCTCCAGAAATAGATGTATTTCAGTTCTATTCCAAAAGGTAGGAATAATAATATTTGCAGAGCTAGGTAAAAGCTAGATTTTCACCAAAGGGAACACGAGACTTGCTGTCTCTTGTCAGAGGGGAAATTTGTGAAAAGGTTAGGACAGGTTGCACAAAATTTTTAATGGGAGTTCTACAAAACTTCAGGATATTTCATTTTGTCCAAAGAGTTGCAGTATTTTTGCGTGTTTCAGGTTTAGCTTTTCAAGCCTCAGGTTTGTAACTACATCTTGCACACACTTAAAAAAAAAGAAAACTGCCCATAGCAAACGTAACATTTGTCCTAGTTGTGATGGCTTTGAAATTCTTAGCAATCAAGTATATTTAGCTGCATAGCTAAATATTTTTTTTTTTAAAGATTGGAGAAGTATGTGTGGGGTTAAGAAGAGAGGAGGTAATTTGCCATGACCTATTTTCATTCCATTCCAATCAAAATTGCACCACTTAGCTGAGTACTAAAAAGGGATGCCTGAAGCACACTTGCATTAAATCATCTGTTAATGTCAGGCGAAATTTATCTGGTCTACTGGCTTGTAGGTGGTGGCAGCCCTCTGCAAAGGATACCTGTGTTCACACACTCATCAGAAACTTCCGTGTGCTAGGATAGCAAAAAAAGGCCTGAAATATTGACAGTTGATGTGAAGAAATATCTCCACAGACATAAGATGAAGAACTAAGAAAACAGTTGGAGATACACGTCTTGGTTCTAACTAGCTCTGAAGTAATGGTAGTCTCTAATTCAACCAAAGCATTGATGTTTTGTCACAAGAGATTAATAGAATGAATTGTTCTTGAAGTAAAGTGAAATAGTTGTGAATTCAGTCGTGGTGTGAAAGAAATGTAACTTCTCCAAATTTTGTGATACTGCAGCAAAATTTGGCTTCTGAGCAAGTACCACAAACAGTTAACTACTTGTCCCCTTTCCTTAGTCTGCAAATATAAGCTTTCCTAAAGTTATTCTAATGTGTTTTGAGTTCTATCTGAAACAAAACACCAAGGAACCTTTTTTTTCTCAGTTTATTTTGATCCTTCTGATGTCTGCTTCATCTAGTTTTGGTTCTGTGGCTCCTATGAAAGCTAGCAGGTGGGTCCTGAGTACAATGCAACATAGAACGGATTCATGTTCTTGATTTAGTAAAACATGCAAGCGTGTATTTATAAGGCATAAAGGTCGAGTTTGCAAATGTGCCTTGTAACAGGGCTCCTTTCAGCGCAGCATTCTGGTAGCAGACACCTTCCCCCCTTGTCCAATCTCCCCTCTCCCTCTCCAATACCCTGTCCGGTGGACAAAGTGAAGTTTCAGAGCAAGAAGCTCTGCCTGCATGGGAAGCCTGGGTGTCATGGGCTGTGGCCATGATCAGCTGAGTGAAATACACTCAAAACGGGTGCTTGACAGGTCTGTCACTGCCATGGCATACTGTGCATTTACAGTTTAGCACTGTTGCTCTAGTGCTCCGCGTGCCAAATGAAGTCATTAGCAGACTTGAGATCTATCAACCATCTGTGCCCGGTATCTGTTCATCCTCGAGTGGGAAAGAGCTATTGGTGCACAGCTATGGTGGGATGTGGTGGTGCTGGAAGGTCTCTGGAGTATGGCTTGGTCATTTGAATTAGTGTGCGCCTCACATAGCATTTACTGCCCGCCCCTTTCTCCTGGCTAATGTTTCAGTCTCTTGAGAAGCTTGTTAACATAAGCACTGGTTACAGCATCATTTGTTAAATATTTGCCAATGACCAGGAATACCTAGCCAGCTTTGGTGTGAATGAGAAACTTCATGATCCATGAAGGGGTTTTTTATATCTTTAATTTACATTACCTTGGATTCATAAAATAGGCCAAAAAAAAGGGTTAGCTGTGGCTTTCTTCCTGGTGGTGGGTTAGAATATGCCAACTGTGACACGCCATTTACAGAGATGGCAGGAGTCATTGTATATCAAAGCTGAAAATTATATCGACCTTATCAGTGCAATATACCCTTTAGTAGTCCTTCATGTGAGGGTTTCTTATGTGTGTTATAAAAGCTGCCTCACTGTGTTGCTGGAACGTACAGGAACACGTGGAGACAAAATGATTGCTTATCAGTCCTGGTATTTGTATTACTTTTCCTTACTCCCTTAATGACATTTTTTGTTGCCTTAGTGTCCGAAATTCCAAATCTGGAACGTCCTGCTGTCAAGCCTGAGTGTGCTTTATTTAACTCAAATGCAAATCCATAGTATGAAGCAATATGAATGAGGTCTGAACTGAAAGCAAATTCAACTCTGTATGTTGCCAAACTGAAGCCTTCATACCCTGTCAAATGCAAACACCAAAATAAATCTTCATGGCTGTCCGCTCCACTGTGGGTCTGGCACAGACAGAACTTGCTCAGACATTATCTCCAGAGTCTTGAGAAGGGAGACCTCCTTATGAGGTGAATTTACAGAGTTTTCATGTATCACTCAGAGAGGAAATAGAATTTAACAGATTGCAGCAATTTTTGTTTGCTGCTAAAGTTTGCCTGAGAACAGTGGTCAGTCAGTAAAGTTGGTTTACTCTCTATGTGTTTACCAGTCTGGGAAAGATTATGCCTTGTACTTCAGTTACCTTACCGAGTACAGGATACCTCTCTAAAACACGTGCAGCCTCTCAAAAGAACAAATCTTTTTATTTACTTCAATCAGTTTGTATAATATTGCTTGTTGTTTGAAATAGCAGTTTCTTTTAAGTAAACTTGCAGAATTTATTGCCATGGAGCCGAAGCAAATGCTGAGAATTGATTCTTTAAAGTGTTAGTGAACTGTATGGCCAGTCAGGCTATGATGATAAGCCTTACGAGCTCTAGGATGCTCGTAAGTAAGTTTTGCATTGTGTAGGTTTGAAAAGTCTGTGACTCTCCCCTGAGATTTTCCCTCGGTTTTCATGCTGGGAAATGTGTTATTTCAGAAATTTTACAATTGGCAAGGAATTTGACTTTGCAACTTTGAAGTTCTGCATTATGTTATGGCATTTTTCCTTATTTGTGGCTGTAACAAACTCTGTGAGTACTCTGCTCTGTCTCCGTATGTGGATATGTAGTTTTAGTGCTACATATCTGGATGGAGAGGAATTTTTAGAGGAATCAGAAGGGACAAGCTGAACAACAGCGCAAGTTAAATAACAGATAAATGATTCTGCAGGGGTTAAGATGACAAGGACCATGCCTTTGTAACGAAGAGTGCATTTCTTGAAGTGCCAGATTGCCAAGAATTGTTTATTCATTCTTTTAAAATCTGGTATCATCACAAAGAATGAGAACCTGATTGTAGTGTAAGGAATAAGGTGGATCAGTTAAAGCAGAAAAAAGACAATGCAAGGTGACCATGAAACCTGAAAGAAATACTGCAATGTATGAGAAAGACGGCGTTTGGTTTGCCTTGGGGTTTTTTTTCCCTAGAAACTGAGTTAGTTAACTTCCAGTCCTAGTAGGTTTTGGTCCGTAAAGGATTGCCTCAGGAACAAGAAGCTTACCTGGGCTCTCCTGCAGCGGCGTTAGGTACTCCAGATTTATCTGTTATTTTAGCTCTGCATAAACGTCTGTGAATCCTGGGAAGCTAGGAAAATGGATTTTTCTGTAAAAGAAATGGCTTCTTTTGTTTCTTGGGAGGTGTGGTCTACAACATCAACTCTTGTGGTGGACTTTGGATTGAAATCTGAGAGCTCTCTTTGTTAGGACTGACCTTTAGCTTTGAGCTTTAAAACCTCTTAAAAGTTGTAAATAGAAATGCAGAGGAGATTTAGCAGGTTTTTGGAGACTTTCTAACAAATCTAAAAGAAAACAAACAAACAACCCCATCCCCAGCTGACAGACTGTGGAGATTTTGTATTTGATACCTGTTACCAGCTGCTAACTGTCCGTGAAGGATTGTCATTATATCAGAATTTCTCACACTGTAAATGATGAGATCTTCCTCCCACCACCACCATCTCGAATTCCTCTCTCTCCACTTGCTGAGGACAGAAAGCAGCCGTAGCAAAGGTTACTATCTGAGTACGCTTTGTATGTGTATCACTGTTTTTTTCATGCCTGAGTTTAAAAGGGGGGCAAGATTGTCTCCTAGGAGATTAATCAAACCTCAGAGCACCTGAAACTTCTTATACCTTTGGTAGGATTGTGAGCAAAATCGCGTAGCTCAAAATTCACAGGACCGGTTAGACTTCTGCCTGTGATTACGTACTTAAATACCTTTTTAGGTCTGGCCCTGTATTCTGCAGATTCCCAGTCTCATATTTGAAACTGGAAATTATTAGAAATTAGATGATATTTAACTACCTCACTGGGATATTGAGATGCAACTGCATACTGTGAAAATATCTAAAACAGAGGTTAAAAAAATGCCTCACAGCAAACTACTCTTGAAAGAAGCTCTTGATGTCTGAATCTCAGAGCATCCATTCATCTCACATTTTCTTCACATATATCCTGATATAAAAAGCTAATGCACGTTTATGAAAAACAAAAACTATTGCAACTTCTGTGTGTTAAAACTTTTCACATAATAGAATACATACCTTTAAATGAAAACGATGGAACAGTCTCTGTAACTCTACAGGGATCAAAATTCACTATTGATAATATAAACAGTTTTATGATAATAATAGGAGATTTGCAAGGAAGAGGGATTCATTTAGTTCTAAGAGACGTTTGACCTCTGCTACTTCATAATCCGTTAGAGAGAGCTAAGGTCCACATAAGCTGGCTTGCTTTCTTTTTACCTGGAAGGCATTATTTTTTCCATAAATACCAAAATCAAATCAATTATTTTTAGAACCAGGATAATTCCCACTTTAAATGGACTAATCTTTGCTCAGAATATGTCTGACACTTTATAACCAATGCCAGCAGGAAAGAAATAATTAAGATGTATGCTTTTGGTAATTGATCAGGAACATTTGAATGGGTTACATAAATAATAGACTAATCAAAGTATTGTCTAACCATTTAAAAAAAACACTTGCCCTATTGCACGTACATTTATTTAAATTAATTTTGCTGCCAGAATTTATGAGAAATTTTGAAAGGGGATTTCATTTTCACCTTACGGTTAGTGCTCTCATAAATAATAGTTTGTCAATTTATAGGATAAGATATACTATAAAATTGTTCAGTGTACCTCTCAAAAATAGATGTGTGCATTTACTATTCTGGGCGATTACTCTACAGATAAAACTGCAGCTTTCAAATCTTGTTTTCATGTCTGCCAGATCCTATTCTAACTCATTTTCTGTTCTAATGAGAATTAATGATATTAGTAATCTAATGTTATGCAGAAGAGACCTGGGACTTCTCTTGTACATGCAGTATAATGCAGTGTTTTTCTACGTAAAATATTTTATAAGTATGTCATTGATAATTGACCACAAGTTATCTAAAAAATAAATAAGAACTACAAACCCAACTTTTAAAAAAAAATCAGATATTTAAAAAATACATTAGGAATTGGGTTCTGGTTCTTGTTGAAGCCCATGAAAGTGATACTTGTTAATCATTTACAAAGTGCTGATCTATGCTGGAGTTGAACATCAAGAAACTTCAGTCTGATAGTTTGGGGTAGTGCTTTATCTACTTACAAGCAACTTCCATTCTTCTCCACTCTTTTCTAAAACCACTTTAGCTTTGTGTGATTGTGTGAGGGAAGAATACACTATCAAGATGAACATTTGAGATTAAACGAAGCCTTATATTTCTCCTGAATGGCAATTTGAACATGCTTTTTTTGTGGGATTTTTTACATGCAAACCAAAATACCCGTAAAATACCCATAACATGAAAGAGACACTGTTGCACAGTCTTTGTCTTTATTTATGTCCATATCAGGTTGCCACAGTCAAGGCTGCTATTTGCTTCAAAACTGTCCCATATGTATTCTCTGGGCTCCACTGGTACTCATTAAAAGGTGCTGTGACAGCCTGGCATCAGCAGAGTCCCTGCATGGAAGCAGTCACTCTTTTCATCAGCAGTCACTGTCATCTACTCTGTGCTGAGCTTCTCAGGCTCTGTGTAGGGTGGCTTTTTTTCCCCCTCTGGACAGGAAAGTAGGGCCTCTGCATGTGTTTAACCCCACGTTTTTGCAGGATACTAATATTTCTGCTTTATTGACTGCAGTTTTACAGGAGAGTGTGTCCCAGATGTGATTGCTCTAAAATGAAAGAGCACCAGTGTTGGACTTGAATGTTTCCCATCCAATTACCCATTGCCCCTTGATTTTATTTTGAAAGTTTTTTTTTCACTTGAGTATGGGGTTTCCAAATGATTCTGGTAATCCTGGATTTTTTCCCTTGTTTTCACAGGTGACCTGTAACTGTTTCACCATCAGTAATGGAGAGATGCAGGATGTTGGTGTTGGCCTCTATCCCAGGTACTGTGGACACTGTTTCATTCACAGGCAAAATCTATGTTAATTTTTTCCTGTTTTTTCCTAGGTAGCTGTAAGGGCCATCAAAGCAGCAGGTAACATGTCCAAACGAGAAACTGGGAAATGCAAATAAATTAAAGGAAAATAAAAAATACAATCGAGTTGAAAACATTCTTAATAGTCCCAATTACAGAGTTAAAATAGTTTAAATAAGATACACCCTTATATTTTATTTTTATGGAGGTGATAGTCTTTTCTAAGTAAGAATAAATGCAGAGGTCAAAAATGTGTGACTGGGACTGGTAAAAGGAAACTTGTTTGGCGTTGCTTTAGAATACAGATATTTTGCAGCTGAGAGTCTTCTGAACTGGCAATTTAAAAAAAAAGATTGAACATATTTATTAGTAAATTACCATAACTAAGAAACCCATAAGGTGAAAAGATAAGCCCCTTGATATGGATGTTAATATTTGAATTATTTCTTGTTTGCATTAGGTGAGAAGTACACACCAGGAAAGATTTTGCCTTCATAGAATTAGTTACCTGTAATTATTAATGTGGAAAATTAGTACATATAGTTTAAAATTGTATTTTATCATCTCAATTTTTTGTTAACGCGCGGTTGAACTATGTTGTCAATACCTCGGTGGATTTGTCACTGTTGTTTCTTTTTCTACTAATGTCACATGTGTAAGATTTGACTAAGGACACTTAATATCTTGAGGCCTGCCTTGTGGTAAAGATAAGGAAAAGGCAGTTAGGAGGACATGGGAATTAGTGTTATGAAAAATACAGAGCAGTCATTTGATTTCATAGTGGAATGAAAACAAATCCTTTCACATACTTTGGAATAATGGAACATTATTTTTGAGCATTATTTTTATTAAAATGTTTTCTTTTGTTTGAAAAAAGCCTCTGCGAAGAAAGTAGCTATGTATGTTCTGTGATAATGCACTGCCAAGGGACGCAAGAGACTCTTTCCCAAGTCAGTTCAGAGCAGTTTGAGTTTTGCTGTAGCAAATAACTCTGAGCTGGGAAAATTGTGAACTTCAGTCTGTGGTTCCTAAATCCTGGGCAAATGCCCTTCCAGATGAATTCATATGCTTCCAGAGGAAATTGTCATCAAACCCACTAGTGTTTCCATGAGATGAAATTTTATTTCAAATGCTTTGTTTAGTCTCATTAAGAAGTTGTGTGTTGTTGCATGGCTTGATAGCTTCAGCATCCCAATATATTCTAAAATAGATAAAATCCCGTGGTTCTTCTCTGCATCACCTTGCCAGCAGCTTTGGGAGTACGCCCAGTGATCTCACAAGAAGTGAGATCTGGGTTGATGTGGAGATTAACCACAGATGTTTCATTAGGCCAGAAGGGATATCAGAAGAGTCAGGCTCCTGTTGATAGCTCCTTTAAGAGTCAAGAACTGAATAAACACGGTTTGGTGCAACATCCTCTGTTTTGCCAACAACAGTCTGGATTTTGAGTTGCTGAATCAGGAAGAACCATCTGCTGTGGGACTGATGTTAGCCTGACAAAGTCAGTTGTTTCTCAGCTAATGAAACATAGGACTCAAAAGCATATAGCGGATGTTGTTGATGTTGTTCTTAACAGTCTCGTTCAAAAAAGAGGGAAGGGCACGACTGAGTCGGGAGATCCACCAGAATCTCCTGTATCTCTTGGGGGTGGCAGCGGCTCCCCAGTGAGCTGTGCTGCTTCAGCCGTCACAGGCCACAAGAACAGGGGCTGAACCAAAATAAGCGTAAAACAGAGGCAATGCCTGTATCTCTTCTTGCGACTTGTTACACCAAGTACTTTGGTTTTGGAACATAGTATACTTCATTTTCTACCTCGTAGGAAATACAGGTTGATTGCTGTCCCCTTTGAGCTGTGGCTCCACTGATGGTCAGGGTAACCTGTAAGATTAGTGCCCTGAACCTGAGCAGAAGCAGCAGAAACGAAACCCAGTCCCAAGGTACTAACCTTTTGCTCTGAAATGTCCAGGAGGCCGTGTTCCCCGCTTGCCTTCTTTGCCCTCTCCCCAGAGTCAAGCCTCTCGGAGAGTCACTGCGAGGCCATCACCTCCCTCCCACCCTGAGTATGCGAGAGTCAAGAACATGTGAGGAGATCCAGGCATGGCTCCTATTAGCAATGAATATAAATCTTCTAAGCATTTTTTTCCTCCTCTAACCAAGAGCAGCTGATTTACCAGGGATTTTATTTGTTTTGTAACTTAATTGCGTGATACTTCAGATGTAATCTTGTTAGCTACTTTTAAATTATGAAGGGGAATGGCAGTGGAGACTCGTCTGTAAAGTTCTTTCTCTCCCTTTCTCCCCCTCTATCACCCCGCACAGCATGTCTTTACTGAACCACAGCTGTGACCCAAACTGCGTGATCATTTTTGAAGGATACCAACTTCTACTTCGCTCCATCCGAGAGATCCAGATTGGTGAAGAGGTAATTAACTTGTCCTCCCTTCCATCACAGACGCCCGCAACAGTGACATCTCCCTAAATAAATTCCAGACTGCAGGGCCAGCAGCTTAATATTTTGATGATATATTGATGCCACTTTCTAGCACATAGCTATCAGGGGGAAAATGATAAATAGAATCATCTCTTCACACTGCCTGGGCCCCATAATCATTACTTCTCATAAATCACTAACAGTCTTGATAAATTCTTGTTCTCCTTCCTCCTCTAGGCACTTCATTTTGTTTATATTTGAACGTCTTCACCCTGATGGAAACACTTACAATTTTTCTGGGTGGAATGCAGTGTTCACTAAGTTATTGCAACAATAAGCATTTGTCAGGCTGCGACCATACTGTTGTAGTAAACCTTTCATTGACAGTGGAAGTAGCAAGACAAGGTTTGTTTTCTTGTCCATTTCCCTAGAAAAGACTTCAAAATATCCCTTTCAGGACATTTCTGATTTGATCTAAGGTATTCTCAGCTTTATTTTAACAATAGCATTTGTATTACTTTCAAAATAATCATTTACGGGTAGGTGAGCATTTCAAAGTAAACGTCTTTTGCAGAAAAGCAATATTGAATTTACTTAGTAAGGCCTGCAAGGACGTGTGTATATATGTAATTTTGCATGCGCTGATGACCTATGCAGTCCTAGCTGTTGGGCATTTCAAGATCATGACCTAATGTAAATACGCTTCACACCTGTGCTTCAAACTCTGGGCACACGTATTCTAATTTAGAAATAGTATCTCTTTTCCTCCCTGTGAAGTGTTTCCTTTTTAAATGTATCCTTTCTCTAAGATAAGAGGCCATCAAAATAAGTACATAGTAAATTTTTTTTTTTAGGCAAAATATTGTGGATAACCAACAAAAATGCTTTTGCATACTTACTTTTTTGCCAAGGGAAATCTTTTAGGATGTAATACACGTTTGTGGAGCTAGTAAGTGTAGACCTCTTTCAGGCTGGTATTCTTGTTCAAGCCGAATTATAGACACTTTTCTTTCATTTTAGCCATATACCGTAACTTTCCTCAATTCAGCAAGATGAGTTGTTTATTTAAAAATACAGTAGATTCCAATGTCTTCCCAGGATGCGTTTGGGTTCATTATTAGAGTTCTAAATTCTGAAGCTATGTCTTTTTATTGTACGTGGATATCATTTTCTGGGTACATTTCGTAAAGCAATTTTTTGTTAACAAGCAGCTTTTACAGAGTGGAAGAGGCCCTCAGGTGGCCCTGGTTGGTTCTGGAGTGAGAAGTAAAGTAGAATTCCCTTGCAGGCAGGACCACCATGCAGACTGTGCTACGCCTGTGAAGCTATGACCCAATTTTTAGATTTGGAGTTAGTCGTCTGTAAACCACAGAATTCTCTAGGTTAAAATAAGTGGTGAAACGGATATGGTATAAGTTACAAGTCATTTGTAAGGCAATCAGAAAATAAATGTAAGCTATAAAGCAGGGCAGCTAGGGCTAGTTTGTTTGCATTGACTTCGGCACTTGTGTGAACACAGGCTTTAAAATGACTGCACCTTATGTGGGCATACTATATTTTCTAAAAAACTTTGCCTTCAATGAGGCTGTAAAATAAAGTCAGAATTTTCCACAGAGCTCAGGTTCTGGTGTCTTCGTTGCAACTGTTGCTTTTGGGTTTTAGTACTGAAAGGAAAACTTGCCTTAAGTAACTCGAAATATATATATACATATATATACACATACATATATACACACACACACACACGCATACACTGTGTTAAAGCAGGCGCCCTCTTGACTTACCTGAAAATAAAAGTCTCAGTCTGAGGTACATGCTTCTTTTAATAAGGATGTGTCTAATGAAGAAAATGGGCATAAGTGAGAAAGTAAAGCTACAAAGTGAATATCAGTTTAGATCTGTTATGAGAAGAAGGAAAAAAAATTATTATGAAGGTATGTACAAGTCAGCAGTTTAACATTATATTCAACTAATTTCAATTAATTTTCCTCTTACATAACTGCTACTGCTTTTTGTTTTGTGTTTTGCATGGTAGCTTTGGTACAACTTCTTTCCACACTGTCTTACTGCTTTCCTGCAGCGGGGTATGCTCAGTTTTCTTAATAGCTGTGTATTGAATTTACACACCTATGTACATTAAACTACATTACTTGCTATGAGCTGAGCTTTTACTTACGTTACTGAGGTAATGATCTGAGATAATGGGAGAGAAAATACACGTTAGAGAGGAATCTGATGGGTTTTCTGATTAAATTGAGTGCTCTGAGGTGGTAAGATGAACATTGTTTCAAGTCATGAGGCAACCAGAAAACTTAAATAATTACAAGCAGTAGAAAACTTGCTTTACCCTGTTCAAACTTAGCCTAGATTTAGACAGAGTGAGATCCCTTATATAATAATTAATAGAAAGTAAATAAGCACTGAGATTTATTAGAAATGAGAAGCTAAGTAGCAAATCAAGCTCAGATTAGTAGAAGAGGACTGTGGCCTTACTATCCATACAGGAACAAACTTGACAGGGCTTCTGGACCCTTGCCAGGAAAGTATCAACTGCTGCAATATGATGCGTTCGCTAGGCCAACAGGAAGTAAAAATATTTTTGCACATTTGTAGTGCTTTCTATCAGAGGTCACTATAACAATGTACTGATGTTAAGGAGTTGTTGACCACCTATAATCACAGGAAAAACAGAGACACAGGGAGCTGAGATGACTGGCCATTGTGGTCATCGCACAATTATGTAAAAAGGGAGGCACCAGTAGACCTCATTTTGGCTGTAAACTAGAAGATGTATTATTACATTGGATGTAGCTGCTGCAGTGTGCTGCACATTTGTTCGGGAATAATACTTATACCCCAACCACTTTAGAGTGCTCATGCTATGCATGGTAATTATATTTATCAAGTCGGTGATGAAAAAGCATGCAAGATTATAAGAACCTCAAAAACCTTTTATGTCCTCATGGAAGTTGTTTCAGTTCAGTTTTAGTCTCATGTCTAGGCAGATTTTGTTGGCTTTGCATGTCTTTAACAGGAAGGCATGTGGCATTTAGTGGGTTTTAATTGAATTTTGGTTTGAACTTTGAAATTTGTTCAAATCCTAAGGTAAAAATGTATCTCAGGCAGTAGAAAATTGGGACTCCTGAGACAGAAAATGTTTGCCTGAATCCTTATAGAATGAAAGTGCTAAATTTGGTGGTGCTGTATATTTGGAAAACTAATCACTCCTAAAATCATATGCAAAAGTTCTAGCCATCTAAGCCTTTTTTGTGGCAAAGACAGTGTTGCCAGACGTGAAGCCTTAAGAAATCGTGGGTCATGAATGTTGCTTTTTTGTAGGCATTGAAGGAAGGGATTCATGTATAATTGCATGGTTGCCCAAGTTCAAGTTTTAAGAAAACAAAGTGTATTGCAGGAATCAAAATACTGAGAGTTGGCAAGATGGAGAAGTGTCTCGTCCTTAAATTTTGCTTCAGAAACCAAAAGTTCAGGTTTATCTTTAGGTTTATTATTTGAGGTTTATGCTAATGTGGTTCTGTGGAGTTGCATGCTCTTTGAGGGCAGAAAGTTAAACAAAACAAAACAAACATTTTAAACAAAACCACACTACGTTCCCATTGGCTTTTGCCAATGAATGTTTTAGTCAATGTTCAAAATAACAGCTGTCATTTCTATCATTATGTAACTTACTTGTCTGTTTAAATGACATTCATAGTCCACATTAAATGTATAATTTTTAAAGTTAATATTTGGCTCTGATAGAAAACTTCCTTCAAGCTTGATGGTCTTTCTTTTTTTTTCTTCCCCAACCTTGCTCTGACTGTGTTATAATTCCTGTAAGGCGGTATAAGTCTGTACTAATACTCCAAATTCTGGTGCTTGACCAGCCAGTAGAGTTCAGCACTAAATTTAAGTGTTTTCTGTCCTGCAACTGGCATAAAGGGAATGAAACAGATAGGGAGCAGAGGAGAGGACAAAAGAAGTGAAAGGAAGACAAGACTTGGGAGGAACTATTGATCTCCATTCATAGATTAGGGGTTGAGGTGGCTAGGAAGGGTCTCCTAACTTTCTGTAGACTCTACTCTGTACCAGGTTTTTGAGCATAATTTAATCTAATAGCAGGAAAAAAGAAATAATAGATTTTTGTGGGGATTTTATTCTGTATGTCCCTATGTAAAAGACTACAGGACTTTCATAAACTTGCTTCCAGCAGCTCAAAACTAACTATAACACCTTTTTGCTCCCCAAGTTAATGTTATTTGTAGTGCTGACTATCACAGCTTTCGTAACTTTAGCTTTCCTAGCAAAAATGAAATTTAAATATTGCAAAGAAGGTAGGATATGGGGAAGAATTATAAGAAAGCAAAAATTATTCACCTAGACATCACCGGGGTTCCTTGAGTGATAAGGTAGCCTATCCGCTAATTTACTTTCTCCAGAAGACAAGCAGCCTGCTCTGAAGAGGTCTTAATCATTTCCCTACCCTTAAGTAACTACTTTAAACAGCATCAAGATGTGTGCTATAATTTCAATTGACTTTTTGTAGATTACTGTGTCTGCCTGGTGTTTTGCAGGTGGACATGAGCCTGTTTTGCCTATTCTCCAATCAGAAGTTGTATAGCTATGGTTAATTCAGTCCATAGCTCAAATCGATTAGTCCCGATGAGAGACAGGATGTATTAGCTGAGGTCCGGTTCTGCTGCAAAATGGCTTCTCATCAGCTTCAGAGTTCAGTTAGAGTATCTTTCTGCAGAAAGTCACATAACAGACCATAGTCTTAGAGAGCAACTGATTTTAAAAATTATTACTAAATACATATCATAATTTCAGATGACCAGCAATGAAATCTCTCTTCATGATAGATTTCAACCAAGATATGTAATATTTCTATTATTATAATTCTGTGAGAAGTTTTGTACCTGTGTATGTTTGACACATTACATTTTGTCGCATTACATTTTTAAAAAACAAATCTTTCCTTGAGTTAGAAGACATTTTGATCATATATGCCAAAAGATAAAGAACACAGACTGTTCACCACATATATATGTCTGTCTCAGGAACAGACTTTTATCCACAGCCCTCCCTGAGACCCTGAGACCCATGATGGCAAAAACGAGAGGACTAGCTTTTTTCCCCTGTAGTTTGTATTGAAATAATTGATTTTAAATTTCTACAGAATCCTCTGTCTAGAAATTTTGCAGCTTGTTACAAAACAACATAAATTAAGTCCACTGCAGCATGGCAGTACTGGAAAATTTTGTCCACCTCATTTGGCAGATGAGAAACATGAGAAACTTACGACTATACCCATGGTTAAAGAATTTCTGTGTCAGAGCGAGAAGCAGGGCCCAGACAGTGCTTCATTTCTAAGGGGAAGGTATTGAGAGTCAGTAAGTCTCACGGCTGTTAAATAATTCCATGCCTTCATAAATGTTATTTAATATATATTCTCCAGTTCAGGGAAAAAGATTTACTGAATTCTTTATGAGCGATGCAATAACGAGGCAAGCTTTGGTCAGCTGAAATAATGTTTTAATTAATACCATACATCCCACATGCAAATACCATTAAGACAACCTTTGATAAATGGGCATATTTCCTAAATATGTACAAGTTAAATGAGCCTTGCATCTAATGAAGGGATCCAAAATTAAAACAAGTGTAGGAGAGAGACGTGAATACAGAATTTTTATGTTTAAACTATTAAATGATTAGTATCGACTTAGTCGCTGTTAGGTTGGTCATGTTTCTAAATATTCTAATTACATTTTCCCACTCAGTCTGCCAGCTACAAACATTTTTTCACTTCAGAATTTCTGCTGGCAGGACTAGGAATTTGGACTAGGGCCTCTGACAGCAAGAGAAACCCAAAGTTGTTAAAACACTGAAAGGAGGTATCAATGTGACAAAGCCTCTTGAGAAGCCTCTCCTGCCCAGTCATGTGCTCTAATCCAGAGCAGGTTGTTACGTGACTGTTCATATCCAGAACTGTTTGGTAACCTCTGAAATTACTGGTTTGTCATGGTTTAAAGCTGGGCTGGTTCCTACTTGCAAGGTTTCTGCAACATGAATGCAAACAAAAAGAAAAAGACCCCCAAATCCCCCCAAAAATTAAAAGGGAGAAAGGGATGAAGCTGGTAGGCTGAAGGTAGATAAAGCATGTTTGACATTGGCTATGGATTTGTTTTGCGGTATTAGAACTGAACCCTGCCTAATGATGTGTTCAACAGTAATGATGGGATTTAAACCATTGTCTTAAGTATTTTGGCAAAGAATAAACTAATCTCACATGAATGGTTTTCCCCTGAAGATTCCTATTGTCTTGCACTGTGCCTGAACTTGATTAAATCCCTTTCACTGCTGGATGCCACCTGAACCTGAAGCCCAATAGGACATGGGTCAGAACCAGTGATGTTTATGCAGAGGGTACCGAGACACGGAACAAGCCAGTGTGCGGAATGATTTTGACAGAAAACACTTGTGAGTTGCAAAGAGACATGGGGATCAGAGGCTTGTGATGGGAGAAGGAAATCGGGCTTGGAATGGCTGAAGGACAAGGTCAGGACTACTGCTTGACTGGGAGCTGCTTTGTGGGAAGGAAGGGAGACAGATCTTTCTTACCACACCAGGGAGGACGCAGAGTAGGACCAACTGCGGAAAGAAACAAGGACAAAGTTGGTGGAGTCAGTGAAGATGTTTGAGAAACCAGACTAGGGCAACAAGGACTGTTAGCTTGGGAGAGTAAGCGTTGGTGATCAAATATGGGGAAAAGGTGTAAGATGAGGCATGCAGGGGAGTCAGAAGGACAGGTCTGGAACTGGAAGGATGACAAAATTGGCCCATTATACCAAGAATGGCTATGTAAGAAGCCAGAACTGAGGGCTGGAAACCAGGTTTAGATAACCAGATGTGGGGAGTAAGACTGAAAAATTATACTCATGTCCAAGGGCAGAGAAGAGAGAGAATGAGAAGAGGAACAGATTGAAGAGAATGGGGCAGAAGAGACCAAGCTTGGGAAAAAAGAGTGGGAAAGAAATAGGCAAAACAATTTCCATCCATTCACCACAAAAAGCTCAGAGGGAAGCCTACAGCTGCTGTGTAAACGATTAGTACAGACTGTGCTTCTGTAAATCAACAGTGGTGAAAGTAATGCCCTCTCAACTCAGACACGCACAAGCTGGGACAGAACAACATTATATAGAAAGCAAAACCTAACGAAGTTCTCACACTTTCTAACTTTTGATTATCTATGAAACTTTAATTTGTCTCTTTCGTTAATTATGCTATTAATCTTCAATTATGAGACCATATTTATTTTTTCCACAGGCTTTCCGCTTATGATCACTTCAAATACTTCTTTGCCATCTCAGTAATCTTCTTTTAATACAGTCCTCCTTCAGTATGTAATCAAATTATACTGTAATAATAAATGGAAAAAAATGCAAGCATTGTTTTAGTTGCTTGTTAATTGCTTCTTTAATTAGAATGCTCACTAATTTGCAAAATACAGGTTCTGACACTGGATTCCATAGTCATTACTACAAATTGGACAGGTTTTCCTGTAATTTCTTTGAGTGGACTCTCATGATTTAACTGAGAACCATGTGAAAATTCTCCCAATTAGTTGAAGTGTCTAGGCTCAGGATGAAATAATGTGACCTGATTTTTTTAGCTCTGATCTCTCTGGAGTGTTTCAAAGTGTGTTGGGGGTATAGTGTAATCACTCAATAGCACGTATGACTGAATGCTGGTCTGAGCTGGGCTGTTATTTTGTTATACTCTTTCCCTTATCATTAGTTTGTGCCCGTGCAGCACTTTAAACATTTGAAGAACTCTACAAATGATTAGCCCTGTAAAATTCCTTCTGACAGGCGTCAAAGCCAACAAACTACAGACTTCTCTGTAGTTCATTGGAATTCACTCTGTACAGCATGAGGAGTTGAAAATGGCACAACTGTAAGCAGTTTCTTTTATCATTTTTGGTTGTCAGTAGTTTCAACAACTTTGACTGCAATGCTTTTGTGCTTCATTGGTCACAAAGGAAACATCACAGACATACTGAAGATGGATATGACATAAGAGAACCTTTCCTCAGGCTCAAACATACATTTGCAAGAAAGCCGGGCCTTTCCTGAAACAAAATTTTTGGAGCTAGTTAGTTGTTTTATAGTACCGGTGCTAAATACACACTTAAGCTTTGGAGCTAGGGACTTCAGATACAGAGCTTGTTTGTTTTGCCTCTCTCCTCTTGCTTCTCTCACTCTTTTCTCTCTCTCTGTGTTTTCTTTTTCTTCCAAATTAGGATGAAAAGTTGAAATACCCATAGTTTTTCTTTTATTAATAATTTCAAACAATAATGAGCTAGAAATGTGAAAAAGTGTTCCTCCATGGAAATTATTTTTGGCCTTTTTTTCACCCTTTGTAAAAGTTGTCAATTTCTCCCAGGAAACAATCTGTTAAGATAAAATTGTATTTTATGCTGGAAAAGTGTTGTATCCAAAAATGTTACCTTAGCTATACATATATTTAATATGTAATTTTTGTAAAATATACCAACTCTGGTTTTGCATGTACTGCACACAGCTCACCATCAGCTATATTGAGTCACTGATGCCGACCAGTGAACGCCAAAAGCAATTGATGCGCCAGTATTGCTTTGAATGTGACTGTCTTCTCTGTCAGAATCAAGAAAAGGTAGGTTGAGTGAAGAAATTCCTTGCCAGTGAAACAGAATTTTCCAAGGCCTGTTGGCAGCTTCCCTTCCTTTACGTAATACTTGTCTTTTGCTACTAATTGAATGGCCAGAAGAGAGGAAGAAAGTGACCCCTGCCCTCAGTGCTGTTTATGTTGCTGTGAAAGACAACCATGAAGGAAAGAAAAGCAGGAAATGTTGACAACACGATAAGAAGAATTTCTTGCAAAACCATAGCATTGTTCATAAAGCTAAGAACCCCTTTCAGTTCCAAGATGTGGTTCGGATCATTTTGAGATTCAAGGACCTCTGATCATGAGGGTTAGCATGACTGTAAGCTGAAAGGAAAGGATTATTAGTTTATTATTCAAAAGAATAATCTTGGAACTTTGACTGAAGCCACTTGCCTGGTGCTACAGGAAGGCTGTGCTTATCCTCATAATAATGTTAAATTTATTCTGACAAATACCTGCATCAATAATTTTCAAGAACTACCAGACATATTCTGCAGGTGTTACGAGAGAGCGACAAACCTCCTTGGATGACTGTTTGTAGCTTTTTTGCTGTCTTTCACAAGTTCCTGGAGTAGCAGTTCAGAAGTTAGAGTAATAAAATTTTGTTCAGTATGACCTTTTACTAGGGTTCAGCCTAGCCTGGCTTAATTGTATTTGGGGTGGCTTCATATTTATACAGACTGGACAGAATAATTTTGGCTCCAAGCCCAGTGAGAGATTAAAAGGAATATGGCTTCATAGCAATTTATGCGCTTTGTCTCTATAGTTATATGTACACTTGTTCTTTTTTTTCACAAATGCCTGCTTTGAGTGAGTCGTATGCCATAGCTGAATGTTTCCCCAGTAGATTAGAAATGGTACGAAAGGTATTGATGAAAATGTGGTTCCAAGGAGCATGATATGATTCATTAAATAATTGCTGTGCAGCAAAAAAGACAATGCACACACACACAACCCACCCCGAAGTTTAAACTCTGTGTTGGGTAGGACAGTTGTATCTATGTAGTTTTGTTCAAGCCAAAGTACACCCATTGAATACATAATGTATCCTTTGATTCATCAGTAAGCAGTTTGGAAAAGAGAACGCAGAAAAGTTTCAGACTTGTGACATAATGCTAAATGACTTCCTCTCCATGTGCAAAAGTTGTTGGCATTCTGTGCTTGATAAAGATTGCTGCAGTGCTACTTGGAGGCAGTGAAAGAAAGTGGAGACCTCTTTTTGACTTTCTTCTGAAGGTGCTCGCTCAAGTGGCGTGAAATCTTAGATTAGTTTTGGGGAATGGCATTCCTGCAGATGTGGTGACAATTAAGAAAAATAAGCAGGCTAAAGAGTCTTTAAGGATTGCTTAACAGTTTGTGAAATGGTAGATAAATTGTATAAAGACCATTCAGCATGTGGAATATTTTAAGAAACAAGAACACAGGCCGGTGTACACTTCACTGTAAGGGTCAACATACAAACATCAACAACATCAAAAAATATTGCGGTGAAATTATATGTGCATTTACTGATGAAAACAATAGTCTCATACATAAATTAAAATTAATTAATGATTTTTTCTCCTTTAAATTTTAAACTGTGGTTTGAGTTCATTTTCTATAGATCTTTTTTAGTCATTGACAAAATTCCCTGTGGGAATGATATTACAAAATGTTTGGAAAGCTCTTTGTGACTGCATTCTGAAATTCTGTAGTTTCCTCATTGTTGCCATGTAAAGAGCTCTGTGAAGGGCTAGGAACCTCATGTCAACTTTGTCTGATGATGTCTATGAAGAAGACATCTTTAACCTCAGCTTCAGTCTAGGATGATTAGATATAATCTGCAGCAGTCCTTATTAGTGCATTCCATTTCTCTGTGGCAGAGGTTTTATAAATACAACTATTTACATTACTAACTTGGAAACACAGATACTTTTATTTCCATTGATCTCAGTCACTGTTGGTAAGCTGAGAGGTATGTAACACTGCAGCTACGGTGGGAGATAATATTTTCAGAAAGTCTGTATTTTTAAATTACGGAATGGCTGGATTTAGATGCTTAAAAGTTATCAGTTGGCAAAATTATTCAATAAGATGCCTGCTGAAATACTTCTGATACTGAGACAAATTTCCAAGACATCTTGGAAAAATTTTAAAAGTCAAAGTCTTTGTCAACAGAATAGGCAACAGCTGCAATTTCGCGTCATCAAGGGTGACAGATTCAACACTGTGATTCAATAAATATAATGAGCTAACAGTAAATTCCCATATTATAACATTGCTTTGCAAATACGATGGCTTGCTCAACAGCAATCCATCTCATAAATCTTTGTTATAGGTAAAAATGTAAATTCCAGTTTGGCTAAAAAATGCTTTCTGCCTTCAAGTTCTTGGTTGTTGGGGATTCTTTCAGTTGTAGTCATCTCATCAAAAAAGCTAGAATCCTTTTTCTAACAAACACTTGCAGAGATCATAGCTTCTTCTTACTCCCAAGTTCCAGTCTTGCTGAGTGTGCCTGCCAGCTGCTGAGCACATACTAAGGACTAGTGAAAGCAAAGGAATCACTCCTGAGATACACACATCAATTTACAGTAAAACTGTAAGTGAAGTAATTTCCTTTGTAGCTTTTATTCTACACCTTTTGTAATGTTTTAAAAGTGATCCTGAGAATCCTGTGGGAAATATACATTAAAGTTTATATTAAGGTCATATAAACTGTACATGTATTACTTACATGTATGCTTATTTATTGATATTTATAAAAGTACTTTGCAAGTTTCTTATCAATGAAATCCATGTCTCCTGCTATGTTTTCTAAAGGCTTTTTCATTTAGTCTTATATGCCCAAGCGAAGAAGGAAGATGATACCAAGTTTCTGTTCTCAAGTCAATTACTGACTTCGTAAGTGCTCTTGGGCAATTCATTTTATTCAAAAGCAACCTTTGTGTTTTCTACAACCTTGCACTTATTTTCCATAATTAGTGAGAAGCTATCATTTTAACTGGAGCTGAACAGATTTTTTACTAGCAACCAGATCAATCTATCTGAATCGTGGAACATTTTTGTGAATATTCTGTGAAGCTCTGTTTTGCTTCTGTTTGTTTTGCTCAGTTTCCTCAAATGCAGCATGAAGGCGGCAACTTGTACTTCTGCTGAGTATTATTATGTCCAAAGGATAATAAAGATGCTGCATTGTCGAAGGTTTTTTAGCTTTATGTGCTGAATTTGTTTTAATGAGAATAATTCCTTGAAGTGGAATGGTTTGATGTTTAGTTGCGTGCTTTATGCAGTTCCCATTGCCATATGATATCTTAGTGCTGTTAAAAAACCTCAAAAAAGGTCATATTTAACCTCAGAGACATCTACAGGAGCAAATAACAGATTTAGCCTACAAAATGCTACTAATTTCTCCTAACTTGAGTTAGGCATCTAAAATCTAAGCCAGTTTTTAGCCTCTCTCCATACCCAAAGAAAAGGCAAGCAGCTCATTCATACTGTCTTGTAGTATAAATCTGTGAAAACTGTAATGGATATAAGAGGTTAAAGGAATGCCTTCAAGTTAATACCTACCCTTTAGACAGGTAAAGTTGGGTGAGATAAATTATGCTGCTCCATGAAGTATATGTAAACACAAAATCAAGAATCACATGATTACGTTTCTGTGCTAGCTGACAGGGATAGCAGAGTGCAATTGAAACTCCGTAGGTTTCTGCATGTTTAACATCCAGATTGTTGGTAAAATTTGTTTATACAGCTCGCTTCAAGCATTTGTCTCTGGCTGCTGCTGTAGACATACCTTACAGTCAGTGGTTCTTCACTGTTCACTTCACTCTTATTTCTACTAAAATTGATTAAACTCAGAAAGTGGTTACATCATACTGCAATCACACGGTTTACCTATGCATACAAATGAGTACCGTGTCAAAATGCTCTTTTGCTGTTCTAGGTTACATGATTCTGGGAGAGCTTTTTCTAATATTTCAGGTCTCTGATGAACTCTGATTTAAGACGCAACTGATCTATGAAGAAATATTCTTTATTTCTCATTTAGTGTGATATTTCTCATCAAAGCTATATAAAACAGCAAAAATTCGCTCTGACACCACAATGACTTTAAAATCCAGTCACTTGGCCTTTTTAGCTAGATACGGAACTTCATACAGCATAAAAATCTTCTTTAACCACTGCGTAAGCATGCACAGATCACTTGCACAGTTGTTTAGATCTGAGACTGTAATACGGCAAAGGCTGGATTTTCAACTGTACTGAAACAGGCTGCAGCCCAACCACAGGGACCCTGTTGAAGCTGAAGTTGTTGAAGTTGAGCATCAACTTGAGCTGATGCACACTGGCACACTCAGCGTGAGCAGACACAGCCCTAGACCAAACGGAGAGGTTCGTGGCGGTGCAGCCACAATTGCATTGCATATCATGGGAGCAAATGTTCCTCACTGGTCCAGCCACTAGCTGGACCTGTGAATCTCAAATCTGTTTTGGTGCCTGGGCCTCAATGTCAGCTGCATTTTGGTTTTAAGAGGTCATAACATAATGCTGACCAGTCTCTTTTAGCAACTGGTGAAGCAGTCTGGCTGCTGATTTGACAAGGGAAGAGCAGCAAGTGCTAGCACATCAGTGTAAACTGGTTGAGATAAACTAAGGTGAATCTTTTGGCAGTACAGTTACTGCCAAATTAAATGGCACTAGCTATAAATGTAAACAATATTTTTAACTGATTTTGGCTGAAGTTGAAAAAAACCCCAGTAACTGAAAGAAGGAAAGAAAGATGTCTTTCTAAGTGTCACTCATGGAATATTTCCTGACTGTCAGTACTTTAAGTTATTGCTACTGTAATGTCTTCAGTTCATTGTATCTCTGACAGCTTTATATATTATTGTTTGCTCCATTTTAAGATCAATTTCCACTGTAATTCAGAAATGTGTGCCTTCCTAAAAGCTGAACACTTGGCAACATATTACCATTCCAGCACATAAAAGCCCCTTACATTAATTATAATTAAAGATGGGATTATATTGATGACAAACATTTTAAATGGAGAACGGTTTTTTTCCACAGTCACGAGCCAGAGTATTGTTCACGTTCTACATTTTCAGCCAAGTGTTTCAGGGAGATTTGTGCTTATAGAATCACTTTGTTATGAGTCGTCTTTCTCCTTTGGAGCCAGGATTTAATATTTTAGTCTAGCTTGGTTTTTGGAAGGCTTTTATTATTACAAGGTCAAAAGCAATGAGTTTGAATCTGAATCATTTTTATATTTGGCCAGTATTTGATAGTTGCCAAAGCTAATAATAACATAATGCCAGTAAGTACGTTATTCCTTTAATCAGTATATTGCTTTGCTTAGTACTTACTTATATTGCATTCTGAGTTTTGGTAGAGAACATCACAAGTCCAGTTTCCAACTCAAGGACTCTCAAAATCAGGTCACCCGAAGAGCAGCCAAACCATCTATATCCACATAAAATGTCACGTGCAATTCTTTACCTGGTATTACACTTCCTTACATCCACCAGCTCTTTATGAAAAACCAGTGAATAAGTTTCTGAATCTGCTAGTAGTTTTGACGTTCTTTTCCAATCCTAGGAGTCAACACATCTGTAGTTTACGAATTTCATCAATGGTAAATGGTCCTCTACACAAGCTGATCAAATTTATTCCTAGAGCATTTCTGCGTGGTTGATTTGCCTCGCCAAGGTTTATGAGAGATACATGAATATGACCAAGGATAGAATTTACACAACATTTTCACTTTTGATCTTCATGTTTGGTGTCAGCAATTCCGTGGAAGAACATGTACTTAAATCACAGAGGCATTGTTACATGAAAAATATTATTATTGACTGTTGTTTTGAATTAGTATGTAAAGGCTTCATGTAAGATCACTGTACTGATGTTAGTACAAAAATATCACCTCTCCCTTAGGGAGCATTAATTTAGGACACAGGAAAAACAAGATTATATGTTAAGAGGTGCATTTTTAAATTGCTGAATTGTCAGGTTCCAAAAGTTTGTGTCCCAGTTTCCCCACTATTNTCATGTAAGATCACTGTACTGATTTTAGTACAAAAATATCACCTCTCCCTTAGGGAGCATTAATTTAGGACACAGGAAAAACAAGATTATATGTTAAGAGGTGCATTTTTAAATTGCTGAATTGTCAGGTTCCAAAAGTTTGTGTCCCAGTTTCCCCACTATTTATTTCTTTTCAGGCATTTACATTCTCACTAAGTTTTCCGCGTACAATATGAAAGATGAAATCTCCAAATTAATTTAAAAGATGAAGCGTAGGAAGCAAGGATTAAACAGGATTGTTGAAAACAAGGCTGTTCATACAGCTAACTGAACATAAAACCCCTTGATCAAAGCAAAGAGTAAAGCAGGAGCATCTATATCTCTAATCATGACTCTAAGGTACTTGCTAAGTACTAAGCTACTACGGGTGTGTTAAAAAAAAAATCATCAGGACTCTGTTCCAACAAAATGCTGGTTTAATGCATTTCCTATCAAAAGATAGTGTTTGCAATAGGTTGTTTTAGAAATCATCTGTTCATCCCTAATCTTTTCACTGTTTAGCCACTAGAACTGCCCCTGAAGCAAACTGCAGAAGGAAGTCAAGCCAGTACTCAGTCGTATTTCACCCACCTACCCTTTCAGCCCAATGTTAGTATAACCAGTGCCTGCAAAGGCCTGTGGCAGTAATTAGCAGCCCACTGGGACACAATGCTGATTCTTTTAATAGATGGTTGACTGAATAAGAGTTCCTTCCTTCTGGCAAGACATTTGGTAATGACATAAACGCTGGATTGGTTCCTAAAATCTAACAGTCAATCTAACACTTCCCTTCAGCGAATTGTACCTTCTTGGGATGTATTTCCAAATAGCCGAGGACAGAGGGCTTTTCTTTATCTAGTACCAAAAATAACACTAAAAATCAAGGCAACTTCTTCTAATTTCTAGGTTCTCGTTCATTAACAAAGACATCACCTTTTCAGCTTCTTAGCATTTCTTACATGACTTCTGAGGCTTCTTCCATCTTCAACATTGTGATTTTTTTCCATCAAAGGGCAGTCCCACAGGCAGTGTCAGACAGTGACAAATGGACTGTGATCGTTTTTCCCGTGACAGCTTACCTCTTCCAGTTGCTTCAGGAGTGCCTCAGTGTGCTCTGGTCACGACTTGGCAGCCGACAGCTGGAGCTCACTTGGGTTGTCAAAGGTCACGGAAAAGATACTGCTGTTCTTATAAATAGATGTGCGTTCAGAGTTATATGCAGACTCCTTTGTTGTTAGGGAAAGGGAACAGTTGAACAGTCTTATTCAGTTCTTAATAGGGAAACCTGTATGCGTTTGGTCCAACAATTTCATATTTGGAGCAGACGTAGGAGTTGGAGTGTGGCACTCTCCCAGGAGTTCAGCTTTCTGCTCATCTAAGGAGAGCAGAATCTCATTCCTTTCAGACCCAGCCATCTAAGAGGAAACGTAAATCTTCTGGCAGAGGTTTTAAACCTAAGGGAAAGGAGTCTGCTCTCATCACTGTTTCAGACTGTAGTCACTACATCTAAGTGCCCAGCTAGCAGTGTTCTCCCTTGCTGAATGTCCAGTTTCCTTGAGACTGTTGTTAGAGCTAGTTATTACTGTTACGATTTCGTTTTTCAGATGGTGTCGTTCCTATAACAGTCACTATTTGGTCTCTGCTGAGTGATAAACAGGAATACGAAAAATCTTGCTCTGGATTAGCACTCCAAAATAAATATATAGAAGATAGAATATGCTGAGAGAAACAGCAGTAATTTAATACGTAAGGCTAGAACAATCAAATCATTTTCCAAACATCTTTTCCTGCAGTGATTTTGGGGAGAGTAGGTCACATTTTTTTCTAAAATATATATTGAAGCCAGTTGTTGCTTTATCTCGTCTTGAATCTCTGAGTTCTCTTTCACTGAGGTTGCTATAAGGTCTTGTGTATTTCAGCCTGTCAAGGTGATTTCTAATATCGGTAGTACCTATGGGAATAGTCTTTATTTTGGATGGCTTTTCTTGATCTGTTTATCAGTCACTTTCTTCTACTCTGTGAATGTTTGATCCTTTTAAATTCCATTAATTAGGTAATTTACTTAAATATGATAGGCTTTAATTCAGATTCCATTTCATTTAGAAAAAAAGATGTTGCAACTTTAAACTGCAGAGTTTACTGGATTGACTAGGATTCAATTTGAACATCTCTCCTGTTGAAGATCTTCTACTTTGGACAAAATAATATCAGCGTCAGAGCAAGAATAACATTTTATCCTAGATGTCAGAGCACTCACTATGGGCTGAGGGGACCACATGATTCTGTCAGTGCTTCAGGCAGTGGGTGAGGTTCAGTTTAAGTCCAGGATACAGACAGTTTGCCTTATCTTTTCTCTAGATTCCTGCTCCAAATCAAGTTGAAATAGAAGCCTGAATCTTTGTTCTCCCAAGAGTATGTTATAACTAAAGGGCTATGAATTTTAAAGAAAAAGGAAAAGAAAGTGAGTGGAAATACCTTTTTCTCTTCGGTTCTGTAGATGCAAGCTAAATCCCTTTCTGGCAAGAAATGAATTTTACTGTTTACTTTTAAATGCCCAAACCAGGACATAAACAATTTATGGGCTGATTATAACTTCAGCCTTTGCTGCCATGCTGTATATTTTGCTCCCTCCATTTCACTGTTTTCTCTCCTGCTAGACTCTCAGCTCTTTGGGGTGAGTACTCTTTTTACTGTGTACAGTCTAAAAGCCTGCAAAACAGCGTAGCTGTGATTCTGATACTGCCAGATCTATAAATAATAGCGATGGTAAAGTGTACAAACATTCTGAGTCACGCCAACATGGAGGAAGAAAACAAGATGGAAAAGACTCTTTAGTCCTAATCAGCAAATTGGTGAGCAACTTGAAATAGCACACAATTTTATTGGCTCACTGAAATTTTTTACAACAGACCATTTTCAAACAATTTCAGCAAAAGCTTTTGTGGTCTCCAAACTCATTCACCGTTGAAAACATCACTCAAAACTGGTCCAGAGGAACCTTTTTCATTCTGGAAAAACAAGTTTTTTCAACTGTGGTTGCTATGATGCTTCTTCAGATCAGTGCATCCTGTGTCCTTCTCTTCAGATTCTGAACATACTTTCTTCATACTCCAAATTTCTGGTTCCTAATGTCATTCTGATTGTAGACTGTATACTTTCTTTATGATGTTGGGCAGTTTGTAGTCTTTTTGTTTTATTTTCCTTAGCTGAAAAATCGTGCTAATATATCTTCACTTTCTTACAGTATATCTTTCAGAGATCAATTACTGTCCATTCAATGCCTGGAAATCGCTAGAAAGAAGTACTACATGTCCAGTAGGTGTAAATGCTTGATAAGATAAAAGATTAGCTTCATTGCTGTGTCTATTGCCCTAGTTTTCTGATAGTTCCCATCAGAGGAGAGGAATAATGAGTGGTTTTGTGAAGCAGGCTCGTGCACAGTGGGCCCTGAAGATCATTGTTTTACTTCATATGGGTCAAGAATGGGTTGAAAAAAGTCTGGAAAAAATTTAATCTAATAGTCCGGATTTTAATCTGGTAATCTGCTTTAGCGTCAAGTCTATTAACTAAACAATCTTCTTAGTCTGTCTACTTGCTAGGAGGAACAGTATATTCTGTGATCCATTTCACTGCAATTGCTTTCTGTGATGAAATAAACATGTATCTACACTGGACAAAAACAGGTCTTAATGGGAAAAACAATATTGTGTGGATATATGTACATATGTACATGTATGGAACAGACAGGGACAATTTTAAAGATGTTATACCTTTTTAGTCAGCAATATATTACACATGTAGTACATTTTGGTGGTTGTCTTTTGCTGCTGTTTGTTTGTTTTGTGATCTTTGGTAAGTAAAGCCCAGCCCTGTTTCGTATCTCCCTCCATAAAATAGCTATAGAAATGCCCATTATAAAAGTAATATTAAAAAGACAAATTACTCTTGAGAATATCTCAGTATGAAATCTACTACAAAGACTCACATTTTTGTTATTTCCCATGCCACGTTATGGAAGTGCATCTTTCACTCTAGTCTTCTTGTTTAGATGAAGAAAGATGGCTTTCCTGTCAACTGCCTCTAAACTTTTAGATACTCTTTGGAAGGCAAATGTTAGTTTTAATTTTATTTTTCAAATATTTATTTATTTATTTATTTATTTAGGACCCTGTGGCAAGGTCATCTGGTATCATGACTTCATTCTAATTTCTTTTTGACAGTCTAATTCTTCAAAGTTTGGAACTTTGGCTGAATTTGTAGGACGCACTGTAGAATGAGAAAGACAAAATCAGGCTCTTCAGTGCCTAAATCAGTTCCAGTCCTTAACTAATATCCTCTGAGGTCTATTAAAGCAAGAATGAGCTCATCTGAATAACAAGGAAGTCTATAACTTTTGAGACTGTAAAACTGCGGACTGAATGCTTTGGATTGAAAAATTGCTATGGTAAGCAGTGTGCCATATCAATTTCTTGCCAGTAATTTAATCAACATCACAATAATGCAGTAACTAAAGCTGTAGTTACAAATTTTGCATTTGTGAACTTTATTTTTAGACATGAATAGGAACTTTGTGCTGTGTAAAAGGCAGCAGGCTTGAAAAGGCTGAATTTAGTCCAGCCGTGTGAATTACAGTAGAGGACTGTGTAATTTGTTGACCCATTTCAGGATGTCCTGTTCTTTTCCTCAAGATTTCTCAATGAGTTGTATATACACCGTGCATCACAACTCTGCTCAAGACTTACCTGACCACAATCATTAAGAAAAACAAGTTGCTGCATCATATTGCTTTAGACAAACAAGGCATGAATCTTTGTCTTAGTGCTGACAAGTGTTGGATGTATACTAAAGTTTCGGCATTTTCCTTGATGATATCTAGTCAACTGAATTTTTACTCTTGAAATATTTCTGGTGTACAACTTTATGTTAAGTTTGCATCATTCCCATATACAAAAGAAGTCCTTCTAGCTTTGAAAGCTGTTGGTGTGATTCCAGCTCCTGCCTAATAATCCAGTACTTTTAATCTATAGACATTTGGTATAGGGGAGAAAGATACTGTGAAGTTCAGTTACTAGTACATTGCATTTGGTTAATGAAGGTGGGGATCCATGCAAAGTGAGCTTCTTCTCCACTACCCCAAACCCTCACCTGCAAAAGAAATTTTAAAAGGAGAGGTTGAGATAGCATGCTTTTCAGAGGGGCAACACTCATCCATCTGACTGGGAAAAATATTTTAGAAGAACAGTATATCTGTTTTTAGGCGATGAGTGCAGTACTTAGTGGAGAGTAATTATCAGGAGACAGAGAAATAGATTACTAGTACCGCGAACTGTTTTGGAAAGTTGGAAATCCAATATTGATTATGTATCACCGAATTATGTTGTTCCAGCAGGTTCCATAAACAGTTGCATAGATGGAAGTAAAGATGTCTAACTTTCAGTACACATTTTGTGATATAGGCTGCCTCTCCTTGCTTTGAATCATCTTGGCCAATCATCATTGATTGCTGAGGCACATAAAAACTTCTAGCAATGGCAGTGAACAGGAACCAGCTGTATGATAGCTATTCAAACAGTTAATCAAGGCCCTGAGAAATATGCAAAAGTGTTGTAATAGTTTCCACGACATTATGACATTTTAGAGAATATCCTTTTCACTCTCTGGGATGTGGCCATTTTCCCATTTTTTGTGACGATGACTAAANTGAACAGGAGCCAGCTGTATGATAGCTATTCAAACAGTTAATCAAGGCCCTGAGAAATATGCAAAAGTGTTGTAATAGTTTCCACGACATTATGACATTTTAGAGAATATCCTTTTCACTCTCTGGGATGTGGCCATTTTCCCATTTTTTGTGACGATGACTAAAATGTCCATGTTATTGAATCAGAATAATAGAATACTACAAAGGTACTGGAAACAGTTTGTTTCAAGCATTCATTTGCTTTATGGAGTGTTTCTAGCTACTTCCCGTAAAGACTGGAAGAACCTCTACTGGTTTAAGTTGGTGTTAGAGGATAATCAATACTAATTCTCCAAAGCAGAAGTTCTTGAAATGACTAAAACACCATACAACATCTTTTAAAGGTATTTGCATACCTATCCTTTGATTATATGAACCTAATACTCAGTTAGGGGATCATCAAATTTGTTGGCAAAATTCTAGAGGAGGAAACTCCAGCTACTATGCTCTCTTGAGAGCTGCACTTACACAAAATTAATTCAACCTGGTTTTATTCATGACCTTAAAAGCTTGGAGACTGGTCGGTGTGGATTTGAGCATTGACACTGAATATCCAAGCAACATGCTAGCAATTTATGCAGTCAATTTTTATCAGCACTTATTGCCACTTTCGCTTTTGAGATATGTCAAATATTTTAAGCTATAGAGTAGATTGATCAACTCTGTGCGACCTTAGCCGTGTTGTGTGTGCCTTTCTAAATCCTAAACTCCCAGTATTTCATAGCTGTTCCTTCAGAAAACATATGCTTCAGTAAATATTGGTATTTTACATCGCAGTATACATTAAAAAACATAATTACTATAGATACCATTTTATCATGTGATATGCAATAAGTTATACCATTGTTTTGATATTAGTGTTCAAAACATCTAACTTCATGTCAGTGTATCTTCAGTTAGTACCAATAAAACAAATTCTTCAAATCACTGAAGCATAAACTGGAGTTTGATGCACAAATAACTACATCTCTACTTTGTGAAGTTTTAGTCATTCACATAAATATTAACTTTGATGGAATTTATGCATGCATTTAAACTTAAGTACATATTTCAATGCGCTCATGAATGTGGATTGAATTATCCATTGTGGATACCTAAATATTCTGAGGATTTTGGACCTACATATCTCTTTTGAGCCACTAAATATCCTCAGTAGCACTCTGTATCTCCACAGGTTGCAGAATTAAGGAATAAAGCAGATTTGTCTTACAGCTGTCAGTTTGATTCGTAGGACAGACGTAGAGATTGCCTTAACGAAAGTGTAATGTCTAAGACAGTCTAAAATCCCAGCCTTACATTTGCTAGGGGTTAGACTGAACAGTATCCTTCCTCAAGTAACCAAATTACCCACAGAGGTTTTTTGGACTGATGTGGACGTTACAACAGAATTACAAATGTACAAGGAATTTTTAGGTGGTCTGCCATAAGGCCCTATTTCTCTGACACTAAACTGTAAATACTTTAGTTTGCTTTTCCTGCCTTCCTGCAATCCTCTGGCTTTTATGATTTGATGAGTAGTGAACTTCTATTTATTACATTTCCCATAGTCCAATCAATTTTTATCCTAACCTGCAATCTGCGCAGCTTGGATAGGAATTTTGCAGTCAGCTCTAAGCTCCTGAAACGAGGAGATATAGAAAATTAGAAGGCAGTGCTGTCACAAACACAAAACTTGGTCCTGTTGCTCATGGAATAAACCACAACTTCCATCATCTTGACTGGGAGCAGTCATTGGGGTCTCAGGCCTGCAAAGTGTCTAGCATCCTCAGGGGCCCGAGCTGTGTGCAGCACAAGGATTCTGTAAAACAGTACAGAGAAAGGGCAATGAAAAGAACTAGGATAGCCCTTGGGTAGTTATGACTTCCTTTTCACCAAAAGGAGGAGTAGTATTTAAGGGACCCATTTTAAAAAGGAATATGGGAAATGCTGTGGTCAGCAACCAGAATGACCAACACTTAACTGAAATAACTCCAGAATGTGTTCAATACATGCATCTTCCATTTGAAGAGTCTCCAGGTCCAGGCAAGATGCTACGATGAAGTTTAGCTGCTTAGCCCTGTGTATTGTTTGTATTTTGACAGATCTCTTTAGATACTATCTTGCGTTCTTGCTCAGTAGCCTAGCGTCCTCATATGCTGCTTTTTGAGAGAGGAAATACTGTCTGTAACGTTATTTGCTTAGGTTTTTATCACAAAGAGTGCATGTAAAACAGAAAAGCTTTAATAACACTTGATCTGTGAGCATTATTAGTCTTTAAAAAAGTTCAGTTGGGCTGTGATGTTCAAGGCTAATGAAAGCTTTGAGCTTTTTTGGTGTCTCTTCTCTTACTACAGGAATTTATACATATACACTAAATATATACATATACACTCTAAAGATTACTCTGACAACACACTTAAGCATTAAATCACCGTAATCATCAGTTATATGTAATGCTTACCAATTAGTTTCAGAATGTGTCCATAATAACCCTGTTTCTACGGTACCCAGCATTTTCATGAATGAATTGGAAGTAATTGCAAAATCATTGCCAGTAAAATTTGTGGATGACAAAGACTGAGAGAATAATAAACCTTTATGAGGATGGGTAAATAATACAGAGTAACTGGAATTGCTCGGTGAATTAGACCTATTGAAATAAAATGCACCACGGCTGCAAAGGTAGAACACGTGTTCCATGTCTGAAATGGGGACCTACAGATATGATTTATTTCACCAGACTTCAGACAGCTGCAGCGTAAATGTTGGCATCTGAGCTAGTTACTCGAGACTTCCTTTATAGATAAAATGGAGAAAAATGGACGCACTTTGAGTGTTATTCATCTGACATGTTTTAGAAGCCTGCTTTAGGGTAATACAAATTGCACCCTGACAGTGCCTCTTTTTCTCTGTCAAATAGAAGCGTAGCCCAAATGTCTGTGTTTGGTTAGATGAATCTCAGCACGGGTATCTGAACTGAAATGGAAAACATTGTGTTCTCCTCTGGCAAAGGCAGCTAATGTGACCCTTGAATCTATAAGCAGGGGTGTCAGTAGGAAGGGGGATGTCAGTTTGCTTCAGTATAAAACATTTATGAGATTGCCTCTGTAATGTAGAATATACACATGCAGTGATCCTTGAAAAGACTGTTTAAAAATGTGTATGTCTAAAAAACGCACAGAAATTAGTAGCTGAAGTGGGATTGCAGTGGATAAGAGAGGAGCATGACTCTGACAGAAATACAATTACTATTTTTGGTGTGCAGAATCGTGAGCCTGACAGATATTGAGCTTGTGACTGGTGAGGTTGAGGACTGTTGATCTGTTTGCTCCTCTCTTATCTGAAACTTTAAGGCTTAATTAACTCTAAGATGTTACTGGGATAAACTTAGCTTAGTCCCATTTCATTTTATTAGATTAACCTGACTTCTTAAAATGGACTTGCTGATCTTAATTTTGTCTTTATTAAAATCATCTCATTTTAATAAATTTCCCACAGTTGTTTTTGATGCCTCTTTTTAAATTTCCAAGTAAATATTGGAATGTCGTAACTCAGCTGGATAATAATGTTAAGGGAAGGTTATCCATACTACCATGTGAAGGTGCTTAGGTTCTATAATCAATTGTATGCAGGGTGTGGGGAAACTTTCATCTTGATTTGAATGCCTAAGTAGAGCACTTTAACAGGAACGATGTGAAGTCTGTTAAATTTTCCAATACCTTTACAATTTAGAGTATTACTAGCCTGTGCTGTTCTTACGTACTTCCAGACAGCAGAGTCAGTAATCCCTGAAGTGCTGATATCGATTACGTGAGGTACTGCAGCCTGCCTAATACTGAGCAATGCACTGCACAGCTGCAGTGTGGCATCCAACTGCAATGTGTCTTATTTTACTTTCAGAATTCAAAAATAAAAAGTACAAATTTGATTTGCTCAGATGTTGGGTTCACCCGCTCCCAATAGCCTAGTAAGGAATACAACATTGTTTTTATTTGCAGACAGAGTAGCTTTCGAATTGCTACATGTCCCATCCACTCTCTTCAGAGCCATATGACAGAAAGCGTAAGGTCTTCTTTTCTGACAGCTCAGCTTCTAGTGAGGGCAACCTTATGTTCGGATTGGAAAGGACAGTTGAACTGGCATTTATGAAACTGGCATTATTTTTCATGGTGCAGGACAGGGGAGCTTTCGAAACTTCAGAAATCACTTGTAAACCTCGAATCGTGACACGGTTCTGTGCACTGATCATTTCACGTGGTTTTTAACGAGGTACATTCACAAGAGTGAAGGGGAGTGAAATCCTGAACTGAAGCCATAGGCTTCTATAAACCACAGCCCTTATTATAAGAGATTAAGGGTCTTTGATTCGGAGTTTAAACTTCATCCAGTATACAAATATAAACGCGGGCCAGGTTCCAGTGTGGAGTCAAACTCTAGCACCACAGTTTGCTTCACAATAGCCTGTGCTTCCTGCTGAGTATACGTTTTCCTTCAGCTATACAGTCCTCTCTGTCAATAACTGCTGTCCCATCACATAATTGCGGCTTCAAAGTTGAGCACAAATTATCTACAGAAATGAGAAAGACTGAAGATGCTTCGTAAGAGATGACCTCAGATATTTCGGGAAACCACTCAAGCATGCTTTCTCTTGCTGTGCCTGTAGCTGCATGCACCTGTGATTGCCCAGCAGGGCCTTGTACCCTGTTCGCTCTGAAGCGCTGAAGTCACAAATTCAGTTTAGCCACAGTGTGGCAGCTTCCGTATCACATTTTCTCACCAACATTTTTCTTCATCTTACTGAAAGTGAAGCTTCAGAAGGTCTGCAGTATCATCTACGCGTTTAATGCTTTCCTCTTGCTCCCAGGTATGAAACAATGAGTTACTGAGTTTACTAGAAACATACGTTCAGTGGTTGCTGTGCTTTTAAATAGGATCAGATATAGAAAATTGTTATTTATGCTTTCAGAGCATAATGTATCACAGAACTGTTTTAAAATTTAAAATGTCATGCCCTAATTTAAATGTGTCTGAGTTCTTCTGACACCTCTTCAAACAAAACCTAAGAAAACCTCTTCTGATTTGAATGCATAAAGATGGTCAGAATTGTTCTGTCAGATGCACATCTGTAGTCGCCACTTGAATTTTTAGAAATTAAGCAAATCGTAAAGCCATGGTCAGCAATTTATATGAAACATTCAGATATTTGAGGTTTCCATAGCTTTTAAAGTGTTAAAATACTACAGTCCAGAAAACTTCATTTTAAAATATGTTTTAAAGCTTCCACAAAAAGAGAACAAGAACAGAATTATATGCTGCTGTCTCACAGATTTATCATCATATAGTCATAGATTTTGTGTCCAGAAGGAACTATTATGATTATTTAGTGTGATTTNTTTCTACTACAGTCCAGAAAACTAAAATATGTTTTAAAGCTTCCACGAAAAGAGAACAAGAACAGAATTATATGCTGCTGTCTCACAGATTTATCATCATATAGTCATAGATTTTGTGTCCAGAAGGAACTATTATGATTATTTAGTGTGATTTTTCTGTCTTGCAAAAATACCATACCCAACCCAATAATACTTTATATGAAACCTTTAATTTCTGTTTGAACTATGGTTTATAGGCTTTTACCATTGTAAAACTGACATTTGCTGGTGTTTACATTACTCTCTTGTATTCCATTTGTGTGTTTAGGAGAGAAGATGCTGGTCATGGAAAACTTTAGACCTTTGTTTTTTACTCCTCTCAGGGCAGCCTGGTACTCCAATACCCCCTACAAAGCTTTCTCGTTGCTGCTTCTGTGGGACTGGAACACCTGAACACTGGAAATAGGCACATAACGAAGACACACTTGGACCTACTTCTTGTAGGATGAAGGCTGGGAAGGAGAAAAAGAGGTGTAGGAGTTACTTATTGTTTGGAGTTTCCTGTCCCCACTTCTCCCATCTGTGGAGGGAGGTGGGGAGTGGTTCACGGTTCCTCTCGGTGGCAAACCTGAGGCTTGTTTCTCTGCCTCCATCTGCGAGAAGGAGAAAGGTTAACTTTGTGGAGAGGACACAAAATCCATGTCCTATTTCTATCCTGTAGCCTAAGTATGGAAGGGGGACTAGGCCTTGATCAACCTTTCCTATGTTCAGGAGATTTCTGGAGGTGCAGTGCATTACAGATGAGCAGTGTTGGGGCAGTGGGAGTGCTTTTGGGCAGAGTGGGCAGTAACGCTGACTGATTGGCGTATGCTTGTTTTGTTAAGGGAGCTATCTTCTCTCAGAGGAAGTGGTGTCCGTGTGGGAATCTATTTAACGTTCAGGATTTTAAATGTTGGGATAGAACATTGACTGCTAACATTGCACGTAAAGGCGGTAATGCTTGAAATGAATAGGTAGGGAGCACTTCTAGGAAGTATAAGAAACAGAAGAGTGGTCAGGGAAAGAGGAGGAATGGTGTAAAGCAACAGGAAGGAGAAACATGTATCCGTACTTTGAAGATTATACTCCTTTCTAAGGAGAGTTCAGTTAAGGATGGGACGCGTTGGGGACGCTAGAATAGCAGAAGAGATGGATAGAACTAATTCTTACAAACAACATAGGAGCAAAAGAATATCAAGGAGTGGAACAGGTGAACATTTTCAAATGCTTATTTCTGCAGAGGCTGATGTGTGTAATTGTTTCAGGGGACATACTTTTATAAGAAATCTACCTATCACTTAAAGCCAGAACCACAGAACAGTTTTCATTTGATCACTATGCAAACAGATTATAATCCTCATTGGATATCCTCTGGTTTTCTTATTTCTCTCTCTTTTGTTATAAGTGGTTATAGCTTAATTTTTACAAGTGTCACTAATAGAACCTAAACTGTGGAAAACTCTGTAATATTTAAAGCAAATACTGACATAGTGGTGTATTGTGTACCACGGATGATTTTTATGAGCATTTACAGGATGCACTGGGCAGAGCTGATCATGCACCCTCATTGCATATAAAACTTGAAAGTATTCTGAAAGAAAAACAACAACTAATGTTGTTTTGATCTACAAGCTATAGAAATTAAGATGTTCAAGCAAATATTTTAAAAAATTAATCTTGTTCTTGAATCTTTTATACAGCAAAATTATTGTGAAATTTAGGGGAGGAACATGGTTCTTTATGGCAGGAAAATTTTGCTTTACAGAGTATTTTGCATTTGCCCGTTTTGAAGAGCCAAATAGATTTCAGGGGTAGAGTTTTGTCTGGTTGAATTATGTAGGTGAGCCTTCATGTTTTACGTACCCTAACTAAATTCAAGAAGATGTGGAGGTACACGATGTCCTTCATTTGGGAGGTGTCAGGTGTGAAGAGTTTAGCTTATAGCTTGTTTTACTAGAAGAATTGAATATAACTGGAAATTGTTCCTTCTGAAGGAATAGAAGCACAGGTCTAAGCAGTCAGAGATAGGTTGTCCAAGGGATAGGTAGTTCATGAAGATTTCCAGAAAGCTTCACTGTTATGATGATGAATCTCCAGGTGTGTTTTCTCAAGAAAGCTGTAGCAGCACCTGCCACAGTACTGGAAGAATGGAGAGATGGAATTGAAATGTTGCTGTTGCACCTTAACTCACCTTTTCATGAACAAGTTTCCTTTGCACATGCTTTGAGTAAGAGGAAAGCAGTAAACTGGAAGCATCTTCCATCTAAAATAATTGCTCAAAATAAGTCACAGGATCAATTTTGTCTTTCCTTGTGCTCCTGATGATTGTGGATTCAGCTAGCACTTCTAGTGACGCTTCTGCCTCTGATGGATTGTACCTGTGGTGTTAACAGTATTGCAAGGTTGCATTCTTGCCATGGAAGAGCGTGTGTTGCAGCTGTCTTTTCTGCTTTCCCCACGATCCTTCAACACTTTTACTCTCAGTTTTCTCCAGCACGCCTCCATGCGCGAAAGCTGAATTGTAAAGCATGCCAGTTTCAGCCATCATAAAGCTGTCATGCATTTTTGTTACTAGATTATCTAGTCTAATTATTTTTTAGACCAAGATACAAATATTTTGTTGTTCCGAAGAACAAACTTTTATGGTTAGTGTCAATGTTAGAAATAAGGAAAATAATTAGGCACAAGATGCTAACTCTTCCTGCTTTTTCAAAAGCCCCTTCCTTTTCTTCAGCTAGCGTTCTCTTTTTCTAGACATGAAAAAAGCCTGTCTTCCTTTATTGTTGGCAGCTCTGCACACCTGGAGGTTTGACTGGGAACATGTTCTGAAAAGAGATGCTTTGAATGGGTGTTACTCTGTGGAAAGCTAGATCTCCCATAGCTGTTACTGCCATGCTCTCAGATTAAATTAAACAGTTTGGTGTAACTATTAATCATGTCAATTATTTCCGTAATTCCAACTCCAAGGCAGCTTTGTCTTTTTAGCTGGCTTAGTCGTATCACATGGCCATGACTTTCAAGGCATTGTCCAAGGGAGAGAAACAATTTACTTGGAAAAAGCTTATTAGGCTGGAAGGCAGAAGTGTTCCCAGTGACAAGCCCTCCTGGTTGTTTTGCAGCCCCTGCTTGGCTGCCTGTTTGGAAGCAGCCCCCATGCCTTGAACTAGAGCATATGGAAATGTGATGAAGAGCAGTAGAGGTGTAAAAAGCCCAGCTAGCCAGGTCTTTGCTTGTTCTTACGTAAGCCAATCCCCACCTTGAGAACACAGAAAACATCTCATTGAAACCCGTGACTTAAAGCCTTCCCAGAGCTGGGCATCCTGCCCAGCTCCCTCCATCCTAAAGTCTCTTACAAAAGGGATAAAACCATTAATCCAGAGAGGGCTGGGAGATTATTGCTCCAACAGACACTCCCTCTTCCCTACCTGGATTTGAAGCCAGTGATGACTTAACCCTGTGCGTTAATGTAAAGATTAGAGGAAACCCCAACCTTGCACTGCTCTGTGTTTTTAATGAAATACTGTAAGAGAATGGAAAGCAACTCAAAAGACTGTACAAGAAAGACAAAGATTAATTCCGTGTCAATGAACACTTTAACCTGATTAATCCATCCGTCCCACTGTGTGCAAGTGAACCCTAATGATGCATCAGTCATTGGCCTGGAACTTGGTGTATAGTTGGTTTTTTTCTTTCACTTACAAATCTGTCCAAATTCACATGTTTCTGAGGTTTTAGTTCTAAGGCTTACAGCATGTTACAGAGATACTGAGAATTATACTTGGGTCAGTGGGAAAAGATAGCTTAAAATAATTTTTCTTTTTCAGGTAGCTCCTTAAACCTAAAATTTCACAGGCATCATCATTAATATCTTACAGGTCAGATTTATCTTTTTGATCAGTCGGTGAGCAGTGCTTCGTCTACAATGATATTTTAGAGACAGATTGTTACAGGTTAACAGGCTGAGTTCAGAAATCAATGTAGTCCCATAAAAACTGGTAGAGGTTACATTGAAGCTAACAGATTCAGTGCCAGTCTATCACAAAGCTGTAAGAGGGCTGGGTATGTACATTTAACTGTGCTGACAGAGTTTCTACAGTATGAGCTTGTCTGTCCTAACATCCACCTTATGTCTTCTGGTGGCAAATTCAGCTATATACAAAATGACTTCCCAGTGATCTTTTTGCTCAGAGGACTGATTACAGGGGAAGCACACCTGCAAAACGCAGCGGGGTCAGGCTGCCCTCCTTGTTAGGCCCTGCAGAATGGTGAGGCAGCTGAGGCCAATCTTGATTTAAGCTTGATTTAACCATCTCAGGAATACACAGAGGTCTGCTGTTTCATGGAGCAGGTGGAAAGACAACACTGCAAATTAAATGTGAAAGTGGGTGCTGATTTTCACGGTAAATAGTTTCTGTTCTGAATTTATGGTAAACAAGGAGGAGTGGAATAAGAAAATTATGCAGTTCTAGACAGATGCAGATTACCTTTTTTTTAATAGAGGTAATCCCATGATGCCCGGTGAGCATCTGTTGGTTACAAAGTGCTTGGTTAGATTTTCACACACTCTCTCTGTTCATCTCCAGGCCTCCACCCCTGCTGAAGGCTGATTTTTTTTAGAACTATATTTAAAATATTCCTGAAAGAATTTGCACTTACAAAACTCTTTTGTGAGTAGCAGGGCCTTTTAACTGCAGTGTCTTAAAGGCCAGATTTTTAAAGGTGTTTAAGTGCTTATAGCAATGAAAATTGAATACCTAGATGCTTTCAGAAATCCCTCAAGATGCTTAGCTGTGTCTGTAGATGCTTTAATAAATTTATTCCAAGTGGTATGCCTAAAGTGCCATTAGTCACTGTGGGAGAGTTGAAAAGGGAAACTTTCTCTTACTGCTGTAGCCATTAATCATTTTTGCCTCCTTTATGACAAAGCTACAGAGAAGTATAACTGTTTATAGAATCCATGGAATACGGAAGAAATTGCAATGAGTTATAAAAGAAAACTGAAGTTCAACTTTTTCTGAGTAGTAGACTTGTCCTGTAAGCTCATGTTTATAATTGTAATGGATGAAGGTAGCCTCCCACTGTTTGCAAAGTCTCTATAATCACCACGTGGTTAATCAAAATTATTTGCTAAATCCTTTCTACAGTGTGATTGAGAATCTGTGACGTATTAGGTAGCCGATCTTTGAGAGAGTTTCATCTGCCCAATGCATTTAGATAGTAAAAATCACATGCTAGTATTTCTGTTTTCTGGTTGATCATATTTCTTATTGCAAGCCTGATATCTAGTTTGAGTACTTACTGTTTCCCAGTTTGCATTAATTTTGCTTGATATCATCGCATTTACTTACAAACAGAGGGTGAGTATGAATGCCAGGTGAAATTATTTTTTTTGTTTATTTACAAAGAAAGTGATACAATCGCCACAAGTAGCTTTTGACAGTGTAACCTTTTTACTCCTTTTTTCATCATTATTGCATATTGTCAGTTTACTGTTTTCCTCATCAAATGCTTTTGTCTCCATTGCCCAGGATGCTGAGAAATTGGCCGGTGAAGAGCATGCCTGGAAAGAAGTCAAAGATGCTGTAAATGAAGTGAGATATCCAAAATCAAAAGAAGGTATCCTTTCAGTGACAGGCTACAGTCTGTCATTCAGTTGTGAAAACAATTCAGAAAGCCCCTTAGTAGGCAGTTCATCTTTTGAGATTTATTTCCTAAAGGCTTACATTTTTATGTTGTTTTAAAATGTATTTTTCATTTGTTTGATATTTAAACCATGTAATAGTCTTAATTGTATTAATAATAATAGTCTCCGTTTACTTGGATTGATACTGCTTTATGGCGGGGGTAGTAGGTACCTGGGATGTGAAGGGATATTTTGGCTCAGGTTTAGACTTCTGTCATCAGAGCCCACCACTTTATATAAAACCACTTCTAAGTGAAATAAAGCTTAATCTGAAACATTGTTAAATTCTTTGTCCCATTATGCCCATTGTGAACATTTCCAGGTTCTCATGCTTTGCACAGTAATAACAATAATAAAGACATAATCACAATCAGATTCGCTGCAAACGTTATAGAATCATTATAAGTTACAATAATAGTATATAATAATTGATAATGAAGCAAATTGAATGAGATGATCTTGCACTAATAAAGTGAACTGAAACCTAATGGACATCATGTAGATATTCAATCAAATTTGAAAAACTAGTGAATAGCAACAACCAAGACAAGATGAACAGAAGAGAGGTGGAGAATTTTTGTAGAAGACTATAAGTATATTGATATCTCTCTCATAGTAGTCTATTCAATGGAATTTCATGGACCGTGAATTTGGCCTGTTGTAGCAAGATGCCTTACTCTTTTTCAGAAACATATGCTTTCTCTGGAGCTAGGGAGAATTAAATCATAGAATCATAGAATGGTTTAGGTTGGAAGGGACCTTAAAGATCACCTCATTCCAACCCCGCTGCCATGGGCAGGGACATCTTCCACTAGACCAGATGGCTCAAAGCCCCATCCAACCTGGCCTTGAACACTTCCAGGGAGGGGACATCCACAACTTCTCTGGGCAACCTGTTCCAGTGTCTCACCACCCTCACAGTAAAGAATTTCTTTCTAATATCTAATCTAAATCTGCCCTCTTTCAGTTTAAAACCATTACCTCTCATCCTATCACTACATGCCTTTGTAAAAAGCCCCTCTCCAGCTCTCTTGTTGGCCCCCTTCATGTACTGGAAGGCTGCTGTAAGGTCTCCCTGGAGCCTTCTCTTCTCTTCTCTTCTCCAGGCTGAACAACCACCCAGCTTGCATTTGTGCTTGGGATTGCCCTGACCCATGTGCAGGACCTTGCACTTGGCCTTGTTGAACTTTGTGCGGTTTGCACAGGCCCACCTCTCAAGCCTGTGAAGGACCCTCTGGATGACTTTCTTTCCCTCCAGCGTGTCAACTGCACCACTCAGCTTCGTGTCATCTGCAAACTTGCTGAGGGTGCACTGAATCCCATTGTCCATGTTGCCAACAAAGATGTTAAATAACACCGGTGCCAATACCGACCCCTGAGGAACACCACTCGTTACTACTCTCCACTTGGACATTGAGCCATTGACCATAACTCTTTGAGTGTGACCATCCAGTTGATTCCTTAACTAGCAAGCGGTCCATCTGTCAAGTGCACGTCTCTCCAATTTGGAGACAAGGATGTCGCATGGGACAGTGTCAAATGCTTTGCAGAAGTCCAGGTGGATGACGATGGTTGCTCTTCCCTTGTCCACCAACACTGGAATCCTGTTGTAGAAGGCCACCAAATTTGTCAGGCATGATTTTTCCTTAGTGAAGCCATGTTGGCTGTCACCAATCACCTCCTTATTTTCCATGTGCCTTAGCATAGTTTTGAGAAGCATCTGCCCCATGATCTTGCCGGGCACAGAGGTGAGGATGACTGGCCTGTAGTTCCCTGGTTCTTCCTTTTTTCCCTTTTTAAAATAAGGGGTTATGTTTCCTCTTTACCCGTCAGTAGAAACTTCACCAGACTGCCATGACTTCTCAAAAATTATGGATAGTGGTTTAGCAACTTAATCCGCCAGTTCCCTCAGGACCAACTGATGCATCTCATCAGGTCCCATAGACTTGTGCACCTTCAGGTTCCTTAGATGGTCTCAAACCTGATCTTCCAGTACTCCTTTTCACCAGCATAAAAAACAAGTTTGCATAATGATATTCCAGGCTGGAAGCAAGTGACCACAATTTTTACTGTAACAAAAAAACCCACCTGAGTTTGTTTCTTTCTAATCCAAAGAGATTCGTTTGTTAGAAAAAGGGAAACACTCATTCATCTAACTTTAATCTTCATATAGTTTCTAGTCTGTCTAAAGTTTCTCTGTGGTCACGGAATTGAGACAGACAATGCTGAAATAGATCTTCAGACATTCAGTTATACCTCAGGGCCCATGTTTTAACCTGAAAGTTAAATTATAGATATGCAACATGCAGTTGTAATAATTTTTATACTGAAACTGTGGAGCCAGAATACTGGTCTTAATTAATATTCCTATATTTAATTGCAGGAGAAATTGCACCTACTGAGTTTTGCAAGGGTCTTTAATTAAGATTGCTAGTTTAACTGATATTTAAAAATTAATCAAACATATTATAATAAAAGATGTCAGGACCAGCTGAAAAAATATGTCCTTGTTATGTGTTCAGCTTCTGTTCTCAGACAGTGCTGTTTGAAATGTGTCGTCTTTCCTTCCATTGCACCACAATACCGGTGCTGATCGGCATGCAGTGGCAAGTGCAGTACCTGAAGAGGGGGCTGGATGCGTGTCCACTTGCCAAGAATTAATTGAAAACCTTCTTTGCTGACTGAGGCACATGGTCAGTAGTTTCTGCAAACGTAATCTTTTTACCAAATCAAACCAACAGTTTCTACAACTGAGAAAGTCAGTAACTTCCAAAGCCTGAGCTACTCTTTATAACTGACACAGTGTTGTAATGCTAAACCTGCAGTTAGAGAACCTGAAACAATATGTGTAAATGAACTCAGACCCACATTCCGTTTTAAGCATACAAATTGAGATTAAAGCCCAGTGCAAGGGGATTGTTGTGGACAAAAGGATTCCTCTGCGTCTTGGGCCACACAACAATAGCAGAGCTGCTTGAGGGCTGCTCTTCTAGTCTCGGGCAGGTACAGGACAGCCAGCTTCTCTTTTGTCCTGTTGCAGCTGAATGATAGTACGTTTTCTAGTTTGCAATTTAAGTACCTGAAAATTTGGTCCCAACAGATTTTGCAATATAGCACATCTGCTGTTAGACGCTGGTGAGTGAACAAAGCAGCATAACGAGAAGTAACAGCAGACAGACTTAACACTGTGCATCAGCTAAAATGATAATCTTTCAAGAATGTCTGTGCTTTGTACTTTCTACAAAAATTGTATCAAGTGGAAATAATATCCCTCATTCTTCTGTTTGTCTGTCCTTAATCAGTTGTAAAGAATACGTGGATGTTTGCCAGAGATATAAAGGTTAAGGTGCAATTTTATAATAACACATTCCTTTCCTTATATGGTTCTTTCAATCCAAGGGCATGAGAGCAATTCACAAATAATTAGTTTAGCCTTGTAACAGCCTTGCTATAAATCCTGACCCAGCCACACAGTGGTCACATTCTTAAATTTAAGTATGTAAATATTCCCATGTTCAGGAAGGATTAATTACTTCATCACAGCGTCACCATGTACACTTAAATCCGGTGCTGTATTGGGGTGAATAGTTATTTTCAGTAATATTGTGAAGGTAACTGCTGAACTTCCTTGAGTTGATTGTATGGAAAGGACTGTGATACAAAAATGTTATTACTTCTCTTACTATAAATCTATTTTTTTTTATTTGATTTGTTCTTACTGGTGTGTATGGTATCTTTTTGGTGTTCAGACTGGTTGCATGCTGGGACTCCCATAAAGTCCCAGATGACACTATTCATTTAAAATCTAGGAGTATTGGTATTCAGCTTAGATGTGGTCAGAGAGAGAAGAATCTGGTCCGGAGAGAAGTGTAGAATGTAATGGAAATAAGTGTTTTCTGGTAAGGAATATCCAACTAAAGGGAGTGCAAGCCCCAGCTTACTTTTCCTCTCTTCCAAACACAGACAAAAAAAATCTTCTCGTAGCAATGGATGTAAAAATCTTCTTTGCTGCCAAGATCCTTAATTCTGAACTGCGGTCAGACATCGGCACCGCAATGCTTTTCTTTCTCACGCATCAAACATGCAGCTGTACATGAAAAACCCAATGCTTTTTACAACTATTTCAAGGAGAAAGTAAGTTATTTAATTGCAATAAAAGGTTCTAATTTTAAACTAAATCTTGGGCAGCCTAAAAGTATCTGTCGTTATTTTAATATATAAAAAGAGAAATTTCTTTTTTTAGCTGCTGAGACATTTTGTTAAGACACATTTCCATGGGTTCTTGCCCTTGGGTGTAAGATTTGGAGAGGTACCTTAAGTAAATAATAATGTTTCATCAGCTAAATAAAAACTATTTGCATTTTAGTTTGTTACATGTTAAAATATCCTTTCGTTGTGTTGTCTCTCTTTTACCCTTTATTGCTGAAATACTGCCTTCTTTAGAAATTGTTTTGCTAAATGTAAACAAAGCATAGTTACCTAAGCTACCACTTCTGAGTTCAAGTATGTTTTCAAGAATTGAAGCAGAGCCTGGAATGATGGCAACTTTTTTATCTTAATGCCGTGTAGCTCTTACTCCTTGCTAACAGCATTTAGAACTTGTATTTTTGTTTGATTAAAAATATTTCTTTAACTGAGGCTAATAACAGAGTGGGAGCAGGTTCTGGCAAGATGCCAGAATCTCTTAAGCAGCAATAGGGGTCGTCTTCCAGACACAAATGTCTATCAGCTGAAAATGCTTGACTGTGCCATGGATGCCTGTATTAACCTTGAATCCTGGGAAGAAGCTTTGTGTTATGGCAGCAGGACTCTGGAACCATACAGGTAAGAGATCTAATTGGTTCAACTGTTTCCAAAGGTGGGGGGCGAGGGGTCTGTCTCATTAGAAGCAAAGATCGTGTTTCATCTGGATGCTTCTTACTGTTTTTATTTCTTGCTGTACATCTTGCCTTGCTTTCCAGGTTAATAGATGAGGCAGAACTCCCATTCTGCTTCAATAGTCAGGCTGAGAGCAAATAAAATTATAATAGGAACTACAATAATAGCTGATTGTTAGCTCCTCCCTGTTTCATGTGTTCAGATGCCGCTGCATCCGTGATCGGAAGCTGGCTTTCTGGTTTGGACTCCATTGCCGTGAGGGTATCGGTGTTTTCTGCTGAGCTAGGTGAGCTTGAGGGACAAGTATCTGGCTGAAATAATGTATATTCTCTGTATAATCTATACATAGAGTTTACAGAAAGAATAAAAAAATCTTGCAAAATGCAATTTCAACTGGAAAAGAAAAAGCCCCTGGTTCTTGTTTTGGAGAGAGGCCAAAGTGGTGAAGCACTTGTTCCCTCCTGGTCAGTGCTTGCACCTAAGCTATGTGCTGGGAGAGTTTCTGAGTGTGAAGGCCTTTAATCGGTAAGGAAGGATGCTCTAGGAGATGCTACTTCGCGTGGTAGGTCTTGAAATTGATTGGAGCCTGGAGCTGTAACGCAGCTTTGGTCATCTAGTAGAGAAAGGGCAGGTGCTGCCTGCTTTGGGTTGTGTTCTGAAAGCTCTGAGACTCAAATCTTTGGGTTCTAGATATTTGTGTTGTTTGTAACTAAATGTAAAACCATGAACTGTACTGAATGTCCAGATACAATGTCTTTCACACACAAATGTTCATTTTTGGTAAGGTGTTTTTTAGACAACCCGTTTCTTCTCTGTTGGTTCTTCTACACCATGTGATGTTCCAGAACATAGTGTGAAGTTGAGAAGCGTGAGGGGCATGCTAGTGCTGAACAATATGTGCTGCTGTGAATACGAACATCTCAGATCTTACACGTCTTCCCTAATCAAACAGGATGCCATCAGCATTCAGCATTTTGCCTGAGTGTGTTGGTTTGGGCTGGGATAGAGTTAATTTTCTTCATAGTAGCTGATACTGGGCTTTGGATTTGGGCTGAATACAGTGGTGATGATAGTGCAGAGATGTTTTCGTTATTGCTGAGCAGGGCTTACACAGACCCAAGGCCTTTTCTGCTTCTCACCCCACCAGCGAGTGGGCTGGGGGTGCCCAAGACATTGGGAGGGGACACAGCTGGGACAGCTGACCGCAGCTGACCACGGGGATATTCCACACCCTATGACATCATGCTCAGCTTATAAAGCTGGGGGAAGACGAAGGAAGTGGGGGACATTCGGAGTGATGATGTTTGTCTTCCCAAGGAACTGTGACACATGATGGAGCCCTGCTTTCCTGGGGATGGCTGAACACCTGCCTGCCCATGGGAAGGGGTGAAGAAATTTCTTGGTTTGCTTTGCTTGTGCCTTTGCTTTACCTGTTAAGCTGTCTTTATCCCAACGCCTGAGTTTTCTCAGTTTTACCCTTCTGAGGGTACCCCAGCTGAGGGGGAGTGAGCGAGCGGCTGCATGGTGCCAAGCTGCCTTCCAGGGTTAAACCACGACATTGAGGAAATTTCATCTGGCAGCCTGTTTCCGAATAAAACCCCAGCTTTACTTGAGCTTTCACTGTAAAGTAATTAGCGAGAAATCTGCCTGGGCTGTAGTACACCAGAGCTGCAGAGAAGCTCGGTGTTCATAATGAATATTGCTTCTCATAGAGGAGGGCATGAGGGCCTACAAATTCTCACATTTCGTCAGGGTGGAATTCACATCATGCATGTCCCACTTAACCTTTCCAACAGGGCTTGTGTAGTACTGCAGCAGTACATGCTTCCTGCCAGCCTTCTACTGTGTGGCACGCTCCAGATGAAGAGAGTAGTCTGCATGTTTAAATGTTCCCTTATTAAATTAAAAAAAAAAACAACTCACTTTTTTATTTTATAACTTGTTAACTCAGTCCTTCACAACTGAAAACTGAGGACTTCTCTACAGATGTTTCCGAGAGCAGAGATTACAGTGAGACCAAGTGCAATTATACTAAGTAATTTAATAAAGCTTTCTCTGTTTTGCTTACTAAAGTGTTCTGTAGTTTTCAAGCTGTTTAATGCAGGACTTTGGAGATGAAGAAAAGGGTTCAACTGTGCATTCAATTAGTATCTCTGAAGGAATGCTATTTACATGAGATATTTGACCTTTTTTGCACCTTGGAGAGCTTGTCTTTGTGCTTCCCTCATCCAAAAGCATTATTTAAGAGAGATTTTCAGTTGTCATGTTTTCTTTATACCTTCAAGTCATCACTACAAGCTTTGACACACCTGAAACAAAATCCTCAGTTTCTCATTACAACATGTTGTGCCCTAAGCAGCAGGAGAGCAAATCCTAGGAAATCTTTTGGGATGCATTGAATTTCTCCTGTTGAATCAATCTACTGCTTGGCTGCTCCTGCAGTTCCATTATAGCTATCTATATTCCTTTCCTCAGCTCTGGAAAAAGTGTTCATACAGCTCTCCACGGGGAATCACCTGAGAATTCGAGTAGTCCATATAAATAGGAAATCATTGTTACAACTTTAAAATCTCTGGAGATTTGGTCAAAACCAATTTTAATTTCAGGTAATGTGTTTATTGTGTATTTTCCAATTCTTTAGCTGCAGAATTAATTTTCAGTCCTGTGTGATGCATTGTGGCATAATTTGTGTTTTCATTATGATGGCTGCTGACTTTTTCAGAGTCATCCACTTCATGTAACAAGCAGAGACAGATGGTTAAACTGCATAAAATGGATTTATCATTCTGAATACTGACCTCTATGTTTTAGGTAGTGACAATAACCTATGAGGAGCATTGTTTAGGCCTTCTCAAATGTTTTTAGAACTTCCAAAAGAAGGGGAGACAGCGGCTGTCAAGATGAGAAACTGCCTTCTCTTTTTGTGCTGAACCATAACTGTCCATTATTTGTTAAAACCTACAACGTGTACTTTCGCTGAATAGTCTAAGCCAAATGTTTGTACACAGCTTTTCTTGTAAACGTCACAGTAATAGTCTGTCTGTCCAAGAGCCTTAAAAGTTAAGACATGTGCCTAAGCGAAAGCTGCCCCACGTCATAGTCAGCACTCAGCAGCTTGCAAAAATAAACTTCCTTTCAAAAATCCTCGTGAGCCTTAACCACAGAATAACAGAATATCAGCGAGAGGTGTTACATGGGTTTGTCATGTCTCAGTTAGCACATTCACACTCTGTGCTGACTGCTGCTCATGAAGGATCGGATTCAGAGATACTGAGTAAGGCAGACTTCCCTCAGGCTGCCTCTGAGGAAGGACCCCAGCGTTTAGCCCTGAAGTTGCAGAGAAGGCACGTATGACCTGGGAACTGGGTTGGGTTGGGTTGGTTTTTTTCCCTTGTCTCAAGTATTCGGTGCTTATATTGCTGACAAACAGTGGAAGTATGCATCTGTTACAAAACTGTGCTAGATGCCCTCAGCTGTTGCAACAAGAGTACTAGGGGGGAAAGAAGTAGCTAAGTGACACCATGGGCCGACCGGATTTAGGAAGCGTAAGGGACTGGGTAAAGCCGTGTCATGTCTCTGTGGCATCACAGATCTGGTGAGATTCTGACACAGAGAGGGCAAACATGTTCGCCTATTTTTTTTCTGCACTGCTTGTAATCTCCTGCTGAAGTTAATGCTAATGTATGAGTCCCACTGATTTTCAGATGGGCTTTTTAATTTTGATTAGCAACCCTTCATCTCCAGTGCTGCAGCATTAGGAGTTACTGGAGAGCTCCGGCATTAACAAGAGGAAATTCCTTCTTTTCATCCCGTACAGAAGTGTTGTGCAGAAGTGCTGTTCTGTCTCTTCCCCCCGCAGCCTTGCACATCCTTCCCCCTCCATCCTCCCTCTGCTGAGTCAGCACCGACACAGGCCTTGTGCTGATGTGGCTTTTCTGCTCTGGAGTGGGAGGGAGCTGGGTAGGTGAGAGCATCACGCATTTGTGTTAGATGTGCATCATTCGTCTGTTCGGCTCGCTCCTTCTGTTCTCTGTCCCTTCCAGCGACATTTTGCAGTATCCGATTATTTCACCTTTTCTCAGTGACTGAGGTCTTTTAGAGAGCAGGGAAAACAATCCCAATCAATACAATTTCAGATTGTTTTGCAAAGGGCCGGGTTTAAGAACAGTGGCTGGGATGTGCCTCTTGTTGAGTATTTCGCACATCTGAAAAACAAAAACTTACACATGAGGTAGGTCACAACAAGGCTCAATGTATTTTCTGAAAACATCGTTGAATTTTCATTGTGCGAACAAACAGGAATTTTTGATTTAGAATTCTAATTCAATAGATATGATGGACTGTGGTTTCAAACTACGTGAATTTCAATCAAAAGGCAGATTAAAAAATGGTGGTTGCTGTAGTATCTTTTCCATGAGTCATGATCTTGTAAAAAAGCCAAAACCAGCTGTACAACCTAATCTTCTTGGAAGAGACTCTGAACCCATTTTCTCTTGTTCAGAAAGGCTCTCCAGTAAAGAGTCTAATTTTCTTTTGGTTTTATTTTCCCCGCTTTTCAAATGCATTTCACAGAAAATCCCTATTCTTACATGCATGTGTTTTGTAATAGATTATATATGCAATGACTGGACATAAATTAAAATTTTTCATCTTTACCTGTGATCAAATATCTATGGTTCTTTACTATGTTCAGCAGACTCCTGAGTGCTGGCTAGTTCTGAGGCACCTTACTTGAATTTACGTTTACGTAGAAAGTTAGAGTACCTGGAAAACTCAGACAAAAGTGACCTGCCGTGATAAATGGGACCACTGGGGGATGCTAGTGCTTAAGGGCTCAGGTCTGGAGTCAGCACCAGTCGGCACCCTGGGTGTGGGAGGTCCCCTGGGGACTTGTGCGTGGCTGGCAGATTTCTGAACCCACAGACAGTCGTAATTCAGTGACCAAAGTTCAGTGTCTTAATCATAAAACATCAGTAGTAAACATAAATCTTGCCTCTGGGATCACCGGAGAGGGAGACAAAAATGTGAAGGTGGGGAAAGCAATTCAAAGAAGCAATGAAACAAAGAACAGAAATAATAAAATCTACCTTGCTCTCTTTTCTGGAATTTCAGAAAATGGCCAAGGGCCTTTGTCTCTAACGTTTAGAGCAAATATGTGGAAAGAAGGTAAACAAAAATACTAGCCAAGAACTGTAAGACATGAAAAAAACCCACACATCATGAGAAAATCTGAATAGCTGGGGTATCCTTTCTTTCTTTTGTCTAAAAAAAAGATGTGAATTAAGATTTGGGAGTTGATTTTTGGTTCATGGATGGTTCCATTGTTTTGCCACCTACAGATGGTAAGATGGTAGTCCAAGTAAACGTCCGAGGTTTGTGAAAGGAAGAACAAGGTACGTTTGCTAAAAGAGTAGGTTGTGTCTGTGTAAATGTGCAAGGCTGGGGACATCACAGCTCATTGGAACCTCAGCGAGCTGTGGCTATAAACCGAGGCAAGAGCACCAAGCAGCCTTGGTGCACCTTCAACATAAGGAAATCGGCAGAGGGACCAGAGCTTGGTAGTGACAAACTGCTAAAGCAAGTAGAAACAGCAGACAGCAGCACGATCGTCTCCACTTTCCCTTCCTCCCAGGCAGCTGATAGCAGATCACTGTTCGCTGCTTGTGTNTAAGGAAATCGACAGAGGGACCAGAGCTTGGTAGTGACAAACTGCTAAAGCAAGTAGAAACAGCAGACAGCAGCACGATCGTCTCCACTTTCCCTTCCTCCCAGGCAGCTGATAGCAGATCACTGTTCGCTGCTTGTGTTTATGAGTTATATGAAATTAGCTGAAGCAGTTAGATATCCTCACGAGAGACCTTTGATGTTATATTTGTAGTCTAACAAAAATATTCTTCACTTGAACATCAGTGTCTTCTAGTGTACGTCAGACCTTCTCATGCACTGTACTCATGCACTATAGTGTCATGTTATACAGCTTTTCAAAAAATCAGGATGTATACGAACATTTATATCATTGCATGATGATTGTCTTTGTTCCTACTTTATCCCTACTTTATCTCACATGTTCTTTATGTGAGGCAACGCAGGCCTCAGCAAATTTTTTTGTTGAGTATTTGTTATTTCGTTTAGAAACTTAAAGGTGGTTTGTGTTCTGGAGAAGTTTGGGTATCTCTTCTGCAGATCTGAAAGAACAGATACATATATCACAAGCCTGTAAACAGTAAATCTAGTTGGTTCTTTTTGTTGTCCCTCTAGGTAAGAAAACTCACTATAAATTGGAGAGTGTATTGTCTCTGCTTAATTGTAGGTAGTTCTTCCAAAAAACAGATGTTTGAAGCAATGTTTGCACAATTTCTGGCTTCAGTGTACCTATTTTACATGTAAACAGGGAGCATTGTTGTCCCTGGCCTCGTATCTTTAGGAATCCCTCAAAGCGCTTCAGCAGCCCCCTGCTATCCTCCATTCCTCCCTACTTCCTCCCCTCCAGACCCCAACAGACTTTTCGAAAAAAGAAAAAGAAATGTTTTACGTCTGAAGTCTGATGCCTAAGTTATCTGAGTCGTGATCAATCCATTTCCCACACAGGAAGTGGATTTTCTGGTTTGCTGCTTGGTTGCTACCTACATCTGCATAGCATCAGCGCCCTCGATTCTTTGGTTCTTTTCAAATTGTTTTTCTTGTATCCTTCCATTACAAACATGTGTTGTCCCCAAAAGTGATACTGAGCTGTGTAATCCTCAATGGCTTCAGTAAGCGCACACTCCCATAAACGCTCTGCCACCTACCTTTCCTCGTTTTCACATATTGTGCATATGGGCAAAATTAATTACTATTCTCTCCAGTCATGCCAGCTGTTTTTCAGGCATATGTTTGATGTCTCTACGTTGTCCAATGTACTCTATCACACGTGAATAGAAGTTTCAACAACGTTGGTGTTAATCTGCAGTACCTCCTTCAGTACATGCCACATTTCTAATCAGGCAGCCTAAGACTTTCTTAAACAGCTTCATGGCTGCAAGATTTTTCCAACAGTGTCCATCCAGTAGCTCTATATTTGTGTACTGGTGCTTACTACCTTCAGTATTAGCTTCTAGTTTCAGTTTTCATTTCTAGTTTCACCCTTCACTTATGCCAAGAGATATTTCAATCTGAATTTTACAGATAGTGATCTCCTAGTGATCTTAGTGCGCTAAATGACCAGGGTTCCCAGAGTTTCATTTTTCACAGCTACAAGTGTTGATTTCTCCGTCTCTCACATAGCATTTCCAAGGTGTTTTAAGGCACTTTTTGAAAGACCTGTGTTCTCTGTCAATAACAATCTGTGGAGATTTTTTTTTTCACTGTATCTCTTTCAGATTAAGACGTTAGACCATTCAGTGCTTCAGGCTTTGTCTAGAATAAGGATTTCAGTCCTAGTCTACTTGCATCTGAACTGAAAGATTCAGTTTTGTTTAGTCACCCTTAAGAGGTAGCAGTTGGTGTCTTTGTCTTGTAATCAGGGGATCTTCTTTTTCTTTTTGTTTTTTGTGCTTTCGTACTTGCAGTTTACAAAGTAAGGACTTATGCGGTCCTTACCTTACTTGAGCTCTTTTCGTTAGTCTGTTTGCTGTTGCACACCCATTAAAGGACACAAGTGAATAAAATAGAAGTGATATTAAACACATACAAACAACATTAAGCAAATACAAAGCTCTCATGTACTAACCTACAAATGCATGAGTAAACATTACAAAGACCTGTGTGCTGTGAGAAGAACGCAGCATAGTTACTCGGCTGGAATCATTTGGAGAACAATTTCTGAGAATTCACAGTGTCTCTGTGAATTTTGCTAGGAAGCAAAGGAGGGAGTTAATGGCATACAGTTTCTAAACAAAGGTTTGGTTAGAACCTGAGCTAAAATGGGATTGGGAAGTGATATCAAGGGAACAATTAACAATTAAAAATAGATATGTAAGAAACATATACGGAGTTTTGGATTCCTTTGACAGTAACTAAGCATTGCTTTGAAAAAACTGGTTTAGAGGCAGGAGTCATGGTGAAAAGGGAGACAAAGGGTGGGAGAATCATTAAAAGAGAAAGATAAATGTACAATACTATCTCTGATGAAAGAGACAAAAAAAGAGAGAGGGCATGCAGAAAATAACAGCAGAGAAGTTGTAAGGAACAATGCATTCTCTAGGGGGAGAATTAAGAAGAGTTTGGTTTTAGTCAGAAAATATCTATTTCTTTGTTTGAATAAATTGTCAATTTGAGTTGAGGAGGCAGAGAGTGGAGACCTGGCAGTACTTCTAAGGAAGAAATCAATTAAGAGTTCCTAGTGGTAGAGATGTGAACAGCGATGAAAAAGGAACATTGTGGTATTTAAGCAAGAAAACAGTCTAAGCAACCTTAGAGATAAAGGCTGAAAAAGATGAAAAAGCAATATTTTGTTCTATTGAAAAAGTGGAAAAGTTACTGAAAAAGAAAAACACAATTGTAAGGGAGGGAAGAGGAAAGGAGCAGCAGATAAGGGGAGCAAAGAAACTGAAGAATGTAGAGTCTATTTAAATGGTGAATCAATGAGATTGACCAGGGAAACTGAGTGATGGAAAGATAGTGCTTTGAAGAGGGGCATGCAGAACCAGAAAACTGAAGGAAGTATTGTCGAACAAGAACCGTGCCAATGAATGACCAAATTCCTAGTGAGATGATCCATTTGGCAGGGAAACCAGAGAATTAAGGTCAGAGAGATTCTGCAGCAAAATAGGTGTTGCTGAGTAAAGCTGAAACTTCCCAGACTGATGTTGACAGGAAAGGAAGAGAAAAATATGAACATGCCAGTGAGAGGAAAAGGTAAATTACTGCAGTGAGAAAATCCTAGAGACTATACGTTACAGGTGTGATGGTAGACTACAAGCTCACTGGCTCTTAAATTTACCTGTTATTGAGTAAAAGGGCTAAAATGTAATGGAAGATCGTATTAGGAATGCATTACTCAGATGTCCCTGAAAACCAGAAATATCCTTATTTTCAGCTCCTGCTTTTACTAAGCTTGTGCATAATGCTGCCTCGGTTAACAGGTTCGTGCATAGTCCTGTCCACCATATCAAATCTCTGTGAGCTATATTTCTGTTGACCTGGTCAAGGTCTGTTAGTCAGTTTTCCTTAACCCCATAAAACCAGAAAATCCAGTCCTTCTATACACGGAACATTTGGAGGTATCAGAACTAGTTCTAAATTATCTAATCCTGGCATAAGAAACAACACAGCCATGTTAGGATAGCACTCTTCCTCATATAATTAACAGTAGAATTGTGCCAAAGGGGACCACTCAAGAAAATGCTGAGAATAGACTGCTACACAAACACTAGTTGCACTACCTCAGAAATACAGCAGTTTCTGGCCTTCAGAAATTTAGTCAATGGGTAATCTTCTTACTTCTCTGTACAACATCTAAATGTCGGATTGTGCAATTTAGAATGAAATGGTTGATGATGTGATCTGACCTTATGCTCACCTGCAAAACCCTGCTGCATGTGTTCCCTTGGCTGCCACTAAAGCTGCTTCCTCCTTCCTTTCCACTCTGGTTTTCTACTAGAAAATCTGTCTGCTTTAGACATAACCCCAAACACTGTCTGCTGATATATAACCCTGAGATGTCTGCCAAGCCCCAGATAATCCAATTCCATGGTTAAGCAGGAGATTCAGTGCTTCTCCTCTCCCGCTCTCACCTCTCTGAGATGCCCTTCTCTTCCCTTGAGTATGCTGAAACCTCTTTTCTTGGGTTCAGTTTGTCACTTCATCATCAGGCAAGACACAGAAGCCTGAGTCACCTTTAGTGATGTGACTTTGAAGATGAAAGTAAGAAGGAAGAAACAAAAAGCGATGACTGTGGGTAGGGAGCTGAACAAAGACAGTAACTGATTACAAATGTTGGAAGGCTAACAAAAGACAGCCTATAGCACTGCTAAGGACAAAGGCTCTGAGAAACAGAAATTACATTGCCCAAAGGGCCGTGAAAGCTGACAAAAGTGAGAGCAAGATAAATATATCAGAGAGAAAAAAATCACCTTCAGAAAACTATGAGACTACTAATGAATAATGAAAAAGTATGTATTTTACAAACAAAATAAAGTCATCTTGGCGGATAACTGAGGAATGCACACATGACCAGTAAAGGGAGAGAGGGAAGAGTATAGACCACCAAAGAACAATTACAAGAAGCCCAGAAATATCAAAATTAGGGAGGAAAAGCCTTCTTCTTAACTTTTCCCCATCATCACAAAAGATGAAAAAGAGAGAGGGCAAAGAAAACGGATACTGCCACAGTTGCAAACACTTGCTAAGAGGACAATCAGCTTTCTATAACTGTGCAGTGTACTCTTGGAAGATATGGTTGATGGGCTGCCAGAAGTGAAGATAAAGTTCTGGAATCAAAGTGTGTTCATTACAGCCACATCGTGAATACATTTCCATATTAATTCAGGTATGTTGAATGATGTGCACCGAGGATTTAATGTACTTTTAAGGCTGTCCAGCATTTCAGAAGTCTTATGAAAACTGGCAAAAGTGACGGCCAACAAGTAGAAGCATCCTAAACCAGGTCTTTCTACTTGGTTCGTTGTTGATGAAATAGAAAAGAGAAAGAGAAAAGAAAATCTTTTAATGCAGTAGTGTGCTTGTCAGGCTTTGAAAAATTGAAATAGATTTCAATTTTTCAACACAAAAGCCTCAGTATATACAATCATAAAAAGGAAAAACATTTAGGAGATTAATTTTCTTGTCATAGAGGGAATTTGCAAGATTTACCACAGCTTTTTGCAGAGAACTTCTCTTTAGATAGTGGCATGAAATACAAGTCTTAAAAATGTTTATGTAAATATGACTGGAGATCTTGCTTGGGAAGAATGGGAAATTGCTGCATCTTGTACTGTTTGAGGTGTTCTGAAACACAGACATTGTGTCCTATGAAACATAGTATAACTTCTCAAAACTTACCAACAAATCTCACAAAATAACTTACAACCAGGGGAATGTCCTACTAGTTAGTTGTTTGCTCTCATTACAGTAGCTAGAGATAAGTTATCTTAGAAATTTGTCTCAGTACTGCACCAGCGTAAGGCCTTTATTTTTCAAAAGATTTCAAAATGCGTAACCAAGTTGGGTAATATTACCTCTACCAATTCAACCTCTCAGATTTTTGAGATGGAACACAGGTTTACATGCTTGCAGTGAGATAACATCCTGAATGCATACTCAAGCTTTATCTGTTGCTACCCGTCTGGATTCAGATTATCTGTGTATTGTCTTGCTGGCATGTTTGCAGTGCAGGTGAGCTCTACCAATGCTGGATGTTTATCAAGAGATGCTTTCAAATTGTGCAAGGTTGCTTGTGCCAGTAGAGAGACAGAGAAGGAGGGGGGGAAAAGGGTCTTTTTCATGTAACAGAACATCAAGATTAAGCTATGACACAAATAAAGTACATAGACTTTCACTAAAATTGTTTAATTTATTAAGTGCTCCATTCTTCCAAGCCCCTGCCTTGTTCTGAGAGCAGCACTTCCCAGGGAAGTAATCCTGTCTTCTCATACCTTGAGGAGAACAAGAAAGTACAGTGGTTATACACCTCATGTTGAAATGTGTCCATCATGATGAACAACCGACTCCAGATACTGCAGTGGGACATGACTTTTCCCCTCCTGTTTGCAGCTGTCAGGACTGTCACTGTGCCTGATCTTTGCATTAGAAAAACTCCAGGGATAGATCATTTACTGCATCCAGTGACACTAATAAAACCCTACAGTGTATTGTACTCAGACCCTGCTAAGATAAGCAAGGGAAGAGTAACACCAAATTTGCTGATAAACTAAAAGAACACAGTTCCGTAGAAGTCAGTTGTGGTTGTGGATCCTGGTTTCACGGAAGGTCTCAGCAACATACAATTCAGTGGCAAAAGGCCTTCACCGTTGGCTGTAATGGTGTGGTGTATGTAACGGGGTGGAGGGTCAGCCTGCTTAGGGAGTCAAGCACTAAGTTTTCTTCTATATAATCTACTTCGAAGGTCAGAACTGGACAAATATTTGCCAGGTTGAAAGTGGAAGAAAATGTACTTAAAATTTCTCTAATATTCACCCTAAAATGCTATCCCTTCCCTTTTGTGCCCTATATTTAAACGTAAGACAAGCTGAGGTTCTTCACTGCTCTGAACTGATCAATCTTGTTTTACATCAAGTAAGGATGTAAAGGATTGTCCATGAAACTCTAACTTTCTCTGAGGCACAAATGCAGATATTCATGTTGTATGTTCATGTTTTCATATACTCACACCAATTTCTCTTGCTGTTGCTGCTTCCTAGCTACATAAATTCACAATTAAGTGGTTTGCTGATGACTTTAGGAAGTTAGATTGTATTTTACTTCAGTATTGTTGCTGTTGGTTTTTGTATCTGCCTATTATTCCCTGTCTTTGCAGTCATTTTATCGATACCTATTTGTAATGGCTTACTTCAAGCAAATGCATGCATGCTTACGCCATACAAGTTGCATTCCAGTAAATTGCGTGAGCCTGTGGCCATTTCCGCACACTCCTCAGGTGGCTCATCCCTAGCCCCCCGGGCTACCCTTTGGCAAATTTCTGCTTGCTTTTGTTTAACTGAGGTTGACAAAAGTGATTTGATTTCCAGGGTCTTTGGCAGTGCTCATGACAGCAACGGCTTATATAGAGATACCTTAGCCTGTTCCTGAAACAGAGTTAGTGTGTTGTATTCAATACAATAACACTACCCCAACTTGTGATTAAGTGCTTAGTGAGTTCCATTTCCTTATAAGAACTTGTGTAAGAACCCAAGAATGTATGGCACAAGTGAACTAAGCATTAATCTGTCAGCAGCTTAAGTGTGTTTGGGATAGTGCAATGGAAATATGCGGTATAGTGACACAGTGTTTGCTCTCTGGGAAGCACTTAAGAGCAGATGGAACCTGTAAAATAGACTGATTCATGAAAGGGTGCCGCTTCTATCAGGTTTGTTGGATGCTTCCTTGTTTTAACCTAAATAAACACAGGCCACATACGCTTGACTTTTCAGTAAGGTGCTAGTAGCTGCAGGTGGGAAGCCCAACATTAATAGGTGCACAAAAATTCATCAGGAACAGACTTTTACTTAAAAGATGTGCTTCTCTCCTAAAATAATGAGATGGGTAAAAAGTACAGTATCATTGTGGCTATAGCCTAAGGAACTGAAAAAAAGATTAAGGATTCTGCAACAACATGAAGAATAAGATGCTGGAGTCTCATTACAATTCAATGGAAAATCAAGTCCGTAACAGACACCTCTCAAACTTCCAGTATAAATCAATAGCATCTCTAAAAATGAGGTAGCGATGTATGGAAACGACATACGAATCTGTAACATTTAATAGCAAAATGTTAAGCATCCTGCAGATCTGTTGAAGCATACTGTAAAACTCTGCAGGCAATGGCTGTAGTTGCAAGTTGAATTCCACTAGGGTATGTACATAAGGGAGACATTACATTTGTATCCTTAATGGCGACTTTCTGAGCTCCACCACTGAAGAAATAATAAAACCCGTATCAGGATCTGGAAGATGCTTATATTTGTGCAAAGCTTCACCATAGTCACTACTTTGTGGGTTTTGAGTTGTGTGCCATTGTGGCGGTGACAATTTAGTTTTCGTGTTCCACAATTTCCACCAAGTTGAACCTTGGGATGGAATTTGCAGACAGCCTACACTGACGTTTATCCTATTGTTTTATACTGAACTGAATCAGTTTAATAACTGAATGAAAAGAAAAGTCAGATTTTCAGAAGCTTTGGTTTTTTCCATTTTTTTAAAGTAATGAAATCAATGTGCCTCTGAAAATAAAAAAGAGGATGTGGATTTCTAGCAATTTGCTTTCTGTCTAGTGCAGAATTTCTGTACCTATAGCAGAGGTCTTGTTTCAGCTGGTTTTGAGAAATTTGCCTGGGGTGAGTGGAGTAAGAAGTAATGTTCAAAATGTGTCTCTGGAAATATAATTCTACTCTCATGACTTATGTGTGCTGGAGTCTCCAGTTAACTTTAAAACTACATTTTATATGTTCTTCAGAGTATAGTATATAATATTCTACTGAACTAGTTTGCATGTGCTGTTGGTAGGGGGACACAATCCTTAGCATGCTTTTGAAAGGCTCCATAAGGGTCATACTTCCTCAAACCTAAGTGAATCTTGACTATGCAAAGCAGGATGGCAAAACCTGTACAGCCGCGAAAAGACCCCAGACCGAACGCCTCTGCTTCCCCAGCAATAGTGCGTCATGCATCTTCTTTCTGCCCAGAGCACGGGAGAGCTGAACAGTAAGGGTCAGGGACATGCTGAAAGAATGTCATAAATTGTCCCAGTAAGTGCTTGGTCTTGCAGCAACTGCCAAGAAGTTAAAGGCTTCTTGGTGTCAATGAGGCTTCTATGATTGCGTCATCTGTGCCTTCGCTTGTTAGTGCTACCTAGCAACTTGCAAGCAGAGATGTCAAGCGTATGAAGTTCCTACAAGTCTGTAGATAATAGGCTAGATAAGAATGCCTATAAAGAGAGAAGTTGAAGCTCATCTTCAAATGTGTTACTAGACACCAAAATGCTGATGTAGCAAAAAGCAGTTTTTAATGTCACAGTTGTGGGGGAAAAGCTTCACACCTATCTTGCTATGGTAGCGTGAAACAACCACGAGCCACAAGGAGTTTGGTAAATTTTGGTGCTCCCACAACTAGTTGAACTCTTGTCATTCTGCCGCTCACCTCAGTGGCACAGCTCTGGGCGGAATCTAAGCCCTTTCTCACCCCTCTTGGGGAAAGGGAGAAGGTATAAAGAAGCTGAAAGAGAGCCATAAATAGCAAGCAATGTATTTGTTTATTCTGAGGCCCGTATTTCTCCTAGAAATGATGTCATCTGAGCTAAACATCTGCGTTTTACAGGCATAGTACTCTGTAATTTTACATCTCAATGAATGCTTTAGATTAACAAAATTTGCACAACATCAGTGAAAATGTTTGCTTTCCTGTCTGCTTTTTGTGCTACAGAATTGTTGATTTAGTTTGTTTTATTTTGTTTTATCTTTCATGTATGGAATAAAAAATGACCACAGTAAAAATGAGGCAAAAATTCTAAACCCAAGGAAAATCTTGAATGGTGTCTGCAATTTGAATGTTGCTTAAACTTTACATGGGAAAAAAAAGTCATTGCATGCACAGCAGTTCTTACTACACTGCCTGGATGGAGTTGAGAGAGTTTGTCAAGTCTGCATTCTTTTATATATCAAAGTAAACACAATCTTTGGTTAATGCGTTTGGAAAAAATTCAAAGCTGTCAGGTGGAATATTTGGCACTGTTGTAGTTATTGGAAAAATCCTCTTGGCTTCATTAGGGCTGGAGTTTCGTGTGTTGTGCTGGTTGTAGATCAGTCAGCTGTAGACGGCTTGTGGCTGAGTCATGTGGAAGTATCCCCAGTATCTTCAGAGCTGCTAAGTCTCACACGCTGGGTAGGAGACTTGTTCTTCTGACCTCTCCCTCGTACTCCCCACCCCTAGTGCTGTGGCTGTTTCTTGTCTCTGTCTCTGTGTCTGTCGCATCTGGCAGTGAGGACCCCTGGGAAAAGTCAGCTGGAACAATTTATTGCTACGTGATTCGTTATCCAGGAGCAATGCAGTGACAGGTCCTCCTCTCTCACGTGCCTGGAAGCGCAGTCCCACGCTCATTCACTCATCATCCAATGCGTGGATCTTGTGTGTGTGCATCCTGTAGCATGTTTCTCTTTCTCAGTTCTTTATGGGTAAGGACACTTTCTTAAATTCAAGACTGCGTTCTCTTTCGTGTACGTAATTTTTAAATTAGCAAACTTCTCTAGAAGAGAGCTGCATCTTTGACTTTTGTTCACCGTAGGAGTTTTTGTTATGTTAACAGATGTTTCTAATTCTCCCGGAGTTCAATGAAGCATCGTCTGCTCTTTAATTTTAGTGTAGCCATGTTTTGCAATTTTGTTCTCAATAGTTGAAGATACCTGCTTTTCACAGTCTGATGGAGATTAAAAAATATTTTATCGTGTAACCCAGACAAAGCACTGATTTAGGAAGCAAAGAAGATTTTGTGCAGTGTCAGTGGAATGCTCTTCGATGTATAACACACCCTCTGCTGCTAAGCAACAGGGTTTTGGAGAATGCAAAGAAAAACAATGATCAGGTCTTCTTTCTTTAATTATCACTCTTTAACTTAACATCAGTGAAGAAAACTACTGAGTGAGAGTTCAGGGAAGTGAAACAGGAACTTATAATTAATCATTTTGAAACTGTCCAACCACATTGCTTTCCTCTTCTTGAAGAGCACGCTGTGCGTTGTAGGAGTTTGTCATAAATTATGGTCTTTTTTTTGAGTGGCACTCCTTAATAAGCTGATATTTGTGTACTTAACATTTCTCAGAAATTTTTTTTACATGGACATTATGTGGGGCCAAAACCATCATAAGATTGCGTATCCAATTTTGTGAAGATTGATACTTGCATGACTGTTGCCCTCTTTACTCTTTCACAGTTTTCAGTGACTTCAGTACGGTAACTTTTGATTTCAAAATATTTTTAAGAAGAAGCCAAAGAGAGGTTGGTGAATTGGAGGGACCAGAGGTAATGACACTATCTAACTTGAAACGATAGAAAAATGAAGTCAGTGTGTAGCATAAGTCTAAATAGTTAGTAAGAATAAATCCAGCCTCTGACACACTGGCAATATATTTGGTAGTGGGAGTGTTGGGAATGGCTAATCACAGTCTGAAGGAGCAAGCCCTGAATTATGTTCTGCCTTGGTTTTAATAGGTGCCACCACTGTTCCTTCTCTAGTGTGAAGATAGCCTCGATTTTGTACATGATCTGCCTTCTGTGTCACTGCGTGTTGCCCTGTTTCATCCCTGACACTAACCTGTGCATGCCCTTTGACCAAACTATCACTGACCTTTAACTTTCTGCTGATACAAATCATACCAGTGACCAGAGTCGAGTGATATTTATGTACGATATATCCAGCCTTCTGTGTCTAATAAGAAGACTCCATTATTTCAGAAAAAAGATATTATTAAGTAGACATACTTTATAGAATGTTGTCTGGTTTATTTTCCTCCAGAAGACATCTTGCTAACAACAGTCACTCAGGAGATCTGTTTTTCTTCTTTACATTTAAATGTTTGCCTTTTGTAAACCACAGATTTCCCTAAAGTGCTATCCATAAATGTACAGGCATACGGAAAAGTTGGCTGCAGACATGTGTAATGAGCACATTGGAAACTTGCAGTCTGTGGACTCCTCAAATCACAGGATTTCAGGGCCTAACTCAGTACCCATTCCTTGTAGCCTTTCACTGCTTGTTAACACACAAGTCCTTCACGATAGCTGTGAGCAACCCCAGGACAATTCCTGGCTGTGAGAAGCTCCAGGCAGTGGCACGTCAGCTCTAAAGGAAAAGTACCACCATGCTGATGCTCAACAAGTGACTTGTTCGCTGGTCTCCAGAACTAAGGGAGTTATTTTTCCATTAGACTTTTGTCTCTGATTCACTGACTTTTTATGCTGATTGACTGAATGATAGCTATGCTGCAGTGTTCATGCACTGTTTATTATATGTCAGAGAATTTACTAGAGAGACAGCATAATGGGTTTTATAGTGCACAAACCAGAGTTTCCCATGAGTGGAGAATTTATAACATTTTTCCTGCGTGCATTCCATCATATCTGTCTTGAGGCAAGCTCACACTGTGTTCTTTACCTTGGGGAACGTAGTATTGGTATCTTTATCTTCTGTTATCTTGGGTTTTTAGAGTACTAAAACATCTTTGAGATTTCTACTTCACTGCCAAATTTAGCTAAAATTGGCCAATAGATTCAGAAGTTACTAGAGAAGAACTGGCAGACAGATGATGGCTCCATAAATCTTGTTATCAGGCTAAAAAAGGGATTATTTTCCTGAGCTGTCACAGAAGAAGATAAAGCCATCAGGTCAGGGAAGGACAGGCTAACAATAAGATAGTGTGTGACCAGGACATCAGTCCTTTCCAGCCTTACACGGTCTGACTGCTGGTGGGCACGAATGACATGTTACAGGTTCCCACATAACCTAGACGTTATCCAGGAGCTGTGACAAGGAGGAGTTTTAATGAGGGATTTGCTGAAAGCTAATGGAATAGTTTTATGGATGCTTATAGGAAGCTTCTTCCAGGTGTGAAGAGCAGCCTGAGGGAAAGTACAGCAGGGAAAAATGGGAAGTTTAAACTTTGGCAGGAATGTTTCTCCTGTTAGGGTAACTAAGCAATGACAAACGAACATCTCAGTTTGTTAGGTACCCTAGCACCGATTAGATAGCTTTAGCTAATCAGTTTACTGATTGCAGTGAAGCATCAGCTTCTTTTTACAAAGACAGTTTTGGCAGCTGCCAAATCTCCAGGAGTTACTGTCTTTCCCACCTGGCACTGGACTCTCGTTTCCCTATCTCACATAACACCAAACACTATCTTCCTATTTCCCCATATTCCTACCCATCTCAGAACACCTTCCCACCCCTGCCCACTCAGCTACGGGCATGCATTTTCTATTCCAAATGCCAACCTTTTTCTCTTAGAAGACAAGCTACGGGCGACAAGCAGCAGCACAGGATTTTCCTTCCTGCCTCTGTGTTTACCCACAAATACTGTCTCCACTTCCACCGCCTGGATGGTGCCCCTGCTGCAGATGATATTCACCTTTGGATGCTTTTCCAACATGTAAAATTGAGGTGTTTGATTCAAGGGGAGACCCTTGCATAACCCAAAGCAATCCCCAAGGGGCCACATCCTGGGAACTGCTACATTAGGATATATCACTGTCTTGCATTTTGTAGTTCCTGGTGACGCTTTTTCAGCAGTTGAACGTGTGCCAATCCCACACAACATGACTCAACTCAGCCAGAGGTTGTGGGCCTCCATCACTGATATTAGAATTGGGCCTGAACAGAGCAAATTATGACTAGAACTGAGAAAGCAATTAATAACAACTACTTTGTTTCCCAAAATTAATTTCTCCTTTGCCTTCAGAACAGCTGTGAGCATATTTGAAGTTTTCTCAGATTTATTTTAAGTGAAGTTCTGTAAATGAATGCACTTTAGAATATTTTAGAATGTTTTACTTTGTAACTGTGTTGTCAACCTTTAAAACCCAGAGCTCAGCTTTTGTCCTTCAGGTAAAAATGCTTACTTCCATACTAGCGGAGCATTAAGACACTTTCAGCCAAGTGTTGGCATTGAAAAATTGAGATAATTCTTCTGCAAGTTTCTGCACAAGCACAAAGCCATCTTGGAATCCTTACTAATGGCTTTAATTATGGGAACCAAGCTTAAATTTACAAATTCACACATATGACTGGAATGTGCATGCTATGAATATTTATTTCAGTAGAATTCAAGTTGTCATGGACTATGAAACAAAATCGGGGACCTGATAAATTCAGTTAAAATGCCGGCAAGTATGTTCCAGTTCATAGCAAAGAACAGAATATGTTGTGCTGCTTTTAGCACACTTCCGAAATGAGGGAAAAAAGAGGGAATGTGTACCTTTCCAGATGCTGTTTAGATGGTCAAATACTTCAAATGTTTGCAGAATGGTTTTTTTTACGACAACAAATGAATGCTACGTGTAGAAGTTTTTTTTTTTTTTTTTACCCGTATGGTCTAGCTTACTGTATAGTCTAGTTTACAGATCTATTTACCTCTCCTCTGTGTTCCCAGCCCTGGTACTTCAGACTTTCTGAGTGCTTCCTGAATTCCCTGAGCTACCTGAAATACTCCATCTAAGCAATTCATCCTGAAACAAAGACAAGATGATAGTAATGTGATGTGTTTGTGCTAGATACAGGGGTACTACTAGGAACAGTGATTAAAGTCAAAACCTAGCTGTTCAAAATGTCTTAGTTAACTAGTGGGTAAGGCCAGGGCAGTAAACGAGCCTCCTCTCGAGGCCGTAAAACCTGCTATTAGACCCAAGAGAGTTGTGTTGATTCGCCAGTTGCACCCACTACCTTGCCAGATTGCTGACTCGGGTGTCTTTTGTTTGCCTGTCTGCCTAAGAGGAGAGAACTGGCAACATGCAAGGGTATTCATGGCCCTGTGGAGGAGAGTTGGCGATGGCCACTGCCTGCTCAGTAAAGAAGGCAGGGGGGTATAGAAAATGTTCAAGGAAGGAGCATGATGCATTTTCATTCTAGAGTTTAAAGATCTGTGAACATTTGTTGTTAAAGGCAGTATGGATCTTCTAAGATCCCTCGGTTCAGGTTCATCTTTCTCTCTTTGTCTCAGTAGCTAACGTCAGGGAGGTGGTGTGCTCAGGTTCCTTCCCCTCCCAAATTCTTCTTACACCCCTTACTGTTTGTTTGACTCTGACCTGTTTATCTTAATTTCTTTGACTCCTCTCTCTGTCCCTTGGTAAAGAATGAGTTGGGGTGTGGGGGGGTGTGTGTATATTTCTGTAATTTCGTCTCCTTTATCCCCCATTACCTCAGCAACTTGAGAACACAAATGTATATCATCACTCGTGGCCTCGCCTTTTACTACAAGAGACAGAAACCCAGCCCTCCTTCCAGTAGCTCTTGTGGGAAAACGATGAAGACCCTACAACTTGACTTCTCTTTTCTCCAAGGAAGAGGTTGTTCTTATCACACAAAGTCCTCCTTTCATAAACTGTCATTTCTCCAACCAAGGTAGCAAAGGACCTTTTCTATCTTCCAAGAAGAGCGAGGGGAGCCACCTCCCCTGCTCAGGCAGTGCAGGAATGAGGAAAATAATCAGCTCGCTAGAGCTTGGCTGCTCCATTCCAAATGGACAGATGAGCACCTTGGCCCCTGCTTAGAGGGAAGTGAAACTGCGAGGACATCATCCAAACCTCATTAATCTCTGTGGTCTTTGGATGTGGTTGTCAGAAGGTAGACCTTCACTATGGCCCAAGCATTCCCCACCCAAAGCATCTGCAGACTGTCATAAGCTAAAAACGCAATTTCAAGAAAGACATTTTTTTGGAGAGCAGCTTGACCTTTGTTACCTTTCTCCAGCATTACCTTCCCCAGGTTGATCTGCTATCTTGACAAAAAAAGGAAAAAAAAAAAAAAAAAGGAAAAGCAGAGTGTAGAAAGGGATTTCATGTATTATAGGTGCTTAGCCTGCTAAATTTTGACCTATACTGAGATCCCTGTAGATTATGTATAATTTTCCCCTTTACCTACATGGACCATCAGCTCCCATGGAACTACGCTCCCTGGTTGCCATTTACATCGCTGTGTGAACTTACCGTGCAGATGATGCAACAAATGCTCCCACAGTATTGCTGTTGGGTCACAGAAATTGTGTGTATGTGTGCTTCAGTGGACGATGGAGGGTTAAATGCGTTTTCTTGCAGTACGTGCTTTCTTATGAGTTTTCAGAGTTTTTTATAAAGCTATTTTCTTTTCACCCCTTTCATCTATTTGTTGTGTATGCCCAAATGACCTCCTGAAAATACAAACACGCTCTTTTATTTGCAGAGCCCATTATCAGCCTTGTCTGTAGCCTTATGATAAAGGTCAAGTAGATTAGTTAGCGAGGCTCTTGCCTTTCTAAATCCACGTTGGTTATCTCCTTTTAGATAATTACTATCCATGTACTTCTCTAATGTGCCCCTGGGTATAGTTTCCATTCCTTGAATACTGCAAGGTTAAATTCATCTACTTTTGGCACATTTCGCTGGGTTTCAGCTCTGCTAACTGATTTAATACCAGTGCTTTTGTGATTAGTCATCCCGGACAGGGGAAATAGAGCAAGCGCTCAGGAAGAATATTATTCTCCCATGCAAATCCTCTAAGAAACACTTGTGCTACACCAGCTAATGTTTCTGACTTTTCACGTTACAGCTCTTCAGCTATCCATGCTCTATTCAGTTCCTTCAGTGCTGTATTGCCTATGCAAATTCACGCTGTTTATGGAAAACCTGTGGGAATAAAGGAGCACAACAGTAAGAAAGCGATGACTAATATTAACCTCCCTGTAACCTCTAGTCAGACTTTAAAATGCCACTGAAACATCAAGGCTTTCCAGGTTCTTATTTTAAAAAATAATATTCTGGTATTAAGAAGCCCACATTTCACATCTGTCAGGAAAAAAGATATCATAGCAGATTTCTTTTATTTTGTACTCTGTGTTCATGGTAGTAATTGCAGGAGAAACTTGAGGGCTTTAAACATATACAAATATGCAAGATGCAGCTCAAAATACTTGCTTCCAGTGAATGTTCCTTATCTACTGAATTGCCAAACTGGATAACTATGCTCTAATAGATGCTATGTCCGTAGTTAAGCATGTGCTTATTTCCTCATTTTCATTATTACTCTTCATCACAACAGGACATTTAAAACGCTACATAGGATAATATGGCATAAGGAATATGGAGAAAATACAGTGTTCCTTTCAAGATCTTTACTCTCCTCTGTAATTTGCTAATGAAATTACTTGGTTCTGCCTCATTTACACTTTCAGTATATTGATTCCTGATGTAAGAACAAAGAGGGAGCATTTTGATATTTCAATTTTGACTGTACTGTATCTTTAGAGGCCAAGTGTTTTCTTGTGTGATGTATCTTTTCAGCAAAGCAGCAGTGAGGATTTATCACAGTGAGCAACACTGGTTCTCCAAATAATTCGTATCAGGCACTGTGTGACTATTTCACTATAAGTCCTCCCTTAAAAAATAGAAAACATAATTGTAGTAGTAGTTGTCGTAGTAGTAGTAGTAGTAGTAATAATAAACAGTCCACGTTACTCTGCATGATACAGATTTAACAAAGACAGAATTTCCTCATCCCCAGAGGGATATTTACATTTGTAACTAATGTTCATTTGTAGCTAATGCATGTGTCCTGTGGTCAAACAAATCACTTAGAGTGTGGAGCACAAAGCTTCACATATACATTTTCCTCCCGTCCTTTTTCTATGAGCATGAGTGGACAAATAATTTATCCCTATCACATGCTTCCTATTCTTGCTAATTTCCCAATGGTACGTATTGAATACAATAGTACGGATTGAATTAAATAATTCAGCCATACTTTTATACTTAGGAAGCTCTCCTGTGCTTGAGGTCAGCATGAACAAAATGCATTGAGGCCAAAATGAAGACGTGCTGGTTTGCCTGTTTCCCCGTAACTCTAAACAGAAACCCTTTTTTAATGTAAGTCTGTTTGCAGTTATAAGAAGATCTAAACACTACCGAGACTTTGTCGACGTATTGTCATTTTATATGCTGCTCAGATGCTACTGTATGTGAGGTGTGATATAAGAAGCCAGGCTAGACCACGCTGTATCCAGCCTAACATTTTTCATTGGCTATACACCCGTTTAATAAAATCCTTCAAAATGCTGGCATGTTTTTATTCATAAGGGTTTCTCTGTATATGCAATATTCTGTGCTATTCCTGAATGGTTACAACATCTCTGTAGAAGGAAATTAGGTAAATATTGCAATATACAAAATATTTTTCAAATGCTAAAGCTCCAACCTTATAAAACAAAGAAGCAACCTTGAGTCAGCTAGCTAAGAGCTTTTTATCAGTTTAATGTAGCAGAACTCGACGAAAGGGGCAAATTTTTGCGTTACCTTGCCACTGATGTGAACACTGCAGCTGCATTTGTGTATCCATATTCATTATTGCTAGTGTTCCTCCCAGAGTATGAGTGATCCAGAAGAATTTGAGTTTTCATTTTGAATTTTTTACCTTTTTTTTTTTTAAATTTTGGTAGAAATAGACAGAATGCTCGAGACATCCATTATTTCTTTCCACAATTTGCTGGAAGTGGCAGAAGCTATTGAAAAATGAAGGCATACATATCTCATGCTATTCAGCTGACTGGTAATTAAAGTGCAATTGAATTTTTCATGGTGTAGATTGTGTCTGTTTTCCAAAGAAATTAGAAACTGTGGCCCTTTGAGAACTGTGCTTTTAGTCTATAGACATTTACTTCTACAGCATTTCTTAAATGCCACCATTGATGAAGTTGGCACATCCAATATACTTATAGGAGGAGGTTTGCACTTAGGTGGCTTCTCTTTTTGGAAGTGTGTGGTTCCTATAGAAATGCACTGTCCTGAAATTTCCCGTACGTGTCAAAGATTAGTAAAGTACAAGCAAAATCAATCATTCTGTATCCCCGTTTCAATCTGGAGAATCCAAGTGTGGCACAAATTGCCCCACAGTTAGGAGTCTGAGTGAACATGACAGAAAACTGAGCTCATAAGGTGATTTTGAATCATTAATGCTGGGGAATGTTCAGCAGACTGAGTTAGGTGTTCTGAATTTCGTTCTCAAGGAGCCCTTGACTCTGTGCTGCCTATACTGGGAACCTGGGAAGATTAAGCTTCCCTTCCAGGCATCTAAAGTTAGATACCTGTGAGCTGACAGTGTGAATATACTGTTGGGATAAATCCTACTCTTACGGTCGTGTAAGAGTTTTCTAAAGTCATGTTGAAGTATAGTAGCGGAACTAATTATTTGTTAACTATTTAGAACCAACTCTAGGTAGCTCTGGAAAGGATTTAAACATGTGTAAGGCCCACAGAAGTCAACTATGCAGATGCTTAAGCACTTACTTTAAACCCTTTCCTCCATAGAGATGGAATTTGTGTTCAAAAGCTTAGAAGATGCAGTGCAATGTACAGTACAAAGACATGAAATGACTTCAGAGCATAGACTGAAAGATAGATGGACAGAATACAATGTTTCCCAAAAAAATCCAGTGGCAGAAGTGACTAGAGGATTCCCAATGTGTGAAAAGGTTCAAATTTTGCTTTCTTCAGGCACTGCAGAATATGTAATTTCCTAAGAGGGATTTAAATGAGGCAATGGTGATATTTGGGCAATTTGGCATGAGGGGAAACATAAGGAGATACAGACAAAAATGCCCAGAAATTAAATTGGAAAAAAAAGTGTTCTCAAATCTGGTGCCAATTAGATGATAGGATCTCATAGGAGAAAGTCCAGTAGAATGCAAAGCCTGAATTCTGTGGTGCTTTCAGTGCAAATTCCCCACCTGAACTATCTGTGGCTTTCCTCCAGGAATTAAGAGGAAAATTATTCCAGTAGATTTTCCTTTGTTTCATAATTTTACATGGATCCAAGTAGTTGAATACTTGTCAAAATGTTTCGTGTCTCAAATAAACAAAAATGTTTTCTGTTGAATTCTGGAGATAAGTAGAGGTTCCAGATTTCAGGATTCTGCCTTTCTTAGAAATGACAACTAATGCAGAAATGTAAAGGAATGGAGAAACATGTAATTACCAAGAATCCATGAATCCTAAATAATTGCTCATCAGGGATCAAATTCCAACTCCTTATATAATTAAATTTAATCATGCATTTAAAGTCTTATATTTATAAGAACAAAACAGGTAATCGAAGGCTTGTGTATCTTGGGAGCTTAGTACAGTATTTGTCCTGCCCTGTGTTTCCTGACATAGAAATTAGTATTACTGAGTATCACTAAAACCTCTTCCTCTAAAGAGAGCAAGAGAGGGAAACAATCTTTTTCTTCAGAGACTGCCATCCATCTTCCTCTTTAGGGCAGCTTAAATGAGAAAATTTTGTAGTGGCTGCAGTCACTTGCACTTGCTTTGCGCATGTAACCGCTTTGTTTTGCTACAAGAAAGAGAAGTGACAAATACAATTGAGATGGCAATGACTGAGAATTTTGATTTTGATTTGCTAACGACCTCCTTAATGTTCAAATTTCAGCTATCTTGGCAGGTATATTCATAGAGGATGAAATTCACATGCAGACACACAGCCCCAGGCTTATGCACCACATAAATCCTGTCTAAGCCTTTAAAATGTGCTTTAAGTGGGTCTAACTGACGTGCGGGACCTGTACTGGCCCTTACACACATGGGAGAATTTCTCCCAGTTTCTAGGCTTGTAATAATTAACTATTGTACTTTGCTTTGAAAACCTCTTATTATTTTTGATCTACTTCGATTTTTCCTAGTGAACCGCTTTCACGCTGTCTTCTGTTTAAACACAAGCAGAGTGGAATATTTGAGATCGCGATGTATGTTAGGTATAAACACAAATAAAATGTATGTTGGAAAGGTCAGCATTCAATAAAAATTCAAGTAAGATATTTGGATCTGATTAGACACTGTGTGATCTGTGTGGTATGCACATGGGGATTGTGCAGAAAATCCGCTAAACATGATTATGAGAAAGCACACGTTTTCTAAAGGACAAAATTCATCATAGCCCTTAACGATCCTTAAGGCATAGGTGGAGACAAGAATTACTATAGCAACTGATTATGTGTTTGTTGATAGTTTAGTATTTGCGAGTACGTTAAGCACAATATGCTATTTCTGATTAACACTTCATCATTTGTATTTATTGTACCATCAATTTTGGATCAAAATGTAGCTCAACCAGCTTATTAACCTAATAATGCAAAATATATTCTTGTATTTAGTTTGCACCTTGCCCTATTTTGTCTAGTATCTGAAAGGACAAACCTTTTTTTTCCCCCCACATTAGCCAATTTTCTAGCTGCCTCCTGTCCATTTAGAGCAAGTCATACAGAAAACATCGAATATTATTCTGAAGAGAGGATAGCCACACAATCTTTATCATAGGATTTTATCTTTACATACATTTTGGACCAATGTTCTGAAGAAACATGGGCTTTTGGTTTTTTGAGCATACCATTTTTGTTTGATGAATGCTTCTGCCTCAAGGGTAAATAACCCAAATAGATTTTAAAGTCCTTTAATTAATCTTTTCAAATACCTGTATTTTTCTCAGTTTAATGCAGTATGGCCCAATTTACTTTGGAAATGAATCAAGCTAAATATGAAATAACTCTGCATTAGTTTTCAGTGACAGCATCTACAACATGGTTAAAGTGGTTACTTTAAATTCACACCATTAACGAATTCAAATTAACCTTGGAAGTCCGACAGTAGACAAGCTCTCTAACTCTAGTGTTTATGCACAAGAATTATGTGTCTACCCAAGAACTGAAGTTATTTCCACATTCCTTCTGAAAACCACTGTGCTTGCCCACATACTACAAATGTTGAATATTTGAAATTGTAATCCAAAAAGTATTTCATATTGCAGTCATGATTTCATAGTCCCACGTACACTGGCAAGTATAGAACTGAGGTTTCACCAAACACCTTTTCTTTAAAGTATGTGTAAATTGTCATTAATCTATTTTGATTTCCTGACCTTATCTGTAAGGTAGAGAGATTTGTTAGAGTTCATGGAGTTTTAAATAAAGTGTTCAAATTAAATGTGATATAGTAGTACACATCCAGCGAGGTAATCAGTAACAGTGTTGTGGGATGGTTACTGGGTGACAGAGACACACTGGGTAAGCCGCTCTACAGGTATTAAATGCCAGAATTACCATTGGTTTGTTCACTACTCTGATTTATGGAAACTATTCTTCATGTAAATGGTCATTTGCTGTTTTCAAAAATAAAGAGTTTGCTTGTAGAGTCATGCTACAAAAGCGCTGACAAGGAGCTTATGTGATGGAAGTAGTTCAGTACAGCACACCAAGCTTATGTCTCAGGTTTGATACCCTACGCTGATGACCGTGGAGGTTAGTGATCTTGTTAGGAGCCCTTTGGAGGTAAAGACACAGGAAAGATGTTCAGTAAAGGAGCCTTGGGCAAGGGCAAGCCATGATAAAAGCTAAAGGAGGCTTAGTGGTGGAGGGTTCAGAAGAGGCTTGGCTGTTCACAGAACAAGAAGACAAGGCTGTGTTGCGGAAGTACGAGATCAACAAAATATATTCCAAAAAACAGTTTAATGGTGACAGGAAAAAAGCAGAATGGTCGAACTGAACAGGGATCTTACATTACAAACACTTCAGCATGCACAACTAATTTACAGGTTCAGGGTGTCAGTTGGGAACTAATACTACACGGTGTGTGACTAAATCTAAGTTTAGAATGATGACTCAAAATGCGCAAACCACTCACCTATGATGCAAGGACACCCAATCCTAGGAAGCTACTTTGGATGGCATCCTGATCCAAAGGGACAGCCTCCTGACTGCAGACCCGCTGCTCCGAGGACGACTGACTCTGAGGGGACTTCCGGCAGTCTCCATTTATACGCAGAGTCGGATCGGGGCTCGTGGTCATATACAGCTCTTATCGGTTGAGGGGGGGTCTCCAAGGTAGGCTTACTGGCTGAGGTGGTCTTTGGCAGGCTCGGGAGTCTGGGGTACATGACTGGGGTCTCTCTGCGGACATGACCTGCAGCACACGCACTTCCCGCCACACTAGCCACTGCGTCCCCTGTGCCGCACGTTAAACACACCAGGGCAAGGCAGGAGGAGTGCACCTGCCACAGACTGCCAAAAGAAAAGAGACAAAAAGAATGGAGGAAGGGATGAGTGTACATGTTCCGGAGTGGAGACAAAACAGGGCATTCCTGTACTCTGCAAACCAGTAGTCTTTCCATTTATTGCTTCTCTGGTAAGAGGAAAACAGCTTTTTTCAGTGGTTGCTTTTGATATAAATATTTCTCCATGTGAAACTGGCTTAAAATGTTATGCCTTGTGTGTTGTATAATATTGTACGACACACTGTATGAAAAGACTTGATTTATGTTCTATCATGTAGGAATAAAAAAAATTGTGGGATGGTTATATTTAATCTGTCTGGGCTCATATTTTTAAATGCTAAGGCAATCTGCATATCTGCACACATTCATTTGAAATCTACTTATGTCATGGTGGAAATACTTTTACTACACGGTAGTGTTCATGCTGTCAGTGTACTTCCGTGCACAGCAAAATTTCCCTCTTGGCTCATCTCTATTCATAAACAAATGTCACGGAGAAGTTAATACTCTGCAGTTTTAAAGAATCTACTGTATCATGCTTCAAACCAGCAATGAAAAAAGGTATGTATTTTGCAAAACTTGCTTGCATGATTAGAACTGTTTGTACTTTATAGCAACATATAAAAATCATCATTTACATGGGTAAACTATCCAGGCCTTCTGCGGTGTTGTAGCTAAATAACTCTGTGTTTGGAAGTGGACTTCACTAGAAGATGCACTTCACATCTAGAAATGCATAGCTTTGGGTTTCCTTTTCATGTAATTATTATATTTGAGCTTAAAATCAAATTTATACCAAAAAATTGCAACAGTAATCCAGGTGCTTTCGGAGGGAGGGGGGGAATGTTAATCTCAAAACCATGGCCTAAACAGCAAAGCAGTGGTCATTCAGCTTTAGGATGGGATCTAGAACATGCCTGGGAGAGAGAAAATGGACACGTGGCAAGTCTGCTCAAAAAAGTCAAAGCGGGCTGTTGCCCACCCATAGCATGTCTGGATGAGCACAGATCTGGTGATTCAAGGCAAAGGACAGCAGCTGATGGTAGTACCAACCAAACAAGGGCTAGAACTGAGCCATTTACCTTCTTATATGAAGGTGCACGTCTCATCAACTGTTCATCTGGTAAAGGACAATGCAAAGAATTGCCCTAAATATTAAGGACTGTGATAAGGTATTTCATAGATTTTGCGCAAAAAAAGTCTGCAGAAAGGCAGTAAGCAATTAGCAGAGCCCTTTCTAAGAACCAGTCTTTCATGTGAATAAAAGTTGCTGGTCCTTTGACAGTCTTATGAAATAGGGGAGGATGTGGACCAAGAACACTACTTGATGTACCACCATGAGCAGAGAAAGAAAGAAAGAAGATACAGCTCCAAGGAAGCGCATAAAGTCTTTTTTATTGCAGAAGCTTGCAGTGCCATGATATGCATCTGCAAGGTAACTTCAGAAAAGTTCTCCATGTTTGTGGGAGAGAAACTGTCACCTAGCAAAAGCCTTTTTCTGCACTCTATTGAGATACATCTGGTGCAGCACAAAATACAAACTGGAAGTGATGCAAAAATCCTCAGAATGGATGCCGTTAAAGCCAAGATACATCTAAGCCATATTTCAGAGAAATCGCAAATTGACAATCAAATGGTGACGTCCTATTGTGCTACTTTGCAAAATCAGATGGAGCCATGACATTTTGTTTTTGCTTGAGGCAAGTAAATGCCATTTTAGATTTTGATGCCTGCCTTATGCCATGGGTTCATATTTAATAGCAAAGACTCAGTATGTGGTTTTCCTATGCCTCACAAAAGAGTATTGACAGATTTTTTTCTCATGGCTGCCTCCTATACCAATTTAGAAAGATGCCCTTTAGGCTGCAGAGATTAACGGACATATCATAGATCAATGGGTAGTTTCCTGAGGCTTTATGCACAGTACACCATTGCATGTCTTAACATGTAATTTTCAGTGTGTATAGGGAGTTCACTGTTAAACAGCTCTTAGTCGTCTAGCGGTTGCTTCAAAGATGTGTATCTTGCATATAGCCCAGCCAAACAAGTAATCAGCCTCCACAAGACACCCCACTTTGGTTATGTGTAGGTAGGCAGGACCTAGGAGTGGAAAAATCATAAAACTATTAATAAAAAGATGGCAGAGGGGGTTAGAGGGGATAAAAGCAACTTGGTGGGATAGAGAATAGTGAAAGAAGAAAATGTAAGGCTAAGGGTAGAGAAACTAGGAAAGNTCAAAATGCGCAAACCACTCACCTATGATGCAAGGACACCCAATCCTAGGAAGCTACTTTGGATGGCATCCTGATCCAAAGGGACAGCCTCCTGACTGCAGACCCGCTGCTCCGAGGACGACTGACTCTGAGGGGACTTCCGGCAGTCTCCATTTATACGCAGAGTCGGATCGGGGCTCGTGGTCATATACAGCTCTTATCGGTTGAGGGGGGGTCTCCAAGGTAGGCTTACTGGCTGAGGTGGTCTTTGGCAGGCTCGGGAGTCTGGGGTACATGACTGGGGTCTCTCTGCGGACATGACCTGCAGCACACGCACTTCCCGCCACACTAGCCACTGCGTTCCCTGTGCCGCACGTTAAACACACCAGGGCAAGGCAGGAGGAGTGCACCTGCCACAGACTGCCAAAAGAAAAGAGACAAAAAGAATGGAGGAAGGGATGAGTGTACATGTTCCGGAGTGGAGACAAAACAGGGCATTCCTGTACTCTGCAAACCAGTAGTCTTTCCATTTATTGCTTCTCTGGTAAGAGGAAAACAGCTTTTTTCAGTGGTTGCTTTTGATATAAATATTTCTCCATGTGAAACTGGCTTAAAATGTTATGCCTTGTGTGTTGTATAATATTGTACGACACACTGTATGAAAAGACTTGATTTATGTTCTATCATGTAGGAATAAAAAAAATTGTGGGATGGTTATATTTAATCTGTCTGGGCTCATATTTTTAAATGCTAAGGCAATCTGCATATCTGCACACATTCATTTGAAATCTACTTATGTCATGGTGGAAATACTTTTACTACACGGTAGTGTTCATGCTGTCAGTGTACTTCCGTGCACAGCAAAATTTCCCTCTTGGCTCATCTCTATTCATAAACAAATGTCACGGAGAAGTTAATACTCTGCAGTTTTAAAGAATCTACTGTATCATGCTTCAAACCAGCAATGAAAAAAGGTATGTATTTTGCAAAACTTGCTTGCATGATTAGAACTGTTTGTACTTTATAGCAACATATAAAAATCATCATTTACATGAGTAAACTATCCAGGCCTTCTGCGGTGTTGTAGCTAAATAACTCTGTGTTTGGAAGTGGACTTCACTAGAAGATGCACTTCACATCTAGAAATGCATAGCTTTGGGTTTCCTTTTCATGTAATTATTATATTTGAGCTTAAAATCAAATTTATACCAAAAAATTGCAACAGTAATCCAGGTGCTTTCGGAGGGAGGGGGGGAATGTTAATCTCAAAACCATGGCCTAAACAGCAAAGCAGTGGTCATTCAGCTTTAGGATGGGATCTAGAACATGCCTGGGAGAGAGAAAATGGACACGTGGCAAGTCTGCTCAAAAAAGTCAAAGCGGGCTGTTGCCCACCCGTAGCATGTCTGGATGAGCACAGATCTGGTGATTCAAGGCAAAGGACAGCAGCTGATGGTAGTACCAACCAAACAAGGGCTAGAACTGAGCCATTTACCTTCTTATATGAAGGTGCACGTCTCATCAACTGTTCATCTGGTAAAGGACAATGCAAAGAATTGCCCTAAATATTAAGGACTGTGATAAGGTATTTCATAGATTTTGCGCAAAAAAAGTCTGCAGAAAGGCAGTAAGCAATTAGCAGAGCCCTTTCTAAGAACCAGTCTTTCATGTGAATAAAAGTTGCTGGTCCTTTGACAGTCTTATGAAATAGGGGAGGATGTGGACCAAGAACACTACTTGATGTATCACCATGAGCAGAGAAAGAAAGAAAGAAGATACAGCTCCAAGGAAGCGCATAAAGTCTTTTTTATTGCAGAAGCTTGCAGTGCCATGATATGCATCTGCAAGGTAACTTCAGAAAAGTTCTCCATGTTTGTGGGAGAGAAACTGTCACCTAGCAAAAGCCTTTTTCTGCACTCTATTGAGATACATCTGGTGCAGCACAAAATACAAACTGGAAGTGATGCAAAAATCCTCAGAATGGATGCCGTTAAAGCCAAGATACATCTAAGCCATATTTCAGAGAAATCGCAAATTGACAATCAAATGGTGACGTCCTATTGTGCTACTTTGCAAAATCAGATGGAGCCATGACATTTTGTTTTTGCTTGAGGCAAGTAAATGCCATTTTAGATTTTGATGCCTGCCTTATGCCATGGGTTCATATTTAATAGCAAAGACTCAGTATGTGGTTTTCCTATGCCTCACAAAAGAGTATTGACAGATTTTTTTCTCATGGCTGCCTCCTATACCAATTTAGAAAGATGCCCTTTAGGCTGCAGAGATTAACGGACATATCATAGATCAATGGGTAGTTTCCTGAGGCTTTATGCACAGTACACCATTGCATGTCTTAACATGTAATTTTCAGTGTGTATAGGGAGTTCACTGTTAAACAGCTCTTAGTCGTCTAGCGGTTGCTTCAAAGATGTGTATCTTGCATATAGCCCAGCCAAACAAGTAATCAGCCTCCACAAGACACCCCACTTTGGTTATGTGTAGGTAGGCAGGACCTAGGAGTGGAAAAATCATAAAACTATTAATAAAAAGATGGCAGAGGGGGTTAGAGGGGATAAAAGCAACTTGGTGGGATAGAGAATAGTGAAAGAAGAAAATGTAAGGCTAAGGGTAGAGAAACTAGGAAAGAAATACAAAAACTAGAAGAAAACTGAGACAAAAATAGGAGACAAGTATCTGGGAAGAGGGAGAAAAGGGAATTTCTTCTTACTGTTAGAAATAATGACTAGTAAGATAGACTGGAGGTTCTGCCTCAGACACAGCTGGTACATGAATGGGAAACCGATAGTAAATTTTATGCCACAGGGTTTTAGCAGGCAAAGGGGTCTAACCTGGGACACAGGATGATATAGTAGTCCAGGACCCATAGATCGGTTACCCTGTCAGCTCTGCTGCACTTGCACAGCAGCTTGCTGGAACTCTTCCCAATGTGCTGACTATTATTTCTGAGCTAGAACTGTGAACCTTGTCTCACTGCACAGAAATCATCTACTGGGAACTGTGGGCCAAGTATTACAGTGTCTTTCTTTAGCTCAGTGGGACACAACTAACAGTTGATAGAAAAAATAGTACTTCATAGAGTCCACATATGTTTCTTTTGCTCGTTTCCCCTCCTCCAGTCATCCATAAATCAATGCGCTAATTGCCTCCACACAACTGGCCGAGAGAGAAAAGTGGTTGCTCACTGTTTCGTAATTTCAGACTGTGACAAGCCGTTTATTCATGTGCTTTAGGCATGATAGTGCAGTTGTAGCTCTTCCTTTGTGCCTGCTGCCCTCGGTGAATGGGGTGCAAGGTAAACATTTATCAGACTGTTTCAGAGGATTCCTGTCAAGAGTGTGCTGCACCAACGGGCTGTCAAACCGCAGCCTGAAAGCAAAGGAGGCTGGACACGAAATGTCTGTGCCTCCAGTGGTGCCTGCACAAGTGCTATTGTAAGGCCTGGACTGATCAGGTCCCTGTCAAGGAGCTCCACAGGTTTTCCTGTGTAGCTTCCAGGGGTTGGTTGGTTGGTTTGTTTTCTTTTTTCTTTTTCTTTTTTTTCCCTTCTGGTGGACTCATGGCCGTATTCTTCAGTGTAATGTTCAGCCACTGCACTTGTGGTGTGGCCCAGAGAGGCGGCCGCTGTTCCATGGCGCCCCTCACAAGGGCTGGAGTTCCCATGATTGGAGAAAACATTATCCTTCCAACAGACCCATCATGTATTTTTAAGTAGTAGCCACTAAGTAGGAGAAAAAACAGCTATTTTTGGAGGGAACTGGGTTCCTATGTATCATACCCTGTATTTTCAGTCTGGGAACAAATTGTTTCTGTTTTTACTCAAGAGATTTATTCAGTTGATCCCTGAATGCATTGCACTTCAGGAATTGTTCATCCCTTATCTTGCCTGTAGATATGTATCCTTGTCATGTCAACACACGAACCTCTAATGACCTAATCTAGAAACACAGTCGAAAACGTCATACTGAGGAAATTCAATGCAAAATGCCTACTGGAGAGTATATTTTATCCTACTTTCTCACACATCTCTAAACAAGCTCTGAATGGCCAGACCACGTAACTATAGCTAAGTATAATTTTGCAAAACCTCAGAATCTTTTAGAACAACAACATGTGATTACAAAATGGTAGATTGAGATCACAAACAATCTTGAGCCAAAATCTGGGCATAAAACTTTGCTGTCCCAGGGAACCCTGCAGGAAGAAAGCAAGATTTGAATAAAAAGTTAGACAAAAATCTTTTAACCCAAAGTACTATGCGTTCTTAGTGATGCTCTGGAAAATGGAGGTTGATTCTGTGATCCTGACAGTAAAATTGTTTTATAGCTCTTAGAAGTGTGGTGTTTCATGTGCTACCAAAAGATGACACAACTACGTCAGTCTACGCATCACGCATTAAAATCAGTGACATTGTACTGGTTTACATCAGTGGAAAGTGCCTTGAGGTGTTCTGCTATCTGTAACATACGTGTTGGATTTAGCCATTGGAGACAGTAGCTCACAGACTAAACTAGCTGCTGATATGAGATACCATGTAAAGCATGAAATCTTGAGAATTGCTTTACTTTGTATGAACTGAAATATTCATTTAATGGATCTATTTCCTCCTCAAGCAATCCTCTCTTAAAAATTTTTTACCCCCTGCCTGTTCTGCCTAGGTACAAATGTACTCGTTAATCAAGGTGTACAGCAAACATGGCATTGCTTGAAAAATGCTTGCTCAGGGAACGTGCTACTTTCAATTACGGACAGAGAGTTCAAGCATGCCTTAGTCTTCTGAAGTATTGCGCACCATTTTCCATGTTGTGAGGAGGCATAGAGGTGTTACCTGAAAAAATCTCTCCTTTATATTCAGCCAGCATTTCAGGTGGCACTTGAGAGCCTGGGAGAGATTATTGCTCATGATTGCTGTTCCTAAAGTTCGTAGCAGGTCTCCTTTTTTCTGTAAAGAATGCTATTTCCCCTCTCTCCTTTCTTCCAGATTGTTTTATTTCTTAGGAAACTCTGGAGCAATTTACATGCCTTTTAGGTCATGCAAGAAATTTTCTAGCCAGCTGAGCAACTGGATGGAAGTTAAGTGTTCTGCAGTTCACAGATGCTCTCGTGTAGCTGTCACATTTTAACTGTGTAACTTACCAAGGATTTGTAATTTTCTTCAGAACTAGTGCTAATATTTTTAACTTCTACAGACTCTTCCTATTGAACCCTCAAAGCCCTTCACAACCATGATTGATTGAATTTAGCCTCGTATTAGCTCCCCTGAGTAGATCATTATTCTCGTTTTAAAGATTGAAAAGCTGAGACACGAGGAGTAGGGCCAGATATCTAAATGAGATATCTGACATCAGGCAATGGAGTTCCTGTTCAGACACGCCGGTAATGACTTATGCATAAGAATCTCACCAAACTTTTTAATACTACTTCAGCTGTTATTATTGATGGTAGGTATCCGAGAAGCAAGAAAAACTGAAACAGCAGCTGGTAAAGCACAGGCCTGACAAATTTTGAAAGGTAACAACACTGTGGGTGAAAGCAAAACATTGTAAGAGAGGTGAGTCTGGACGGCAGCTGAGTGGTCAAAAATGAGGGGGTGAGTCATCCAGGCTTTGGCAGGGCATTGAAATTAACGCCACTCTGTTCGACCAAGTCAGAAGCCTGTACACCGTGAGCTGCATCAGATGTCTGCTGTTGGGACAGTGAACCAGCATCTTTCTGGTTTGAAGATGGTGAGGGGAAAGGAGAGACCCTTGATCTTACTTTTTTGTACGTTGCTATTAACATGAAACCCTGTTGGTAAACACAATGCCACAGTGGTAGTTACTGCAAATGAGAAGGTGTTTGTTTACTCGGGGAACAACAATGGCACGTGATACCACAAAGCAAAAAGGACCATGTTCCTAAACAGATGCAGAGTAAATCCCTTTCTGTATTTGCTTAGCTTCACTATTAGCTGTGGACGTGGCACACTGCACTTCCAAAGTAAAAGTGATGCTCAAAGAGCATGCTCACATCAGAGGTGACACTAAACAGTTGAAGAATAAGAACCATTGTACTTTAGATGGGGGAACTAGAGGGCCATCACCTCAAAGATATAGGTGAAATTCTGAAGAGAGAAAAAAATTAAAGGAATGGAAAATGCTGTAAAAAACCCAATGGATGGATCATGCAAGACTATATCTTTATAAGACAGTATAATCTAAGTGAAGGAAAATACCATAGAGCTAAGCTTCAGTGAGGAATGTAATTTTTTATTGCAGAGTATTGCAGAGTTACTGTCATTCTGGTCAGTCATTTGCACAAAGATGATAAGATAGATAAGAAACTGGGCAATAAAGAGGCAGATTTAGGGAGATATCAAAAAAAGAAGGAGGTTCACAGAATCACAGAACGGCAGGGGTTGGAAGGGCCCTCTGGAGATCAGCCAGTCCAACCCCCCTGCTAAAGCAGGTGCCCCCAGAGCAGGGTGCACAGGAAC
>VZSC01009403.1:219696-255634 GCA_013398225.1 Steatornis caripensis
AACTAAGGTTACTGTCTCTACATTTCTTTTGCAAGCTTTTTAAGCCTATAAAGCTACATTTACCTTCATTTGGATTGGTAGAGCCGGACAGATAGACAAGATAGCATAGACACTAGAACAAGGCTCTGCAAGAACCAAAAAACTTCTTTTTATAAGAGTATGAAGACTTCCAAGTGAGCTCTGATCAGAGGTGTTAGATCTACACATATCTAGTGATATCAGACCCCAGGTAGCTCAGAAAATTATGCCAACTTTCTGCCGTTATTTGGTTAAACCACAAGAAGAGTAAGTCTCTTAGTTAATAGTTTTATGTAATAGTTACATGAAGTAATTTCTCCTGCTTTAGTTTGTAAGAGATTTTCCAGCATAAAGCTTCTACTAATAATAGTGTATTCTCATCACTGGCAAAGCTTTTTTATAATGCCTCGAGGATGTGCACTAGCGGTTACCTCCAGGAAAACCTCCCTGCTAGTGCTGAGGAGCCAATCCTAAAATCCAAGTGAATGAGGTCAAATCTGGGAAGAAATAGAAATGGGTGATGCTGGCATTAAACTGTTCACTGATGCTTTGATCTTCTCAGTGAGACACCGTGATGAGGAGATAAAATGGATAATAAACATTTCAGGGCAGCTGGAGTGTATCAGCTCTGCCACAGGTAAAAGATTTAGTCTGCTACGCCAAAAATGACATGGCTGCTGCAGAAAGTATAAGGGGAGCTGCAAGGTACTGAACTGATGTAAACTTACCTGGTCATCCATGACAAACAGGGAGTTGTTAAGAGGAAAAAAAAAAGGAGAGAAAGAGAGAAAAAGAAGCCAGAAAGAATAACAGGTTAACAAACACCATTATTATTCCAAGAAAAAACACGATATTAACATGAAAGGCAGGGCAGTCTTCTTTTGGAAGGCTTTCACAGGGAACCCTAAAGATTATACACAGGTTAATATAGATCTATTGCCCTTAGAAATTATACAGTTCCAACGAGACATCTAATACCTCACATGCAAAACAGAGTCAGTTAGTATCAATAACACACTCCATTTTCCTCAAAAAATAACCCTGTAACCTTGTTCCAGCCCAGGCAAAACTCTTGCAGAGACCTCATGCTTATTAAAAAATACTAGTACTGAGCATATGATTTTATATAAACAGAGCATTGCTAAGCACTATTTCAGCTTCAGATTGCTGGGTTTGGAGCTGGAATTGCTAGGTGAAATTCCATGTACGGACTGAGCAGTTGCAGCACAGTCCCTTTGGCATTGAGACCTGTGAGCTCCTAAATGAGCAGTTTACCTGTCTTATGTTCCTGAGGCATATGATTTCTTTGGCTGTCCGTAAAATAACTGTTTCCTCCCTGGAAATGTTGATAGATACCGATGTTTCGTACTTTTTAGCACAAATAATATTTTGTCCTTAAATTTGTCCTAAAAATGTTTCTCATAATTCCCATATTTAGAACACATTGATCATCCCAGCCGAAGAGTGGAAATAATACCATGCGACTTAGATGACCAGTCTCACATCACTGAGTAGTGAAAAAACAAATAACTGAACAATATAAAAATAATTCCTAGGGTGCAGTTCAGTGACTAGCTTGAATGAATGTACTCAAATACTGAACGGTTCAGAAATCAGGAAAAAGTCAGAGAAAGAAAAGAAGGTCAAACTTACTTGGTGCTGTATTTGTGGTGAAGAATTCCAGCAGCTGTAGTGAGTACGTTTCTGTCGTGAGGCTGATGCTGTCCCCTTTGCATTCTGCTCACCACCTTCCCTGATCCCCAGGAGCCTCTTCATTCCTCCTCTGTTGCTGCAGCTCCTAAAACTGCTTTTTGTCTTTTGTGCTATCATATTTACTTGCACTGAAAGGTACTGCAAACCAATTTACAGTAATGTGTAGCATCACTTTTTACATGTCACCATGTTAAAGAGCCTTGTAGCGTTTCTATTTTAAACCCTTATTTGAGATTTTATAAACCCTGCCTGCTTCCAATTACATCAGACTGAAGACAACAGTGTAAATGTTAACCCCACAGACTGATTTACAGGGAATGGTAGGCGTCTGCTTGTTTTAAAATACGAGGCATCAGAAAAGGCAGTGATTTTGCATAGTCTCTTTTTTTTATTTCACAGGAGAACACAAAATCTCTGATTATTTACCCTGTAATGGGCAATAAGTTGAGTGGAATTAATGGAACTACAGTGTTAAGAAATAGGAGGAACTGGCTAAAATTCGTCAAGGATTGTCTTTTTTACGTTGTCCTTTATGTGAGAACGCAAGCGATTGCTTGAAGAGATTCAGAGCTGATATACAGAACAAAGAAAAATATTTTTTCTTTATAAAGTATGTCATCATTGGCTGCTCTGGGGGTTAATCAAGGCAAGCTTTGTGGGTGAATTACAAATAGGCGCTATCGCGCTCATGGCGTATTAGAAGCAGCTATTGCTTTATAGAGTATGGGTCATGGCTGTTGGGTCGTGCCCTGTTTGGATGACAGTAACAGTGGGGTACTGCAGGGGTCTGTCCTTGGACTCGTCCTGTTTAACACCTTTATCAGTGACCTGGAGGAGGCATCAGAAGGCACTTCTGTGAGGCTTGGAGGTGACACCAAACTGAGAGGCGACCAGTTGATAGGCAGGAGGGCAGGCTGGAGGGACAGGCCGGCATGGATGCCGTTGGTCAAGGTTGGGAACAAAGCTGTGCTGTCTTGTATAAGCAGAGGTTGTGATGATACAAATCTTTCTCAGCCTTCTCCAGTTCTCTTGCTTACAGTGCAGCTTTACTTGTTAGTTGTTGTATTCTGTTTAATGTCTCTTTGCAAGTGGACTACTGGGCATTGACCTGTGCCGAGGGCCAGGAAACATCACTCCACAGAACTATCGTTCTTTCAGCTTTCAGTATGTTACTGTTTCCCTTCTTGGCCCTCAGGCCTTGGTAAATCTCATAAAATCCTTTTTGAGATTGAAATCCTATTCCTTCCAAGCTGCAACGTGTTTTACAGCATGTATTTCTCTATAGTTGTCTTAGTCTCTTGTTGACAGTCTTTAGGTACCAGTTCCTTGCCTAGTAAATGCCTGCCTTATTTTTAAATTTACCCACTTTGTTTTGTTCAGAGCAATGTGTGGGGATAATAAATTGGCTCACAAGTACCTGACACTGCTTCTTAGTTCTTTCTGCCATGCCAGTTTTTCAGAATACTGAATCCTAGGGATGCCTGGAAGAAGCAAGCAGCATTTTCCCACTGACACGTCTCCCAGAAGAGCTGCAAGCTGTCTGGATCTCTCTAGTAAACTCACTCAATGGATATGCTTCCACAAAAGGTGTTCCAATAGTTTAATAAATAGATTTATTCCAGAATATGATAATAAACAGTTGTTTCAAGTGTCAGTTTTAAGGCTTGTGAACTGTAACTATGTACATGCATAAGATCAGAGCATAAATCAGCTCAGTAAAACAGCTTTGTAGATATTTATGAGCACAGGGCTCTTCATTTCACACTTACTTCTTCTGTGTCCTCAACTTGAATTTTCACTTGCGTTAGTTTGTGCCTGGTAGTCTGGGCCGAGTACCTGACACGCTGAATTGCCGCCTCTTTTCTCTGGTATTGCGTATAGCAGAATCCTAAATCTTTATTGACTTCAGGTATGATCTATAGAAGGAGACTTGTTTGCCTGGAGGGGCAGATTCTGTGTTCTGATGGACCTGCGTGAGGTTTGGCAGGCACCACGTTGCAGAACTAAAGCATAGCCTGGATTTGTCCACGTGAGCTGTCATCCCTGAGGTGGCTGCAGGAGAGGCAGGACCCAAGTTCTCTGTTCGTGTCGGTGTTTTGGATGGTGTTGGTTATTCAAGAGGGAGAGAAAAAGGAGAGGCATTTAAAAGATGGTTGAAAGGATTAAAGGTAAAGGTGTGAAACGAAGGAGACGTGAAGGGGCCATGAAGGAGCAGTGGGAAAAGAATCAGAGCTGTCAGGATACAGCAGACACAGTCTAGTGGGGACTGCAAAGATGAGTTATCATCTCATGCAAAGGTCTTTGCCTCCCTGGCTCCTTCTCCTGTGCCCATGATCCTTGCCCCAGGCATCCTGGCATTTTGGTGGCCCAGAGGAGAGAGAATTACCTTTTTACTCCTGCCTTTGCAGCAGTCACAGGTGAGGGCAGATGTATACAATCATATAGACATCAGGTTTTTTCAGTTTTTACAAAGCTGTGCATGTGCTCATTACTCCCGTTTGTGCTGTGTTAGCACCGCAATTTCTTTTACTCTTTGCTAATTCACACCAAAATCTCTAACTTAGTTGCATTTTCTCCCTAATTAACTAGTACCGGATAGCACCGTGTTAATTGATGTAATAACCAGAAACAAAATCTAAAAGTAAACTTACTGATAATTTTCCAGTGTTTGTTTAACCGGATCCTTGAAGTTCCTGAGTGGTCAGTTTGGACTGAGATAAGTGCTATCATTTTTGTTCTCTCTTGTCTGCCGGATCTCCAGCCGTTTTGAACTGCAGCCCACAAGGGGTCTGAACAGGTGGTGCTCGTGGGAATTCAGGATGGATTATTCTCATTCAGGAGTTGGTTTCTGCTGCTTCCTGAGAGGCTTTGGCAGATCAAGAGCTGTTGCTCCCGAGATCCTGCCAGGCATGCTTCCCATGTGTTTCTGTATGTCTTCACTGAAACTGCGTGGGATTAGCAGAAAAGGGGGTTTGGGGTTTGAAAACATTTTCCATTATATTTACACATCTTCATTTGAGATTTGTAATGACAGCCAGATGCACTGCATTTAAACAATTACTTGTATTTAATTATGTTTGCATTTTCATTAGTGAAAAATGATGGAGAAAGATAACTCATTCATTTGCACGCAGGCTTGTCAGAAGATTCCTATACTTTGTACAAATCTACATCGTTTAATGTCTTAGCATGCATTTAATCATACCCATGCAGATTTAAGTATCTTTCTGACTGCTGTGGTATCATTCATTAGTAATTCCCCTGAAGTCTGGCGAGCATAGGTTTGGCGTAAACACACAAAAAAAAGATTCTTCAGAGAACAGATTTTGGGAAGCTTATCGGCTCTTCTTCCTGCAGTCGTGGCAAATTTTGGTTTTTTGTAGATGCTCCTCAAGTGCACCACTGGTGTACTTAAGGAAAGAAAATGCTGTTTGGTCAAATAGGATGTTTGTTTGCGGTGAGTCGTGCTTAAAGCTTTTATTCTTTCATTTGTGTAGTTAGTCAAAAAAGATCAAAGATCTCTTGCAGGCAACTTAACTTCCAGGTGTGCCCCTTCACCTCATGTTTCCTGCTGGCCAGTTCCAGGCAAGTCACATCCACGGCTTCCTGCAGACCCCGGGCTGCTCTTCTGAGACGCCGTGCTCTCCACATCCAGGACGCGGGGCTGGGGTGGGATCCAGGTGTTGTGAGCCAAGGGCCAGCGGGCTTTGAAAATGCAGAGTGGTCACCATGAAAACATGGAAATTTCAAGAGCATCTTGAGAGGAATTAATGATGACATTGCTCTCCATCTGCTTCCTAGGAAAAAAGAAAGCATAGCTCTGTTTTCAAGAACCGCAGTGAGATTGATGGAAAACCTCTGCTTCTGTGAAATTAATTTAGGAAGAACAGGAGTGTATCCTCACATTAGGCAGATACCTTGTCTAGGTGCAGAAGCCAAGTCTGAGCTGTTTCCTTGGATGTGTAGCACCAGTTCTTTCTGCAACAGGGAGCAGCCAGCAAACCCTTAGAAATGGTGACCTCGATGTTACATGCCTGCTCTCCCTGCAGTCCCTCCCCATCATCCTGGAGGATCCAGGACCGGGTTCCCTGCTGAAGCTTCCTCTCCAGGGACCTGCGATTGTGAATGACCTCTGTTTGCCAAGTACAGTAGATACTACTGTATTTTCCCAATGGTACTGAATTAAATAATCCCACTCCCGTCACTTTCTAACAGGATAACATTAAAGGCATTCCTCTGAGATGGAGAGTAATAATTTGCTAATTCCCCTCAGTATTTCATGCTTCTCAGTAGTGCAGCTAATTTTCTCTGAGTACCTTATTAACATTCACAACGACTTTGCAGTCCCACCCTAATAGCTCTCTGCAGAGGCAGTGACTGTGAAGGTGAGAGCTGACAGTGACACATTTTCCTCCTTTTTCTCTGCAGACTGTATTATCCTGATTTCCATCCCCTGAGGGCTGTCCAGCTGATGCGCGTGGGCAAACTGCAGTACAGTCAAGACATGTTTCCTCAAGCGCTGGAGACCTTGAAACAGGTCAGTATCGTGAACTGTTTCTGCTCTGTCCCCCTCCCTCGCTTGCCCCAAACCTGCCGTGTGTCCCCTCCTTCTGCTCGGACTGTACCTCATGCTTTTGGATACTCCTCACTGCTTTTTCCATCAGTGGTGTTTCCCCAGGCTGCAGCTGCGTGTGGTGATGGGTCACTGTTGCTCAGCATTTCAGGCACTGATTTCCTCCAGTATCCGTCACTTCTAATTCCAGTTCAATAGCTCAGAGGTGCCTGGATGAAAAATTACTATTATTAGATCTGAAGAGAGAAAAATATCTCAGTGCCTCGTACTCTCCTTCTTACCGTCACAAAGTGTATCTGGGAGCACTGAAAGTATGGGAAGGGCAGAGCTGCAGTTTCTACCCTCCTCGTTCCCTGTCAGGGATCTGTGATTTCAGACTGGAGAACTTTGCCTTTAATGCTTTCATTTTATTGTGAGCCACACTCAAATCAACAGGCGTGCTTCTTGATCCTTCCTATTTCGATATCATTCATCATCTTTCTCTGCTTTGATCTGGTTTTGCAGCTGGTGCTTTGCTAGTTACATTTCAGCTTTAAGCCATCCCTCTTGTACCTGAGCTGACTTCTATATTAATTTCCTCCTACTCCAGGCTCTCATTTGTCCTGCTGTTGGTATCATCTTCAATATATTGAAGAATCGCCTTCCATGTGCAACACGTCCGCAGGGCATAGGCTCTCACTTGCTTCCCACCATGAGCCCTCAATCACTGCTAGGTTGTTTTTATCCCCCTGGAAGATGTGCTGCCTCCAGTTCCCCTCAAAGAGGTCTTACACTTATTCCTTTGTACTATTGATTGTCCTGGTGTGAACTTGGCCTTGAAGATAGTACATGCTCCGTGTGGTTCCCCCTCTCATCTCTCAGCCCGCCTCCTGTGCCTGACACAGCCTCCTCAGAAAACTCCTTGGCTAGCTGCTGCAGAAAGTCACCTGGCGCAGCTGCTTGCCTGTTGCTGCTGGGCAGGAGCGGGCCCCAGTGCTGGCCTCAGTGTTGGAAAGAAGTGCAGAAGCTGGCTGAACATCCCCTTTGCTTAATGTCCGTACTATCTGAAGAGCTAGCCTTGTGGCAAAGAGTTAGCGCAGCTGCTTCACATAGAAGGGGATGTGTGTCTGCACTGCGGGTGTGAGGAGAAGTGGGTTTTACTCCTGCCTGGATCCCCTATAAAGTCAGTATCAGTCATGACTCTCTAGATAACTTAGTATTTCGTACTTTTTTCAACCCCCGTATCTATTTGGTTTTAACATCTGCTTAATTATGCACGCTGAATAACTGGTAACATCCACATGTTGAAATAATAAACTAGCATTTAATACGATGCCAGTCTTACTAAGTCTTAGTAACTTAAATTTTCACTTGATATATTTAACTTAAATTGTGCCTAATTCTGATCATTAAAAAGCAGATGGAAGAGCAATCAATTCTATTTCCCATGCATTATTCAGAAGTCAGCCATATATCTGTCATGTGCCAGGTAATCTGCTCTGCTGTTTCCCCTGTAATATTTATAATTTCCAAACATTCAGACTTTCCTTTATAGCAGGTGGAGTGAGACTCCAGTCGGAGGAGCTTCTATTTTCATTGATGCTGCTGCAATCGATCAACAGGCATACTTCTAATTGCATTTCTAAGATGGTGGTGCATGAAATGAAACTGGAGTGAATTCCTCTGGAGCCACCTGAATGCTGCTCATCAGTGAAGGTGGAAGTTGTGATGGGGTTTTGTATGTTTTTAGTCAAGTTGCCCATTGCAAACCAGATTGCTACTGTTACTATCCTTTGAATGCAGAGCAATGCCTAACACAGAAACATCTTTTCAAGTTACTATTTCCCTGAACAGGGAGAATAAGGTGCTGCGTACTGTTCTATGCCATACCTTGATGCGTCTCTAACTGTGGTCTCCAAGCCATTAGCGGTCCACAAGGACACAGTAAGTGCTTTTCAGCTGGGATGCAGAACCATTCACAAACTAATCCTGCCGTGGTTTTGCCTATTCCCTGTTCAGCCTCCCCCTTTTCACTCACATGTGTGAGACAGGCGGAGACTGAACTCCCGCTCTCTGGGAGCACAGCTGAGAGGAGGAAAAGCTTCTTGTCATCCTGTTTCTCCATGCAACTTGTAAGCAAAGGACGCAATGCTTCTTTGGATGAGATCTGAAGCTGATTCCCTTCATTGCGGTGTACGCTGGAACCATTTAAAGCAAGATATAATTCCCGGGTTGTTGTGAGTAAAGGATGTGACTCCTAATATAATGCAGATAATGTCCTAGATTTATATGAGAACACAGTTTGGCCCTTTGTGATTAGATGTGTCAACAGAGCATGCCACATGCTCAGAGCAGAAACTCGATTACCTTCTCTGCTTCATTACTCTTCCTAATACACTCTGACACTGAATAGCACCCTGTTGGAGCCCTCGTCAGACTAATTTCGGTGTGGCATTAAGGAGAAGGATGTGGAAGGTGCAGAGGAATTGAGATCTGAGTGAAATTCACCTCGCTCATATAAATCCTGTTTAATCAGGCACAGCCTCAGAGCTGCTGGGGATTGACAGCCTCTCTGCATCAGATGCGCAGCCTGTTAAGACCGGTAGATCTTCATACACAGCTCTGCAGCCCAGCCCTTACTGCTGCTCTGTGCCGCTCAAAAATGAATCACTGTCAGAGCCACCTTACTCTTAGCACCCTTTGGGTCTAGCTGTCTGCCCTGCAGCCGCAATGAAGGCTTAAATGATGTGCAGGGCTTTATGTTACCCACTAAAATGAAATCACCCTCTAAAAGTATATTAGGCCCTGCAGAATCTAATTTGCCAGATTTTGGAAATAGAAGTGTTACAGAGAGGCAATACTCCACTTCTGGAATAAAACCTATAAGTAGCCCTTGGTTTATTGTGCAACCAATGTATTATTTTTAAATTTATAGAGATATACATGTATATATGAAAGATGCAATGGTGGGAGGACAAATGGAATTACAGACTGGGAAAACCTTTGTCAGCAAAAGACCAGAGCTGAAGCCCAGTCTGTCAACCTCATTTAAAGAGCCCAGAATGCTGTAAAAAGCAGCAATAACAGGAGTTGCAACAAGCTGTGTTGTGAAGAGAAAAGCTTCTTGGCTGGGAAGCAGCACTCCTGTGGGAGCCCAGGACCGGTCTGCATCTCCGGAGCTCATGGGAGCCCCTAGCAAGTATATAGATTTGCCCTGAGGTGCGCACATTAGTACAAATATTCGTTAGGTGTCACTTGTTACCTTCACAGCACTGTAAGCTCACCTCTTTGGTTGCCCATAACCTGCATGGAGCTGGACTCAGTTTGGGAGGACAGGCAGGGTGCAGAGAGGGAGGCTTAGACTTAATTTCTGACCGTTGTCTCCTCGAAGCGAGCCGACGAGTGCCGCGGCACATCGTCTTGGCTGGTGCTCCGTCCTCTGGGTAGTGACCGGTGGGATGGTGGTGACTGCCTGCACCCATGCACTTTCCTGAGCATGGCAGTGGTGCCCAGCCGCTGAGCGACGGCTGGTGGGGACGGGGGCAGGCAGCAGGAGGACACACACACATACAACACTGACTGGCCAGTTTCCCCCGCAGACTCTGCATTTGGCTGGCACGGTCGCAGGAGCACCTTTGTCCTCCTGTGAGCTGATGGCCATGGCTGCCTTGCCTCACGAAGGCCTGGGGAGGTACAATATCGTTTCACTTCTTACTGTAATCCCTGCTGTGGAGGCAAAAAAAGCACAGGAACTGGGGTAAAATCCCTCCCAGGTTTCAGAGTGACACTGAAGAAATCTCCTTTCTCTAGTGCTTGCTTCAAATGCTGAATTGTTTACCAGCTGTGGCTGATGGTAACTGTGATGATTGGTTTTTGTTCTCTTATGCCTCCTTTAACAAGTATCCCCTTCAGTCAAGAGAGACGGAAAAACACAGATACTCCCTCTGCAACTCTAGCTTTCGCTTCATGCCATTTTGGAGCGTGGCCGTTTGCTTTCAGCTTTAGGTGTGATGGAGCAGTGCCGTCCTGCATCTGCACACAGTTCCCCACGGCTGCGGTGATGGGCATCCCATCCCATCCCCGTGCAAATCAGGCACAGACGACTGCGCTGCATTTCATTTGCATTCATGGAGCAACAGCCGTACCACTAATCTAATGGGTTTTATATTCTTCAGGGAGACAGCGTGTGCTTGATGACACTGTGGCCTGTGTTGCTGTCTCGCGATTACTATAGTTTTTTGGTAATTAGATTTGTTCTTTTAGCTGAGAGAAAGACCACACAGACCACAAGACTCTGCTCAGCCTCAACTCTGCTGGTTAGCTGTGCGATTTAGGAGAGCAAGGGCGTGTTCAGAGAGCCCGCATATTCCACATTTTTATTCCACATTTCTTAGGCATTTATAATGGTGATAAAAGCATTTCCATGGTTCTGTTTGACTGAGTATTTTGTCATTTAGTAGTAGGGCATTGTGGTGGAACGCCACAACATCACAACCCGCTGAGCTCTGCCATTCAGCCAGTTCTCGATCCAGCTCACTGTGCACTCATCCAACCCACACTTCCTAAGCTCACCTGTGAGGATGTTGTGGGAGACAGCGTCAAAAGCCTTGCCGAAGTCAAGGTAGACAGCATGCACTGCTCTCCCCTCGTTTACCCCGCCAGTCGTGCCATCATAGAAGGCTGTCAGATTGGTCAAGCAGGATTTCCCCTTGGTGAATCCATGTTGGCTACTCCTGATAGCCTTCTTTTCCTCCACATCCTTAGAGATGACTTCCAGTGTGAGCTGTTCCATCACCTTTCCAGGGATGGAGGCTGACTGGCCTGTGGTTTCCCAGGTCCTCCTTCTTGCCCTTTTTGAAGATTGGAGTGACATTGGCTTTCCTCCAGTCCTCAGGCACCTCTGCTGGTCTTCTCGATCTTTCAGAGATGATGGAGAGTGGTTTGGCAATAACATCTGCCAGCTACCTCAGCACTCATAGGTGCATCCTGTTGGGACCCATCGATTTGTGGGTGTGCAGTTTGCCTGAATGATCTCTAACCCAATCCTCCTCGACCAAGGGCAAGTCTTCCTTTCTCCAGACTTTCTCTCTTATCTCCAGGGTCTGGGAATCCTGAGGGCCGGCCTTAGCAGTGAAGACTGCAGTCTTTTTCTGTAATCTAAAGCTGATTTAACTGAATTTTATAAGCTGACTGGACCAGGAATCCATTGAAACACAGGCTGCATTTAGTTTTTGAGAATTCCTCAGTTTGGGATGAGGAAATATCTCTGATGTCTTTTCTCCTACCAGTACACTTCTAGCTCCCTTGTTCTTTCTGAAGTGCAGAATCCATTTCCATCCGGTACTTCTCTCCTTGCAGGATGAATTTAATAGAAAGAAGAAGCAGAAATGGCATATGGAAAGTCGTGATCTAAAGATGAGATGGGCAAAGAACATTTCAGACGTATCTGTGGCAGGGAATCAACAACACTTCAGGCAATATNGGGAGACAGCGTGTGCTTGATGACACTGTGGCCTGTGTTGCTGTCTCGCGATTACTATAGTTTTTTGGTAATTAGATTTGTTCTTTTAGCTGAGAGAAAGACCACACAGACCACAAGACTCTGCTCAGCCTCAACTCTGCTGGTTAGCTGTGCGATTTAGGAGAGCAAGGGCGTGCTCAGAGAGCCCGCATATTCCACATTTTTATTCCACATTTCTTAGGCATTTATAATGGTGATAAAAGCATTTCCATGGTTCTGTTTGACTGAGTATTTTGTCATTTAGTAGTAGGGCATTGTGGTGGAACGCCACAACATCACAACCCGCTGAGCTCTGCCATTCAGCCAGTTCTCGATCCAGCTCACTGTGCACTCATCCAACCCACACTTCCTAAGCTCACCTGTGAGGATGTTGTGGGAGACAGCGTCAAAAGCCTTGCCGAAGTCAAGGTAGACAGCATGCACTGCTCTCCCCTCGTTTACCCCGCCAGTCGTGCCATCATAGAAGGCTGTCAGATTGGTCAAGCAGGATTTCCCCTTGGTGAATCCATGTTGGCTACTCCTGATAGCCTTCTTTTCCTCCACATCCTTAGAGATGACTTCCAGTGTGAGCTGTTCCATCACCTTTCCAGGGATGGAGGCTGACTGGCCTGTGGTTTCCCAGGTCCTCCTTCTTGCCCTTTTTGAAGATTGGAGTGACATTGGCTTTCCTCCAGTCCTCAGGCACCTCTGCTGGTCTTCTCGATCTTTCAGAGATGATGGAGAGTGGTTTGGCAATAACATCTGCCAGCTACCTCAGCACTCATAGGTGCATCCTGTTGGGACCCATCGATTTGTGGGTGTGCAGTTTGCCTGAATGATCTCTAACCCAATCCTCCTCGACCAAGGGCAAGTCTTCCTTTCTCCAGACTTTCTCTCTTACCTCCAGGGTCTGGGAATCCTGAGGGCCAGCCTTAGCAGTGAAGGCTGCAGTCTTTTTCTGTAATCCAAAGCTGATTTAACTGAATTTTATAAGCTGACTGGACCAGGAATCCATTGAAACACAGGCTGCATTTAGTTTTTGAGAATTCCTCAGTTTGGGATGAGGAAATATCTCTGATGTCTTTTCTCCTACCAGTACACTTCTAGCTCCCTTGTTCTTTCTGAAGTGCAGAATCCATTTCCATCCGGTACTTCTCTCCTTGCAGGATGAATTTAATAGAAAGAAGAAGCAGAAATGGCATATGGAAAGTCGTGATCTAAAGATGAGATGGGCAAAGAACATTTCAGACGTATCTGTGGCAGGGAATCAACAACACTTCAGGCAATATCAGCAAGTGTAAATTGGCCTAGCAATAGAAGATGACCGACACACAAAGAAAATAATCTCTGGGAAAACCAGCAAAGAACCATTCCTGTGCATGCCTTTTTAGAGTGAAACTATTAATGTACTCATTTGTTTCATGTTATGATAGTTTCTCCTGTTACAGTTAAGGCACTTTGTTCCATTGGTTCAGTATTAATCCATTTCTATTTACAGGAGTTTAAGGCTACTAACATCACAAAGTTTACAGTCGTCTTTTAAATAATGTATTTGGTTTATTTTATTTAAGTTTATTTCTTTGTAATAAATAGGGACCTAACACCCTCCACCACACCATCCATGTGCTGGTGCCCCCCAGGTACCCCATGTGTACCCTAGGCGCACCCCAAGTGTCCCATATGGACTCCTGGCACCCCAGGTGCACCCCCTGAGCACCCTACACACACCCCATATACACCCTGGGCACCACAAAGGTAGCCCCCAAACCCCCCATAGGCACCCTGAGCACCTGCCAAGCACCCCATGTGCACCCCCAGCACCCTATATGCACCCTGAGCACACCCTCGGGTGCTGTATAAAATAAAACTTGTATAAACAAACAGATAAATATCACCTTGCATAAATAAACCTTGGGTGCTGTATTTGACCAATCTTAAAATAGCCTTCATGCCTCAGTGCAAAAGTGTCTTCCTCCACTATTCCCAACATCCATCTGTGCAACATATTGGTGGGCTTTAACACCTCAGAATAACAATCATGTCAGTGCCTTCTCCTTTGCCAGGGACAAATCGTTACACGCTTCAGGATACGTCACTCCTATTTCTATTATGCCTTGCGTTCGGGTCGCCAGCTGCCAGCCACCTGAGGACCAGTACTTATATCCCTGCCCCACTGCAGTGACCAACCCCTTCGTATGGTCTGCGCAATGACTAATTTGTCCCTTTCTGTTCTCGCCTCAAGGCCTATGACATTATGAAGGTGACCCATGGGACAGATCACAGCCTGATGCAAGCCTTGATGGAGATAAAGCAACAGTGTGAGGCCGTCATGAGAACACAGTGAAGAAAACCTCCAGTCTGGAAGACACACTATTCAAGGAGAAAGGAAATCAAATGCTTTTTACTGCATTGGGAAGCTGCTTGGTGATTTTGCTGTCTTTTCACTAGGTCCTACTTGCTTTACCAGAATGTTTAGTGTTTATTAGTTTTGCTGTATGATCTGAATTGAGTTGATGTTTGGAGGAATAGCTGCAATTTTCAGAGGATTCTTTTTTTCCTACCAAACAATCTAAGTGACAATACCTAATTATCAATTTACAACGCCTAATTTAATTGATAATAAGTATTGGAAAATGCATACAGACTCGTAATCAGTTACGAAGTTATATAATTCCATTGATATCAGCACTCGGTTTATTATACCAGTTTATGCCAGCAATTAAGGATCTTGTGTCAGACCCATCGCAGATAGGGAGAATATATTTTTCCCTTTGCCTGGCCCTTAGGTGTGGTTTCCAAAAGCCTGATCCAGTGCTCTTTGACATCAAGTAAGTTTCCCGATGTTCTACATGAGATTTTCCTCCTTCCTAATATATCTGCAGGGGGTCAGTCCCTCTTCTTCTTGAATTTCATATGTTACAATATTGAATATTAAAATGGATTGCATAAAAAAATTAATCTAAAGTGTATCTATGTGGAAATTGCTAACTCTGTTTTCTCCCCGTTTTGACTGCGTCAAGAGTTTCTCACTTCATGCCAGTTTTAGAAAGAGAGCGATTTCGACCTACGAGCTCAGCGGTGCGGTTTCGAGACCTTTCTGAGCCTGTGGGGTTTGGATTTCACTTCCCCAAATAGTGAAGCTCTGGGACGTACAGATGATGACTGAATTAGGAGGTCATCCCTGGGGAGAGAAGGATGTCTTGGACAGCACGGGCCCCCCGTCTCCCCACGTCCCCACATCAGCAAGAGAGTTGTTCTTGCCAGAGCTGCTGACTTCCATTTTTAACACAGAAACAAATGTTAACAAAAGCCAAGTATTTATGAGGTACATTGAAACCTAAATAATTTAAGGCCTTTGAAAGTATCACTTCAGGTGTGTCACTCCTCTCTAAGAATTTATTGCTGCTACTCCAGCCATGACTGTTATTTCATTAATCCATCGTTGTTGTAAAGTCAGGCTTTTTTTCACACCAGTAACTTGACACCATTAATTATTATGAGATGAGAACACATTTTTTAAAAAAGTGAACACTCTGGGCATAATTTACAGCCACAGCACATGAATGCCAATGCTGAGGAAGATATCTCCTTTCAAGGCGTTTGAATTTGTTCCAGCGTATGGAGCATTCACTTGCCCAGCAGTAATATGTGAGCAATAACCTATGAAATGCGGTGCGTTTCTGGAGTACGCAGCATGGCTCGATGCCAGAGGCCAAGTCATATCAGCCACCCAAGAAGTGCACTAATCCTTGCAGAAATTCACTGCTTGGTTGGGTCTTCTTGCTATTACGAAAAGGAAATTATCTGGGGGAAAAGGTCAGACCTTTGCATTTATTGAGATTTCTCACAAGGTAATGGCATCACTGATGGACAATGAGAAAATGTGAGAGGTACTCGGTCTTCAAGAGCGATTTCCTTGTTTTAAAGGGCCACATGCATATTAGGAATTATGTGCTTTTGCACAAAGGTGATGTTATTTCTGTTATTGTCTGCTGGGAAGCGGAGAAAGAGTGTGCTATGGTGGCTGCAGAGCACCACAACGGCAAGTGTGCTGCCACATGCGTAGGGCTGTAGGAAATTGCTCATTGAGCAATGGAAGAAACCAAATTGGCCCCAGGTTGGTCCGTGGCTCAGGTTTCCAGATCAGCGTCCTGAAGGCACCCCCACGTTGCTTGCCGTGCCTGGCCACCTTCTCTGGGCTGGTCTGTGGAGATTACTTAGTACAGGGGCATAATTTATGCTTTATATTCATTACTGTTGATGCAAAACTTGCATTTCTTGCAGCTTGGTCATGGAAAGAGTCAAGTTTTCTGGTTGGTGTCAGTCATTTACTGAGCATTTTCCCTCGGAGGTTCAAATGTAGCAACACCATCAGCAGGGCCACTGATGCTGCAGGGGAGGTTGTTGCGGGCAAATTTTTTTCTCCCAATGTTCGCACTCCAGCCTATTTTCTGCAAAGAAGGTTGGCCAGTGGCTGCAGAGAGATTTAGCTAAATGCATCACTTGAAAGTGTGGTAGCAAGCAAGCGTGCCAGCGAGGAAGAACATTAGATAAGCGCTCATTTCAAATCAAGTCATCTTATTTTTTCAGCTCAGACTCAAAGTAGCTGGAGTTGTCTTTGCACAGACGTTGTGTTTTGGCCTTCCAGAATAATATCTGTCAAGTTTTTCAGGTGGTATCAGCTTGCTAAGATAAAGATGCTAAAGTCAGAAAGAGGCAGGCTACAACATTATCTGTAGTGCTGGCAGGCTTACTGCTTGCTTCCTGCAGGTCAGAGGCTTTTGCAATACCTTGTGGAAAGTAATGGCAATTTGGATTCTGCACCGGTTTCGAAATGTGTTTTTAGTTACTTTTGATTTGTCACTATCTTTTAAATTAGTCCAGGAGCAATAACGTTAGCTTGTACTTAGAGCAAGCTTTGCATTGAAGTATGTGTTTGGAAGAAAATCAGTACCAACACACAGGAAATAACAAGGGGGTTATACAGTTTTGCTGAGAATAATTGGTACCAGTTGAACAAAACATCTGTCTTAAAAAAATTAAAAATTAAGATTAGTTCCCTAGACTGTGCTGTTTCTTTAAGCATGGTGTAATTCTCTGTATCCATACCCTCAAGGTGTGCTGACTTGCTGTTGGAAGTTAAAAAACTGTCTGGGCCCTTGGCAAACAGAACTTGCAGTGCATAGCAGAGGTAGCAGAAAGACAGACACCCGTGAGAAAATGCAGGGAACCAGTTTTTTAGAGCTGTGACCCTCCTTGAGTCTATCAACCTGTGTGTGGAGTCAAGCACGGGTTTATGCCAGCAAAACTCTCCCGCTACTCAGCCCTTTCTCTGGTTCTCACTGGAATCCTATTCTCTGATGGCTAGGTTTTTTAAGCTAGCTTTTCTTAGGCTTTTTTTTTTTAACGCAGCATATTTATGAAACAGAGGCTATTTTCCCGCACAGCGTATTCCAAATAGTCCCTGGCCACTGCAAGACTCTTAATGAGCAGAGTTCAGTTTTTCATAGAGGTTGTGCCAATTATGAGGACTTTTTTTTCCTATGATTCAGAATTAAATCTCCCATAAGACAAGAAGAAGAAGGAAGGTCTTACAGTTACGTGTGTAGAGTTCTGGCTTGGCTTCTCCACTGCACCAGAAACCGTGTCTGACCTTGGGCAACTCAGCCAGGGTCAGACTGATATCCATAGTTGGGCTTTGTCGTTGTGGGATGCGTGGGATGGAATGGCATTATCATATTTTCTCGTAATTACAGAAATCTCCCGAGCACTCCCCCAAAACGGAGTTGCCACACGCGGACAGAATGCTGTGAGCTGCCCCTGCCTAAGCTGTGCCTCCTCCACGTAGAGAAAGCGTTGGTCTCCACCCACAACACTTCAGCAAACTCTAAAGCGCAGTCAAAAAGATCCCAAGCAAATGTTCTTGGGCATTTCAGACCAAAGCCATGTTAGAGCCTCTCTTTTTTTTTTTTTCCTCCTTTTTAAACAGCTATTTTCTCTTTCCTATCAATGTACGTTTTCCTATACAAAAGTCATTTTCTTTTCCATTTCTGATTTTACAAAATTAATCAGCCTAAAAATATATTTGAGATGGCTGTCTTGTAAAATGCTCCCTACAAGAACATCTAAGTATGTATTTTTCCTGCCCTAAGCATAAAGGGTTGCACCTCACCTGGAAGCTTGCAGGCTGCTGCTCTTGCCATTCACCCAGCACGGCGGTTTCTGTTTACGCCCCGCAACAGTGATGTGCAAGCCAGGCCTACATGACCCCCATTAGTATTTCACGGGGAAAGCTCAACGCTTTTATTTGCTCTGCACTTGTGATCAACGTGGACAAATCAATTCTAATTCCATCATTCTTCAGACTTTTTGTAGGTTTTAATAAGGACCTTGGAGATTCTTCCCCCCACACAAAAAAAATGAATAACTCCGGCTTAGTAATTAGGCTTCATACAGTCACTGCTCACACAGAGGAACCTAACAAGTTCTTCATAGTTCCCAGGAGACCAATTAACCTTCTTTTAAATAGATCTTTATATAGCTACAGAGAGAGACACGTGCAGAAAGGCACATACACACAAGCTTTTCAGTAGTCTCAGACACTCCAGCTCCTTGTTAACCAAATTCTGATGGGGCTCACAGCAAGCAGGCAGGGCTGACACATCCTGCCTGAGTCCTTTTTAACTCCAACGATGCCTTACTGAGGATGGAGCACAATCTCTTCTTCCAGCTGACCCCAGGACAGCAGGAATGGGATAATCACGCAGATAATCACTTTGCTTAAAGTTCCCCTCCACCTCCTGGGCTCCGGCACGCAGCACTTGGTCTCCTTACCTGCAGCTAGGGAGCTTGCTCCCCATCTCCGTTTCAGCTAAGAGCTGGCCTAGCGGGGCGGTGTTTTCCTCCTCCGCCCCTCCAATTCAGCAGCTCTGATTCCCAGTCCCCAGAGGTTCCAAAAAGGAAGGTGGCAATTTTGCATACCTCTCGGAGGAAAGCTGCACTTTAAATCACAGGTGATTCCTCTTGACAATTCCACTTGACTTTCAGAGCAGGAGCCAGGAGATGGTAATAGAGAAGGGTGTCTGATGAGAAAATTAGCAGAGCTCCAGTCCTCCCCTCCCCCAGGCTCTGTGCTGTGCTTGCCTGTTTACTTTTAACAAAGCTCTTTTTAATGAAGCCTTTTTAGTGCTGCCTTCCTGTAGTAGTAGGTGCCAGGTGTGGTGCTGAGCATCCTGTGACGGAACAGGTAGAGGAGAGGTGTGGCCCGATCCTCCTTGTGCGGTCCCTTACGGAGCTGGGGACACCCAAGTGACGTGTTGCAAAGTCGTGGCGCTGCCATCCCTCCCATTGGCAGCAACACACCGTGGGAGACCACAGCGAAGGGTGGAAAAGCTGCTGTGGTCTTTGGGGAGAGTCGCAGGCATCACACTGCTGCAGAGGGGAATTGGCCTCCGTACCTACAGCAGCAGCCATGCAGCTGAGGGACGGCCGGTGGTCTGGGAACTGGCGCAGTAGAGATGACGGGGACGGCGTGAAATGGAGCAGTCACTGAGTGCTGGGGCTTTGCTGCTTCTCCTCCTGGGCATTCCCATTTCGCCCATTTGGATGTAAGGGTGGCTCTTGCACTTCAGTCTGCTTTTCAAAGGCACATCAAGCTCTGGGGAGAAATTCCTCAGTGAGGTACTGGCAATGTCTGTTTTTCTGTTATCTTTAATATCATTGATATCTTGTACCCAGCTTATACCCTATGTAGGACTGTGATCAAAATACCCATCACGCTAACAGGAATGCCGGATTCTCTATGTGCAATTCTCTATCACAAGTTGAGAATGTTAATTTCAGAACATCTGTGGCTGAAGGCACCAGTAAATAATGGTGTTTTAAATGGTCGGTGTAATGAGGGTGTACAAAGAATTTTTTTCCCCTCACCAAGTGTTTTCTGTGGGGACTGTTACATAATTTGTGAAAAATAGACAAAAATCTTATTTTTGTGTTTTCTGCAAATAGGTCTGCGCTGATTGCTTGGCTTTTTTTTTTTCTTGTTTATTTTCCTTGAGTCAAACTGCAACTCAACATGAAAAGAAGGGAATTGGCAAAGATGCATTAAACTGCCAACGCAAAGCCTCTGAAAACCAGAAAGGCCTGAGGAATACTGACCCCAGGTCCGGGATGGGGCAGCCCACCAGCCAGCACGCAAGAATGCCGCCTTGCTTTATGGCCGGTAGAAGGGAAGATGGATAAAAATCCTTTAGCTGGCCACTGTCCAAGTTCATTTCATCAGAGCCCCAAAGCTCTTTGCGCAATCCATGCAATGCGGCTGTGATACATCCAGGCCACAAAGCTGCCCACTTTACCGTACAACTCCAAAGTCTTGGCAAAATGTGCCCTTCCAAGGTGGTGGGAAGCTCATCAAGAGACTGCCTGCCGTCTTCTCTGCTGTGGAACACATCTTTGAAACCTGCTGTCAAGTCACACAAAATGATGGTTATTGGATGCTGGGAGCAAGGAGCTTGTCCTGCTCGTGAGCTGGGAATTGGCCAATTTGCTGGCAAGCCCCTGGTTGGTGTTTGCAGAGCTGCAGAAGCGACACAGGTTTAGAGCTGTGCAGAGGTACAGACTCACTGAAATCTAGCCCATGACCCAGGCGGGCATTAACCTGGGCCCCCTTCCCCTTGACCAAGCCCTGTCAGACGGTTATTTAGCTGGCAGGTATCTCAAGTCAGACCAGGGCCAGATGAGGTGCCGGGGGAGGCAAAGGCAGGGGTTTTGTCCCTCCTGACTGTGATGCCTTCAGTGAACACCTTTCCTTTATATGTGGGGAGCGCAGCGACGTGCCAAAGCCAACCCTAGGGTATGCTGTGTTTTTCACAGTACAGGATAAAGGTGCCTTGGGGCCCTTTTTGAGGCCCTCCACCTCGTGCCGCGGTGAGCGTTTCATGAGCTGCAGGGCGCTTCCCGCTTCCCCACGCTGCACTGCAGGGAAACCGGTGCCTTCCTCACCGCCCTCTTCGTGTCCTGCTCTGCCAGTGATGCAGCCTCTCGTCAGGGGCCATCGCTCTTAAAGCTGTTGAGGTTTTACCCTTGTAAAAAGCTGTCAAGCGTCTGGCTTCTGTTGGGGGCAGTGGTGAGGAGGGAGAGAACAGAGAACAAAAAGATCTGTTAAAAAAAAAAATAATGATTTCTGAGTGGCATGGAAGGGTTCAGCTTGCTGCTCCACTCTTGGCGAGTGTCGTAGGACAACAGTTGAGCAGGACAAGTCTTCAACTACCGCATTGGATTTGGACCACAGCAGCATTTTCTGTGCCTGTCGCTCCCTGGTGCCAGCAGAGCCAGGCCAGGTCTGGCCTAGCCTGCCTTCCCCGTGAGTCCGGCTCAGCTGTCACCGTGCTGGCGGAGCAGGGCTTTGCAACCCCGGGGCCTGTGCGTGCCCGCAGAGCCGGGGATTTGCAGACGGCACCTGAGGAAAGCAAACCTTGCTGTCATTAGGCTTGAATTCCCTCTGCCATCTGCAACTCCCATAAAAAGCTTACGCAGTCTGCCAGATGAAGACGGTGGAAACCCTGAATTGCCTCAGGCTGGCAGATGGTCACAGGCAGAGAAGCCCAGGCTTGGCACAAGTGTCCCTGTGCCAGCCCTCACCCAGCCCTGCCATACACCTCCATCACCATATGAAAAACTCACCGCGTGAAGTGGCCGATGGCAAGCAGGCCAGCTCCTGGCCAGCCAGCGAGGCCTTGCAGCCAAATGAAGCTTCTAGATTGTGGTCAGGTGTATGATTTCTTAGAGAAATGGGTTTACAGCTTTCCCATATGAAATGCTTCAATCGTTTTGGGTTTAATTATAAGTTACCTCAGTGTGTGCTTTAAAAAAAACGACAGACCTACTCTGTCTTGCCAGGGAAGAATTCCTAGGGTCACAGGGGGAATTTAAAGCTCAAAGGTTTACAATCCCAGCAAGATAAGGCAGTATAACAGCTGCCACACTTTATGGTGCTAGCTTATGAAGAGGTCAAAATGGCTTAGCATGAGGGTCAATTTTACTCAAAGGTCCTGTTTGAGGAAGGGAAAAAACATCCCAAATCTTCATAGATAGCTTTGACGTAACTATTAGATTATAGAGGTTTGGGTTGTTCGTTTTTTTCCCCCCTGGCTCCAGTGGGTTTTCTGCTTCCAGTGTGATAACAAAACGGATCCTAAACTGAGACAGTGCCTCTGCCGCAGGCCTCCAGCCAGGTGGTACTACGGCATGTCCTGTGCCTTTGTAGGGGCAAGCGAGGAACCATCATGTTCGTCCTCTCTGCAGCTCACCTGGTATCGCTCTGTTCTTAAATTGCTGAGAAATCTATGAATGTCCACCCACCTCCACAGACCTGGACTGGTTCTGCCGGCCCCTTTGTCTCCCCTCAGTCCTACCCCTCTGCAGCTGTGCGGGCTGTGTGCCAGCAGCAGCAGCGCCCTAGTGCCACACTTAGGGTGGCATACAGCGGTGAAAATGGCCAGCTCAGAATGGCCTTAAAAGATTCTTTTTAAAAAAAGAAACTAAGCGTAGCTTTGCACTGATCTCTTAGGGACGTTTGCAAGCTTTGACCTTGATGTCTACACTAACCTGCCACAGACAGCAGGGAAACCTGCCTCTTGCACCAGTGTATATTGCAAACATACGGAAAAATTTGGAAAGCAAACTGTTAACAGGACATAAACGCAAGCCAGAAATTATTCAGAGGGGCAATAAATAAATACTTCACTGAATGAGTCCCAAGTGCCTCGGTGATGTTACTGGGTGGAAAAATCAATCCCAGAACAATTCTTTCACTGTGGAAGTATTTCTGTGCCCCAGTACTCTCACACTAACTGCACCCTCATCAAAGATTTCAGGTGCGAAGCTTTCTTGCTAGGCTAGGTTTTTATTTAGTATGCGCCTAGTGTTTGTTCCTGTGCCTGACCCGCTCTGCAGACCACTTCATGCCACTGCAATGCTTATTGTCAAGCAGGCGAGGGTATGCACTCCTGTTGTTTCGGCCTTGCCAGCAGAAAGAACAGAGTCCGGTGGATGTAAGTTCTGCAACGCCAAGGCTTTGAGGCTCTACGGAAGCTTTTCTGCAGATTTCACAGCATCTTAATGGCTTTACACATAACCTTCAGAAATGTTCTTTGAGTCGCTGCAAACTCAGGGCAGGTGTGAATACCAGCTACGCCAGCCCCCGGGGGCAGCGTGAGCCGATGAGCCGCAGGGCGAGGAGCGAAACTGTTACCTTTTCCGTTATTCATTACTCACGTAATTGTGATGCATTCCTTCGTCCTTGGAAATCAAGAGAAAATTATGTTTACAGTGTCTTGCTTGGCTCCCGTGATGCCGCTTGCTGCGTATTGCGAGGTTTCCATCAAATATGGTTTAGCAGCAGCCAGCTTGCTCTTTAATAAAAACAGGGCTGTGAATCTTCCCGCAACTGCCATGACTCTCTCCATAGCTGTGTCCCTGGGCATCCAGCTAAAGCACAGGGGTGGGAGCGAGCTGGGCCGCTGTGCACAGAGGGGCACTGAAAGACAAGGTGTGTGCAAGCACTGCTGCTCCTTCAGCGCCACTGGTCTCTCTTGTTCCAAACAAGCTCTAAGGGGTGGTTTGCAAGGGGCCGTGGCACAGGGCATCCAACAGCATCGATGTGGAAGGGTCTGCAGGGCACAGCCCAGTGAGCGAGGTAGCTTGTGTGCTCCCGTCCCTCTCTGCTTTACTGTAACTAGAACGAACAAGTCATCTTTTGACAAACTAAATAAAGGGAAATGTCAGGTTTTTGCCCACCTCCCTGGTTTCGCATCATTCAGAGAATGAAGCTGAGCAGGGATGAGACAGGGACAAGGACAGTCCCTGCTCCTTTTAAAGCAAGTGACAAAGGTCCTCCGTTGTTGGAGGTGTGAGCCTTCCTCTCCACGGCAAGTCCCGAGCCCCACACACCTCACCCACATCTCTGGCTGCACTTAGGTCTCTGAGAGATAGAAATGGAAATAGGGATGTGTGCCAGACACACACAGCTGCATATGTTTGGCTGACGGTTGGTTGGCATGAAACCCGCAACCTGGTGCAAAGCATGGGTGCCAAACTTGTGCAGTAAGCGCCCATAGAGGAGACGTAAATATGAAAGTGAATGCAGGTCTTCTCCCTAGACAAGGGTCCATTGGGGTTGGACCATTTTTGGCTGTCTTCGAGCTTTTCCCAGGTCAGCACTCACCAGGATTGTTCTTGAAAGGAGAGTGGACAGGACCTCCAAGCTACCTACTTGTTTTTGGAGGTTATGAAAGTGGTCCTTGAGCAATGTAGAGCATTTGTGTGGTCACAGCCAGTATAGCGTTGCTCAGTGGTTAAATAGCAGATGTCAGCCTCCAAAACTGCCAGATTGGCAACAGTCAAGAATACGAACAGATATCATAAAACATAAAATCACAGATGGCATTTTTCTAGAGGAACTAAACATTAATTTTGTGTTCATCTGAGAGACTGGGAACTAAATTTTCTTGTTTCTCTCCCTCCTCAGTGGCTTCCAGGCAGCTAGTATTACCAGCCAAAACGAAGGTGAGGTCCCGGGAGCCCCAGGGATTTGCGGGCAGATGTGGGAGAGGAACCAGCTTTAGCAACTACTTCTCCATCTCCTGGTTTTCTAGTAGTCGGGGAGCTTTTTCAGGACCCCATAAGGAGATGGGGTCTGTCAAGTTTCCATGCTAAACACTCTCCTGATTTTTAGTCTGGCAAGTTATTGGTTTTAAAGACAAGTTAAGACTTGGTTATGGCTAGGGCATTAGTTTACAGGAGATGCCAACGACTTCAAGCAGGCCTCATAAGAGCACCAGCTGTTTGCCAGGTGTGAGCCCCTGCTCTTGCACCGTGCCCGAAACCTGTCCTGGCAGTCTTGCCCCAACCCAGAGGTGTGCAGCATTGAGGCCTCTAAGGCTTCAGAACTGGCCGAGAGTGAAGTGATTTTGTCTTCAGCTCACATAGAGCTTCTCACCATCAGTTCTGCCTCAGACAAAGTCTAGGACTTGCGCCAACCCATTTTTCTCTGGTTTTGTTACTATAACGCACTTCGAGCTCTTTGATACTGATGTGGCTGCATGATAACAGCAATGAAGATAAATTACCTCAAAAATAGGTAATAAGCCTCTTAGCTCTTTAAAGCAAATCAGAGCTGTTCTGAACAGCCCATGAATGAAAGAAATGGCTGTTTATCTTCATTTACGGCTACTGTGGAGAGGTACCAGCATGCAAATTCACTGGCCCAGGGGCAACAGCTAAGGTAGTGCTGGAGTCATAGAGTTTGCTGCTGGGAGAGGAGAAAGGAGGAGAAGCTCCCTCCTCCCCTCTGCCACACTGTCTCAGTAAGTGCCAGCCATTGCCTCTGTAGCCACCTTGATGTATTTCGTTCGGAAGAGCTGGTCACCGTAGATGACTGCACCCCCTGCCACAGTGACTGCTAGCTCTGCCACCAAGCTGGTCTAATAACAAGATAGAAGAAAGGACTATTTTAAACGCTCAACAAACTGCTAACCAAATATTTAGATGCCTAGCACGCTAACACAGAATCACAGAATCACCGAATCACAGAATGGTAGGGGTTGGAAGGGACCTCTGGAGATCATCATCCCTTCCTAAAGTAGGGAATATGAGAGAATCATCTGCAAGCATATGGTGTGTCTTAAAGGAGGTTTTAAATCATTTCCTTTTTTTTCTTCCCCACAAGACATAAGACATGTTGCTTTCTTCCAATGAGAAGAGCACATTGTCCTTATCAGGACTTACCCAAGTGTCAATGGGCATTCAAGATTTGCCCAGTGAGCTAATTCACATCTTGCCCTGCAAGTGAGGTGCTCTCTTAATGATCAACAGGGAACACCACAAACGGGAGCAAAAGGCAAGCAGATACAGTGCACACCGTAGCAGAAGTTCAGGGGTCAGCTGAACCTGTCACCATTGCCCCTCTGAGAGAGAGGCGTGTCTTGAGTAATGGACAAAAACTCTTTATTACTCTGACATTGTGTTACATACCTGCACGGTGGCCAAGGGAAATCTGACACAGTCGCCGGAGATGATAAGAAATTATAACCACATTTTAATCATTTGTTTGGTTTCAGATTTTTCCCTCGCTCACAGATGCAGATGGAGCAATCCCTGCTAATACAAGAAGGCACGTATGCATAACCAGCTTATGTAAAAGGCTGACCAATTCAGGCCCCACGATTGTGTTTTCTTTCTGTTTCTGGACACTAGCAGAGGAGACGTTAACGGTGCTATGCTTGGTTGTAATGTTCCTGTCATTGCTACCAAACCCTGCAATTCCTTGTTGTTGTTTTGTGGTGAATTTGCCTCTCAGCAATACTTGTTTGGCAGAACCCCTTCGGTTGTTTTATTCTCAGGTCTGATCTTGCTCACTCCCGCTATTACAATAGCACATCCTCTTGTGGGTCAAAAGCACCTTCTTCTCTGCCGGTGCTCTCATACGCAGTGAAACAGTCAGGAGAGGGAGGCAGATATATTGGTAAGATAAAAGTAAACATTTAATGCCACTATAGTTTGATTTTTTTTTCCAGACATCATATTTTTGACAATGCTTCACACCTCAGATACCACAAAAGGGATATTTTTTAGCCAGCAAACAATAAACTTTACAATTTTAATGGCAAAAGGCTCAATGCATTTATTGGAAACAACTGTGACTTTCCACATTTTGAACTTGTCCTCATGCTGTTCTTTCTTTTTCTATTTTTTTCCATAAAATTTAGTTGATAAAATATATATATCTACTAGCGATACATCCTCATCTGGAATTACCCACTGGTGGGACCAGCGTTAAGTTCTGTATCCATCCATTTGTCTCCTCCTTGGCCCTATTTATGCCACTGTATGAGAAAGAACATAGCCACGGACAGGGTGAAATGGATTTAGCAAACATACACTTCAATGCATAGCACTTAGATAAGCATTTCCAAACATGATGTGTAAATAAATTATAAAATACAAGCAACTCTATAAAACAAGAACATCCTGAGTTTACAAATAAATTATATCCTTCATACATAGAATATGACGTGGATGTTAGTAACCAGCAGTTTCAGCTATGGGAGGGAAAGAAGTAAAACTTAGAAAAGTTAGTATCTATGCATACATAAAACATATATGTATGTGTGCCTTGTGTAAATACTCACACACATACATATACAATATAGAGGGTGAATACATCCATATCTATAGTATATAGAGAATATGTAATAAAGCTGAAACTGCCTCAAGCACCATTGTATTACCATTATTATAAAGTTTGCTCAATACTTAAGTAGGACCACTCAAAGTAAGATGGTTTGAGCTGCGTTTTAATTCCCGTCCAGGAGGATTTTGAAGGTGGTTTGTGATATTACGGATGAATGTTACTATTTCACTTTCAGCATCTCCATTCTTTGCAGAATCATCACGCCCTTTGTGAGCTTCAAAATGTTGCATAAGTGAGCACGAGGCTGCTGTCCGTGAAGCTGGTGCCAAAATCCGTTTTCACTTCAATTGAGTTAGGATAAGGGTGCTACATTTTCAAGGGAAACTGATTTTTTTTTTTTTTTGAAAACTTGCTTGAGAAGGAGAAAGAAGAAAAGATAAAGACAATAATAAAATGGTTTATTATTTCCAAGAGCAGGTATGGAAGCTTAGATAACCCTGGGATGAGCACACAATAAATGCAAGAGATAGAGATTATTAACTTTGCATTGACAAATCATTCACAGTTTTGTTTGCCATCGTTATTTGGAAACCGGTTTCAAATCTTGCGATAGCTAGCAACAGCCAGCCTTATGTCTCCAAAAACTGCTGGGTGTCACCAATGCAAAAGCCTATGGAGTAACACAACAAAGACTGTGAGGGCATCGGGATTAGGCAAGGTATGTCACCCATCAGAGGATATGAGAAATAGCACCTGTCTGTATGGTCATCGTCTCTTCCTATCAGTATTTAGTGATACAAACACTTTGATCTCTGCAGCGAGCTGGTGCATCCCTGATGCTGCACAACTGTCCCTCCCATATGAATTGGCATCAGACGGTCGCTCAGCCTCTGGTTTATGAGAATCATATTTGCTTCGGCAATGCAGAAGCTTCAAGTTGCAGTTTTAAAGCTATCAGGAACAGACAGAAAGTTTTACCTCATAGAGAGCTAAGAGCCCAGGCTTTCAATTGATGTAACTCTGCTGTATGCCTCATGCATATGCAGAAACTGTTGTATCTAACCGCTGTGATTGTAAGATAGACGGCCTTAAATTCGTGATGCCCTGAAATACAGAGTAGTTTGTTTGGATTGTTTTTACAGGCTTTAACGTTTCAATGACAGCCTCTATGTGGGAACCGCAGCAACTTGGCTTTGTAGGCTGAAGAGCACGGGGAAGAAAGGACCTTTAAAAGAAGCCTTCGAAAGTGTTTCAGGCATACGTTTTCCCTACAGCGTAGCATGAGTCAGCTTCATCCTGGTGAGAGCAAGGAGAAAGGTTTTATAGGTAATCCTTGGAGGCGGAAGCGGGAGTGATGTTGTTGCCGTTTGTGAACAGCTCTGCCACCTGCCCACCATAACGTGTGAGGAGACTGTCTCACTCAGGCTGTGTACGTATACATTTGTCTGTACGTATATATGCTTTATTTTTACTACTGTTTTTAGCTCAGAAAAAAAGATGCGACAAAATCACAAACATTTGTAAAAGGCGATGTTTGTAGAAGAGTCTAGGTCCTTCAGCCATCATAAAATTTGAATTCCGTGCCACAGGTAACAGTTACTATTTTAAGACAAACCATATTATCATAATAAATGAAAAAAAAAGAAAAAAGAACACTGGGAGACAGACTGAGTCTATCCTGTGAGCCAGCTTGGGACTTGATGTGCATTACTCCCAGCATCACTCTCAGCTTTCTGCCTCTATAATTGCCATGTTCAGAGATGAAAGAAAAAAAGATCATTGTGCTCCTTTCATCCTTTTCTGTACATTATCTGCAGCTCTCACTTAGCCTGCTTCGTGTCAGAGGAACACCCCACTGCTGTTTACCGGTTACTATTTCATGTAGCTGCAAGTTTCACAAGTTACGTTGCATGGCAGTAGGAGCCTTCCAAGACTGGATTGAAGCCAGCAGATGGTCAGAGGCAGCCCTGTGCATGGCCCTTTGTGCATGGCCCTTAGGCATCAAACAGACAAGAGGAGCATATTCGAGGACTATAGAACTAGCAGCACAGTAAATACCCAAAGAAATGGCAGGTAGATGAATTTTCTTGTTCCGCACAACTGGCTTTACTCCGCTGTAACTGTCCCGACTCTGAACGCAATTGTTCCTCAGTTATACCAGCACAGGTGAGATGAGAACAGGCCCAGATAAGAGCTAAGAAAGGAGAGCTTGGGTATCGGTTTGCTGGCTTGCCTTTTGGTGAAATACTTCTTCAGATTGCTTAGATGTGAACAAATTGACAAGAAATCATTTGAGGCAAATACAAGGCATGCATGGCAAGAGAAAAGATGTGTGTCGTCGAGACAAATGCACAAGGATCTCCAATACTCTCTAGGATACGAAGTGACCCAGTGCCCGGAGTCCGTGTGCCCGGAGTGCGACTCGTGGCTTTCTGGCCTACTGGGAGAGCTCACGCAGACCAGGGGCATGCCTGAATCCAGACCGCAGCCAAACTCACTAGTCTAAGGTTTCGCTTGAATTTACAGCTATAAAGCACATTCTGCCCCTTGTATAAATAAGGTTCACGTATGCCAAGACGAGTAGTTCTCGGAATGAGGCCCAAAGTGCCCCAGCTGCCCACACCGGAGCACAGCGGCAGGGATGCAGACCAGTGGCTGGTATCCTAACCGTGAGGAACCGTGATCTCCCGATACACGTGCGAACAAAGAATTAACCTTCAGACATAATTACATTAACATTGGTGTTTCCTGCTAACGCTGTCCCAGGGAAATAAGATTGATTTCCGAATACGCAAACGATTAAGCAGTCCATTCATGCGGCTCTTGTGTATTTTGGGCAACTTGATGCCTTTTAGAAAATCAGGATAAAAACAGCATTACATTGGCAATTGCTTAAAGAATGGGACTTCCTGGATGACTTGCAGAAATGTATGGGTCTTCTGTAAAGTGCTGGCTATTGTAGACTAAGATCAATTTCATAATAATGTCCTGATGCTTTTTAAATTATCTGTTTTGCAGATATTTGAAGCATAATAATATAAATTCTGAAATAAGATGTTTTCAATGAGAAAATGTTTCGCAGATGTCAAATCTCCACAAATTTTCTTTCCTTTTTATGCAATAAGTCACCACAATTCCCCAAAATACAGTGGCAAATTCTGAAATGCACTGGCAGGAAGGCAAAAAAGAGAAGATGAGTATGGGTTTTAGGATATGAATACTCATGTACGATGGGAGTGTTAACAGCCACTCTAATTAAGTCCTCAGAAATCGCATATTTGTAAGGACTGTGATTCTGCTAAGTTACTATTTCCAGTATGCCAAATTCATCCAAATGCCAAATTCATAATCCGTTTGGTTTCAGGAATCAATTTTGGTCCATCGTGATAAACAGGGCAAACATATGCTCTTACTTTTTAAAATAATGGCTAAATAGACGTGCTCATTGCTATGCTTCCTAATCTACAGAAGTACGAAATCTAGAGACAATGAATAATTGAGTTAATGATGCTGAGGAATATTACACATAATAGATATTTTACAATAGCTCTGAAACGTGTCCACTTGATTTACAGAAACATCATCACTTCTGTGTAAGTCCCAGACTATGTGAGAGGCCGTCTCTTGACAATAAAGCATTCTGTGCATGCACCATTTGCTAGGATTTCACTTTCTTTCTATCAAGTGTATGTTACTTTATGGTACCGCTTGCCATTTACCATCTCACTGCAGGTCCCCAGGGAGCCAAACATACCTGTTTTGGGCTGCTTGTTTTCAGCAGAAGAAGGACAATGGGTCCCAATTAGCCCAATGATCACCTTCCAGCAAACACAGAGGTTTTCAGAAATGCTGAAGCTTAAAGAATGCAACACAATTTCATGTACACGACTAGGGAGGGTCTTCCTTGAATACGGGGGCATGGCCTGAGAGACATGCACAGCGCGGCATTGCAGACGACAGAAGACAAGTCTACCTGGGGAGGCAGGAGAGTGAGAGATGGGAGACAGCCATGAAAGTCTCTCTCCTGTGTGCATGTAAGTGACCTGGGAGCGTGTATCTGGGGCTCCGTGGGTCTAAGCCCATAAAGAAAGATGCACTCCATATCCCAAAGGCACTAGCTCTTCATCCAGCACAAAACTGTAGAGGCAATTCCCATGCCTCTGTGGAGCTGAACTGAATTAATGGAGCTCTGCGGAGAAGAGACGGTCTTGACAGAACCAATACATAACAAGTGCTACTGAAATCATTACAAAGAGAAACAAAGCTAGAGAAATTGCATTGTTTGAGGGTTTTTTTCAGAGGCTTTTTTGCCTTGAGAGAGAAGAGGAGAGAAATCTGACCTACGTCTTTAATACTTACTTGAAATATGAGTTTCATAATAGGGAAATGCTGTGGAATAGACTAGAAAGAGACTTTCATATAGGACCTTTTTTTCCCTCCAGATAATCCTATAGAATGTAAGATGGACATTCTACAAAATCCAGTGACAAGGCTAACCGAATGAGTAAGATTTGTTATTACAAGTTGTAGAGCATTAAAAGAAAATAAAATGATATAAATGTTATCTCTATCTTTCTTTCAATAAAAACAACTTTTTCTTTCAGGTAACCACTAGAAAATCTATCAGAATTTTGTAGGGTTGTTTTTTCATTAGGACTTGCTACTTGGGTTATTGTAAGATGGCATTAATATGATGGTGTAGGTAAAGGAAGAGTTGCATTTAAGTACAACAGTAAATTGATGCATATTGAGTATATGTTAAATGATGCTCTTATATTCTCATAAGCAACAGGAGGGTAGTGCAAGTGTATGTGAGAGAGGAAATTTTGTGAATGGGCTTACTTCAATATAAAAGAAGAAACCTAACTCAACAAACTAATTCTTTATGCTCATAGGTAATGAAAATGCATATTTCACAAATTTCTTTAAAGGATGTTCCCTCCCACATACTGTTTTGTAGATAAAGACATAAACAAGCAGAACAGTTGGATGTGCACTGAGGCACTGACTCTCATCCTTTTGATGTCAATGTTAATTTTGCCATGCCTTTAATACTGGAGTGTTGATAAGGAAAATGCCATAGCCAACATGCCTGAAGTGCTATATCCACTCACTCACAACTCCCGTTTATTTCCAGACTGGCTGAGCTGAACAGAGCTTGCGCTTGTCAGGTACGTCTTTGACTACGGAGAGACTAGGCCAGGGACCAAAAGCTGCCAAAATATGTTTTGCGGTGGTATATGTCAAAAAGACGTGAAGCTAAATTTTATCAATCATAGTCTCAAGAAAGACAGACAGACAAAGTCACTGATTTTTTGAGTGATAAGCACAGGAGCCCTCCGCCTAAAGAGTAATTTTCCAGTAAGTTATTAGCACCAGAAAAAAGGGATTAGGATAAAAGTGCCTCCTCATCCATAACTCTAACAAGCACAAAGCTAAAAACACATGAAAAAAACCAACCCAAGTTATGGGGGTTGGATCAAATGGAAAACATATTTACTTCACAGGAATGTCACCTCTCCCCTCTCATACATTGCAGGACCTACAGGCTGGAAAAATTACTGTGCCCTCCAGCATATAAGACAGTACAGAAGAACACATAAGCAAACCTCACTCACTGCTAGAAATATTTTTTGTGTCATCTGGGAAAGTTGAATTTCTCTTTGAGTGGCCTTACTCTGGTAACAAGAAAAGACAGTTAACATTTATTCATATGTTGTACTGATTAGGAAATATCTCTACAAACACAAGTTACTTAGAAACAGCAAGTTTGAAATAGGAGAAAACACCAAGAGAAAAACAAGCTGTAAATACATTTCAAAAGTGTGTTTGTTTTTTTACTTTCTCTTTTCTTGACTAGCACCATCTGTACACAATAAAGTATGAACATAAATGTTTGGATAATAAAGATTTGCAAGGCACTTAAACAGTTTTTCTGGATAGGTTTTCTTTTAATGAACCTCTCAATGGAAGTCCTACAGCCACCTTTCCTCCTCCCTCAGCTAACGCAGGGAAAGAAGTGTCTTCTGCCAGCAGTTCTTATTTACAGACATGTCCTTAAAGGTTCCTCAAAGTGCTCTTTTAGGCTAAGAGAATCAACAACCTTCTATCTCCATTTTTCATGCTCGTCCTGGTTTTTTCAATACTGATCTTCTGTATAGTAACGCAAATCTCTCATACACACAGATGAGACTTGACTCCAACCTTCATCCTCATTCTGTTGTCTTTGGGATGCTATTCAAAAGGGAAAAGGAGGATGGCAGAGATGCGCATTGAAGTTCTCTTGAGGTTCGTTCTTTATCGGCGTCTAGAGGTGATGTCAAAACAGGTGATCATCATGAGATGGGCCTTGCAGAAATTGACACGGTTTTCCAAACGCTCAGTCACACATTCCAGGGCCTCCAGGTATTCCAGAGAATCCAGCTCAAATACCTGCTCCAGGTCAACTGTGGGAAAGAAAACACACAGATAGGAAAAGCAGACAAAACCCCGTGCTGACTGGTGGGACAGACAGAGCTAATTCAAGTCTTCAAACTCATCAGTACTGCAGACAACATTATCTCCGCCTTGCTCTTGTCATTAAAAGTTGCCTTTTCTGTTTAACGGCTATCAAAATGGCACAGCAGCTTACTGATAGTGAACAATACTGTTAAGATTGCATTGGATGCTTTCTTGAGCGATAAGCTCTGCCATCCTCCCCAGAACTGCAGATGCCTCTTGAGACACCCCAACGTTTTTCCCAAGAAAAGCCACCAGAACTATTCTTCCAGCAACGACATGGCTCACTGCAAAGAAACCTGCTGGGACGAAACACCTGTAGGCTTCCGGTTAACCTTCACACCCATAAGGAACACGCAGGTTGAACATGATGGGGAAATTCAGCACTGAAGTGTAAAACTTCAAGGCCAAGTTAAATCTGTTCTCATCGATTCTCATTGCTTGCATTCTGGGCCTGCTTCAGCACCATGCTTAAGCAAATATTGAATGCTTTGCACATACTCAGTCATCCGTATTTGAGGCATGCATATGAGATGTACTGACTCCCTCACAAATTCTGCTGACCAGAAAGGGATTTAAATATGTGCTGTGGCCTGGGAGGACAAGTGCTTTGCTTAATTCAGAACGCAGAGTCAGAAGCCAACCTCCAGCCTCCTTGCTCCTCACACCTCTCCCTATTCTACGTGATTCTCACTGACCACTCAAGAGTGGCAAGGGAAGGCATACACATCAATCACTCCACCGTAGGTGCCCGTATGCTGCCAGAGACCAGCTGGCAGCAGCTTCTGTGGACGCCTAGTGTGAGCTACACCGTCTGAGCCAGAACTTCCCATCTTATCTGGTCCCTGAGGTCTGTGCTGTTCTTGAGGCTTCCTGCATTTATCACACCGGAATCAGAAGAAAAGGCATCAAACAGTAAGCAGACGGCAATGTACGGCAAATTCTCTGCTCCCTTGAAATCTGCCCCCTTTACCTCTCTTCCTTAACAGCGTTTTTGGGACATACACAGTGGTTGTTTTGCAGGATGTACCAATCTAGTGTTACCTTGTGGCAGCTGTCAAAAGAAGAGTTGGGATGTTTTAAGAGAAAACACCAGCCGACCTCCTTTTGCCACCTGCAATTACCCTAAATACACTGAAACTCAGGTTTTTTTCTAGAACTCTTTGATACAAACTCATCTGCTTCCCAATACTAAAAATTGTTGTACAATTACTGCAGTACTCTTTATCTTTTTGCCTTTGAGGTGTTGAGGTCCTTCTTCATTTAAATGTGAATGCCCTTTAAGCTCTCTGAACTTTACATATCTATAGTTATAAAAAATGGGTCAAATTCATTTTTCATGTAAGCCCACTGGTGCCAAGGGACAAGTTTGCTCCACAGTGTTATTTTGCAGTAGAAGAGCAGATTTATAATATTGCTCATATATCCGAGTGATCTGAGGCCAAAAAAAAAAAAAATTCTCATTTTCAGGAGCTGTGGACTGAAACGCAGGACCGTTAATCTACCAACGGCAATATTCACCACTACAATGCCGTACCATTTCAACATTCAGCTCTCAGGCAAAAAGGATTGTTCAGTTCTACTGTCAACATTTAATAAGAATTATAGGGACTAGTTCCAGACATACAGTCAATCTAAAACTTGCCCTTAGGTCATATGTCTGTTTATTTTAGTTTACACACACAGTAGCTCACATGCTGTTCTTAGCAAACATTTCTGCTCTCCTCTGTCCCCCCAGTGAAATAAACCAAAGGACACCGATGAGTCCAGGCAATAAAATGACGCCCTTACATTCACTGAGCCATTTATTAGGATCCAGCATCAGGTACTGTTTGGTCACCTCCAGTTCTCTCATTAACCACTCGTACTTGGCCTTGACCTCAGCAATTCTCTGCTGGCGATGCTCCAGGATTTTCAGCTTGGCATTGAAACATATCACCTCCTGCCAACCGGGAAAAAGGAGCAGGGAAGGAATAGGTGAAGAGGAGAAGAAATACTCAGATCCATTCAGTCAACTGATCTTCCAATCAGTAATACTTACAGCGAGACATTTGCTCTGGAAGCATATGAATCACTGCATGAAATAATCTATTCTCTGTTTTATTTTTATTGCTTTTATTTGGTTTTGATGTTTTCCATCAGCTATGAAGACTTTGCAATGATAGTTAATGATAAACGATAATAATTAATAACAGGCAGCATCTTGAAATCAGATTAACTGTAGCAAAACTTTTCTGGTTTTTGTCACCAGAAGTTTGGCTAAGAAAAACCAAAGCTCTTGGGAGACGGAAATCCATTGTTTGCTGTATTAAAATCCTAAATACATCGCTGTGCTTGGTGCCTAAGAAACGCAGTAGTCATATTATAAAATAAGAGAACTTGTAGCAATATCAAACTTTAAAAGTCCTTAAACAAAAGGAATATGCTATGAAAAGCTCTAGCAATTCACAGTCATGAATAAACAAAA
>VZSC01009403.1:255944-270075 GCA_013398225.1 Steatornis caripensis
TAAAGAAGTTCCTCCTCATGTTCAGGTGGAACTGCCTGTGTTCTAGTTTGTGCCCATTGCCCCTTGTCCTGTCACTGGGCACCACTGAAAAGCGTCCGGCCTCGCTAGACTGGGAGCATTCCCAATATCATAAACAGCCTCCTTCGAGCCTGTGTGAAGGTCTCAACACTGCCCTGCCTTCTGCTCTGTAGACAAATCTGCTCTGTGGGTAAAGTCCGGTGGAAACACCACGCCAACGAGTAATGTGTTTCTCCGTACAAAATCACATCAGAGAACATCGCAAACAGCCTAACCAAGTGACCGGCTAGGAAGAAAAAGTGCCCTAAAATTAAATAATAAAGTCTATATCCACAGTTACTGTAAAATTGGTGCCATTCTACCAACTTCAGATACTCTTCCCAATCATATCTCTCAAGAGCTGACATGTACAATTCCCTGATCTTTTTGTAAATTTGGAGGCCTGAGGTTGGTAGGAACAACTTTGTTAGAAGGAAGTCATTAACTATCCTGAAAACAATATCATCAAAGCACTTGAGACACCTCTGCTGCCTTGAAAGACAGATGTGACAAGATGCTGGAGCACAGGAACGACCAACGTGCAAAAATACAAGCGACCAATGTCTGTTAGCTGCTACAGGAGAAGGCATAACTTGAGTCATAATTGCTCTTAAACGAGACAACAGGCTTTGCTGCATGTTGAATTAACTGTATGCGATACTATGCACTTCTGACTGCATGATCTGAATTCCGTCTCAGACTTTCCAGGAGGAGGGAGACAAATTACATAGATTGCACTCACCTTGCTGTCCCCAACTCGTCGCCGCTGGAGCCTCTCCACATCATCTATCTCATAGACTTTGATCTCAAAGGGCTCCCCCAGCCCCCTCTGCCCACTTCGCAGGGGCCCATCCACCCAGCGGACTCCAGGGCTGCTGGCAGGTTTCCTTGCTGGGGAAGCAGTATCAAGTGATAGAGCTGGAATAAGCCTCCGTCTCTGGGAACCTGCAAACGCAGACATTGTCATTTTGTGTTAGCACAGTTACTGCCTCTCTTTTCTGCTCCATCTGCAGAGATGTTTACAAACTATATATATATTCAGCCTTCTTACACGCCGAAGAAAATGGAGTGAAAACTCAGAGAGGCCATGAAAGCCAGGGTTAGCTGTAGCTGCGAAGTGCTGTACCTACACACTGTGAGTCAGATCCTCACGTGTTCTTTGGTGTCTGACTCCAGGATTTGATCCTCAGAGGGCAGATGTACCCTGAAGTTTCCAGAGCTGGTGCTTGCTTCCCTTTGCTCAGGTCTTGCTGTGTACAGGTATGCCGATGAAGGACCAGAGCAGTAGGCTGGAGCTGTTCTAGCTTTGCTAGTACAGCCTAAGGGGCTCTTAGAGCCTAAGGACATGAATTAGCGGGCCTCTGCATAGACCATCTCTAGGGGAGGTATAGTTTTGGTGGTTTTGAATCACAGCACAAAAAGCACTTTAATACCCAAGTTCCCCTACTATGCTGGAGTTGAGCACCAGTATACCACCACCTAGTGCTTTGCATAACACCACTGTAGGCTGGCTACAGCAGTAAAAACACTACAGAGGACAAAACACCTGCAGGAAGTACACCGGAGCTTGGCGGTTGCCACCAGAGTTGCATTAGCCTCGTCTCTGTTCAGTAGAATATTCTTCTAAAACATTTCCCACTCATGTGCTTTCTGTAGCACTGGTGATGGGCAAGACAGCAGCAAGAACAGGCTGGCAAGAAGGGTTAGCCACTGTGTCTGCTTCAATGCCAGTGCTCATGCACGCCTGCCCTGCTTTATAATACCAGCACAGCGGATGGGAGCACTGCAATAGCTGAAAATTTACCATGGTCGATAAAGCCTGTGCCATATGGAAAGCATCTGCCATGTGAGTTGCCAAGTCAGGGCCTAAGGTAAAGCAAGGGAGAAGAAGAACGTCACTGGCCTGACGGCAGCAATAAGGAAGTTGAGCATATGGTTTGTTGGGAGAAAGAACAGACACACAAAAAAAGAAAAACAACTGGTTACACACAAGCACATGCTTGCTTTAGTACAATCAGAGCAATGGTTGGTTTAAAAAAAAAAAAAAAAAGTTTTGTAGCTGACAGCTCCTGCAGGGTCTCCCCTAGGAGACAGCAGGAATAGAAGGGATGGGAGAAACCAAAAAACAAAATCTGCAGTCAGCAAGTTTGAATGAAACTATTAACTGACTCTCTTGGCTTCAAGAACAAAACTGATGCCAGCAGGGAAGGGATGCAGAATGATCATGCAGATTTTATTTTAAAAACAAGATAAAATCATTTAGAGGAATCTCCAGCACTAGTTTTATTGAAACTTGTATGTAAATAGCTTCAACATGTTTGCCAACTTGATGCTTCAATGAAAGCTAAAAAAAAAACCCACCAAAAAACAACCCCCCAAAGTATCTATTGATTCCCTAGTTTTCGGATTTGCAAGTAACACAGCATCATCTAGTTTCATTCATGGGAGTCTGTTTCTCTGCTGACTTTGCAAACTATCACATCTTATCCCACTGATTTCCGAGTGCAGCAGTCTATGCTAGAAACCAGCAGTTAGTAACCAGTAATTAACCTGTAAATGCTAGCTCTATAATGGATGAGAGCGGTCTGTGTTGCTGTCTATCTGCAAAGCCTAGTCTACTGAGCTTTTTATTGCATCCGAGATAACTGAGATAACTCGGTGCAAGAAAAGGAGAGCACAGCCAAGGCAGATAGACAGGGAGCTCTACAAGGCCCCTTTATACCAAACGGCCTGAGATCTGGACTGCCCATCCGGTGACACCTATCAGAGTTGTATTTACTACTTACCCAAACCGCAGCCCAGCAAAAAAGCCCATGCCAGAAAAAATGAAGCCTTACAAGCACCAGCAAGTAGGAGTTATTTTAAACCTGTGGTACCAGTCACTGGAAGTCAATGTCAGCATTCACTTACCTTGAATGCATTTCAGTTAATCTCTAGATTAAACTGCCAGATCAAGAGAAGAATCAGATCTTGATAAAAGGAAAAGCCAGACCTGACCCGTTACCATAGCTAAAAAGCTAAAATGAGACAGACAGTTTGGGAAGATCCCAACAAACTGCAACACCAAGGGTGACTCTTGTCAGTGATGCTAGAGAAAGGTAACCAAATGGTGAGGGCAACTGCATGCTGAAGGGAGGTGAGACAGGGCGGTGGACTATTAAATTTTATTACATGCAGGGAGAGATCCTGCAATGGGCTCAGCCCCCCCGCCCCGGGAAACAAGCCTCCACTTGCTTAGGTGTGAAGGGCACCGAGTACACCCCTAGTGTCACTCAAGACCAAAGGGATTTAGGTATTAAATACTATTTAAAATACTTTTTAGGCTTTTGGCCATGGTGTCTCACAGGAGCAGTCTTTCAAATTTTGTCTGAGTGTAAAAGCAATGTCTTTCCTATCTTTGCTGCTCATCAACGTTTAGAGCCAGCAACACTTATGAGCGTCAGAACTGACCTCCTATGTAATGCAGCCGAGCACCGCTAATTTGTTTTACTTTGTGCTCTGCGTTGATGGTCACATCTCCTTTCATGCCATGCCTATGGACTAACTCTAGCATTTCAAGGAAGCAGCTGAGCAGACTGGAAATTCCTTCTGTCCAGCTCTCCCACGCACGGCTGAACTATGACTAAGGTAGTGCCTTTTTCTGTGATGTTTGATATTTTTCTTTTTTTAGCCCCTTCTTTCTTTTTACCCCACCGTGGCTCTTAACACCACCTTCTTGTGTAACGGGGCACTATTAAACCATCCCCACTGGAAAAACTACATTTCCAAAGCCAAAGCCAAATCCCAGGTCTGAGACACCCTGGGAATGCAGGTGGATGGCTTCGATTCACCTTGCCACGAGGCAAGTGTCAGGCTCTTTTCTGGAGCAAAACAGATGTCACCGAGCTATGAAGTACAGGGATGATGGTAAATGTTTTTGCATTTAGCTCCCATTCATATCCATTCGGCTCAACGAGAAACACAAGCCTGTGGTCTAGAAGGATGGCTCCAACCTAAGGCTCCGTCTGATAGCGCTCACCCCTCGGTGGAGAGACAGCAGAGACTACAGTAGCGGCAGGACACACGCTAACATGAGCTCATTATGTTTTTCTAGCCAGAGCTCCTGCCTGGATAGCCCATGGGTTATCACGACAAAGCAACGCTGCCGGCTCTCGGTGCGCCGGGGCAATGCGGCTGGGCAGAGGCACCTGAGGCAGGCCGACTTGCTGCCACCCGCCCAAGGGCTCCTTCGGGACGCAGGGGCTGCCCATGCAGGTCTCCCACCAGGTACGTCCGCATGCAAGGCAGAGAAGAAAGAGAAAGAGGGGCGTCTTTTTATCTGAGCCTTGAATGCTGCCTCAGGATGATTTATCTGAGGTTTAGAGTCCTTTGGGAGAAATGAAATGAAAGATCTGCAAGTCTGCAGTGAGACAAAACCGAGCCTAGTTTCTTCTAAACATGCACTGATTAGTAGGCTGTTTATTAGCCCAGGTACAGAAAATAACGGTGTCTTTTGACAGGAGACCCCTGCCCCTGACCTCTCCATTTAGCCTCTGTTGTTTCTGATTCCACCTTAATTGGGATCAGTAAGGAGATACAGCCAAAGCAGAGCTTCAGGTTGAGTGTCACAAAGCAGCTGACAGCTTGCTCATCCGTATCAACACACAGACACAACAAATAAATTGTTAAAATTAATACAGTTTTCCATTTACATAGGAAATACCCATTTGAAGCCCCAGATTTATTGGGAGCACTTGATGGGGTTAGGATCTCATGAATTTTGACTGTATAATAAATAAAATGCTTTGTAGGAATTACAGCGCACCACTCCTCTACTTCTCACACATGACTTAGGAAGACAGCGGGCAGCCAGGGAACTCAGCAGGAGCAGCTTTCGGCAGCTCCCTCCCACCTCTGCCCCACAGCCTGGGACTGGGGGAGCGTGCTCCCGGCCCAGCACCTGGGCTGACCCTCCCGCCATGTAAATGGGATTTGTTCCTCCATTAAAAAAAGAAATGCATACCAAAAATTGATCTGAAAGAAATCCCGCAAGCTGAACCCAGAACAGAATAACGACACTTTCATTTATGACCATACAGCACGTAAAGCAACATGACATTTGCTAAATGTCTTGGAGGGTATGTTTTTCACTTAGTTTGAATTTATCCACTCCCAGAATAACCCCTCTTGAGGCTAGCTTGAGTATGGATAACAACAGTATGAAATAGCCCTGAAAATGCACACAGTACAAGATTTGCTTTCACAACAGAATTGTTGCTCTACCTTGAGCTGTAGGTTAAGGTTTGGCCAGGTTAAAATTAAGATAAAGGGACTAACACAGCAGTGAAGGTGTGCAGTGTGGAAGATCGGACAGAAGAGTGGCACTGAAGCTACAACATCCTTCAGCAAAGGTAAGCCCAGAGAAGCCTTTAAGGTATTAGGAACACAGACCAAGCCAGCCAGGTATGTAAGGGTAACTTTAAGGCTAAGAAGACTCACTGACCTCAGCAAGATTGCTCGACTGCATAAGGATGTGTGCTCATAAAAGTATGTGTTGACCAGGACAGAAACTCTAAGAGGTCTGGTTTTGCTTAAGTACTGTGTATTTTGGAGTGTTCTCCTTAGCTTGCCTTCCAAGCACACATTCCAGACTGAGCATCTTTTCTGTGAAAAAGGTAAAGGCAAAAAGTATAAATGCAAAATCTTCATTAAAAGAAGCATGATGCATATCTCTTCAAAGCAGGATACGTCTGAATGGGATGCAAAACAACTGCTGTCCTAGAAACTTCAAGGTGTTTCAAACAGAAAATGAAACTGTAACTTGATATACCATAATTTCGGAAGTTTATAGTGTGTGCTCAAAGGCAGGATGTGGAGCCAAAGCTATTCCCCACTGCACTTAATGTTATAGGAGGTAAAATTGCCTTTCTGTACAGAACTTGTTGTTCAGCATTTTGCTTTTTCTCACTAGGCAGTCCATCCAGACTTTTTGATTACAAATCCCAATCCTGGCTAAGTGGAGCAGTACCCCTAAGCTCCCACCGTTCCTTCTGTGGCTTCATTTCCAAGAAATACTGTGCTTCCAGCAGCAATAGCATCAACCTCAGATGTAGCATCAAACTGTTTGCTTATTAGCAAAGATTATCTGTCCTCTTCCCCCTGCTGCTCCTCACTGTCTGACAAAGGGATCCGTGCTTTGAGCTGAAAACAAAATGATGACTTCTCTCAATCCCATTTCCTAATGGGATCTGTCCTTGTGGGCAATTGTCCATGACTGAACCCACTCCTCCCCATTCCTTTGACCTCCTTTCTCCTAGTTTATTTTACAGCGCACTTTTCCCAGTGCAGAGCACATAGCTATTATCTCCTTGGATTTTCATAGTTTGCACAGTTCCCCTCCTGATTACTGAAGACGGGGCCAATGCTTTCAAATGGAAGGCCCCTCTGATGGTGTGGAGACTTCACCAGATGTATTTAGGGTGCCCATCTTGAGGTCAGTACTCCAAACACCAAAGAATCCAGGCATTTATTGCCAGAAAATATAAACAGCATTCGCTTATCCTGGCAACTCAGATTATATAGGAGGAACCATGCTGCACCTGAACACCTGGAATAGGAAACGCTGAGAGGATCTGTCACTCAGAAGAAAATCTTCTATGTCTACCACACTGTAAAATAATTCTGTGTTGACTTATACGCAGTCCTGCTGTTGTGAATCAATAAGAAGTACGAGGACACTTGAGGCTAGAAATCACTGCTTGTGATACACAGGAATAAAGCAGTCCTTGTTTATACTCTTCTGTCCATACCTATACTAGATATGTTGCTTCTGTACCGGTATAAGGAACATGCTGATGTACAGGCTGCTCCTGATTTTTTTCTACCCACCCAGCTCATTTCTTAGCCTGGATTCCTGAATTACTGTCTGACTTTAAAAGATGCTTCTCAGGGCAGCTTAGAGGTGGTGAATGAGCACTGCTAAAGCCAGACCAGGAAGCAGCCCTCCTGCAGCGTGGCAAGTTGACAAGTAATCTGGGAGACCTCCAGGGAAGATGCACACCACAGCGGGTGTTTTCAGCACCCACGATCTCTAGCAAAAACCAAGCAGAGCCTCTTCTAAATATTATCTCGCTTTGGGCTGCATTTTTGCTTTAACCAGTATTTGTCAGCATCGTGGCATTATTTAAGGAGCTGGTTATTGTTACTACAGTACTGCACTAACCAGCTGCGCCAGTTGCTTGGGCAGCAAACGCAGAGGCTGGAGGGGGAAGGGGCTCTGCAGCCAGAGCATTAGCTCCCAACAGGACAGCGGCGGAGGCATTCCAGTGAGCTAATTCTGTGGTAGTGTCAGGAGCAGGTTTTATTTACACCCAGCCTAATGGTGTGCGACTCAGTCATGCATGTTACATGGAGCCTTCACCGTGCACAATAGCCTGCTGCCATTTCCTCTATTAAATCATTCCTATGTTCATGTGGCTGAAAGCTCAGTGCTGGCACGCAGTAGTCAAGCGTGTAAAAAATGATTACTCTGATCCCTTTCAACACAGATTTGCTGCATGAAATGGCCTGGCTTTGACCTGGGAAAATCAATGCTGTTGTTTTAATGAACAAAAAAAAAATCGGAGCTGAAGCCCGCACTTCCCCTCCTTCTGCTCCCCCCAGGGCTGTCCAGCCAGCAGCCACATGCTTAAAGTGGTCACCTGCGTGCAAACAGCTTTTTCCTGTATAATTCTAAACATCCTTTGTCATGGTAAGGGTATAATGCAGGATATCAATTAGCTACCATCACTTGTAAGTGAGTTGAAGTAGAAACGCTGGAGGTGCCCTAAGGCTTTGTGATACAAAGGGCAATTTTCATCTCCCCGCACTGCGCCTTAGGCAGTCTAAACATGAACCAAATTCCTTTTCACTTGAATTCAACAAGAAAAGCTCAGACTCTTTTTGTTGGTGTTTTGTTTCATCATTATCATTTTGGCCACGTTTCAAAAACGTGATGCTTTGCAATATTGGTTGGAGATCGACTTTCATAATTTACAGCCTGCGGATTCAGCCTCTGGCTTTTTCTGCTGCTTTCATAGGCAGGGCTAAGTGCTTCCAGAGAGAGAACATGTTCGAATATAGAGTTTTCAGGGCTTTCCAGGAACCTCTAAATCTCCATCTTTAAAACCATCCCACAAGTGAAACCCAGAGCATGCAATTAAGAGAGAAAAATAGACTCTAATTGTAGATAATTATTGTCATGTCTTAACAGTCTTTCTTTTTATTAAAGTGTTTAGAATCATGTAGCAATTTGCTCTGCTTTGGTGGTAAAACAGCGCTGAGAAAGAGCCACGAGGAGTCATGAAACTTTACTGCAAAAGCCATAAAATGCTGCAGCAGGAATTTTTAATTATCCATAGTCAGACAGGTTCCCAGTGCAAAGAAGATTAAAGCGTGTGCACAAGCACATACACACATACACGCATGCCAGTCCTATCCTGGATTGACAAGAGCAGGGTCTTCCAAAGGCTGAGAGCAGGGTCTTGCAAATGCTGAGATACACAACTCCAACTCAGGACACTGGTTTAAACTTCAGGAAGTCAGCATTCAGAAACCTTGATTTTCCCCCAGACTTGACCAGACTCGGCCTTACTATCAGTAGCATCCCTTAGATTTTTGTTTTCTGATGCTCATTGATACTCAACGTTCAGGATGGCTGAACTGGCCCAGACCGACCCAGCTGGAAGGCATTTCACATGTAAGGGCTTTCTGCCCTAAGCCTCACCTCTTTGACAGTCTCCTTCCTTCCTACAGGAGTCACATCTTCATCTCAAGTCACCGGTCTTTGCCCCTGTGAGCAGGTCCATGCGTGCCACGGGGCAGGCAGTGGTCCCCACCTGTGCATGACATCTGCTGCACACTTGCTGCTCCCCCAAGCCTGCTTGGGCCACAGAGTGCTCCTCCGAGTGTTTCACCCTGCTGGCACCAGCCCCAGCCAAGCTCCAGGATGAGACTCAGCTCCAAAAAACCTCAACTAGAGAAATCAAAGGAGACACACTCCTTGCCAGAGATCTGTCCCATCTCGGCTGCAGGCAGTGATAGAATGCTGTCCTTAGGTCTAACCCAATGTCACACGGGACAGGGACTCTCTTAGGCACCCAATCCTATTCCCACAGGGAACAGGAAAGAAAAGAGCCTCAGGCAGATCTCTGTGGTCTCCATGGAAAGTCTCCTCTGCTACAAATTGTCTCAAGAGCCCCTCCCATCCTGCTGTCCCCAGGGAAGGTCTCCCTACAGACAGTTTTGAAAGGACCAAGGGGCAGGAACCTGTAAATAACATCTGCAGGAGAGGGTAAGGGTAAGGAGCAAGTAAGGAGAGGGTAAAAGGCAGAAACAAGGCATTCATGCACGTTACATGGGAATGTAAACAAGGCCTGGCTTTACTGGGTAAACCTCTTTAGAGCCTGGGCTCTCGCTTTGCTGTTAGCTCACAGCAGGCAGGACCTGGAGGTAGCACCAAAGCTGCATCTCTGAAATCATCTGGTCATGTTTTGCCTTGAGAATTATTTTAGAGTAATGCCCGGTACAGCCAAACTAAACTGGGGAAGAGAGGCTACCAACCAAAGCAGAAGAGCCGAAAGCGGGTAGGTAGGTAACCCTTCTGATCTAAGGACCCTGCTGTTATTTTTTTTCATACCACCGTTACCTAGTTTTATGAGCTGGTAGCCAGGGAACACAGAAATTACATGAGTTGCCTAAGGTGATACAGCAAGCCAGCAGTACAACGGAGAATACAGCATAGATCTTGCAAGTCCTAATCTGCCACCCTGCCTGTCTCCGTCTCATACCCGCTGTGTTCCCAGAATACAAATAGAGCTTTGGTAAAACGGAGCTCAGCCTGAATGCATTTCCTGATCACACACAGGAGTATGTATTATAAAAGCACCCTTGTCATTGCCCTTCCACGGAGCAGCGCTGCGCCCTTGCCCTTGAAACTTCAGAGAAGTTAAAAAATAATATATAATTGGTGCTAGCGACGACTGTACAAACTGCGCCCTAACACTTCAGTGCCCTGCTGAAGACAGCACTGCCTACCCAAGAGAGAGGAGACTAGTGCCAGAGCCAGAAATACGGCTGAGATGCCGTTGTTTCTTACAGGGGAAAGGCTAACAGAGTAAGCACAGAAATCAGAGAAAACATAGTTGCACAGATGCTTGTGGGCGGAGAGGGAGGGAGGGCTTGCCACAAAAAGAAAATTACAAATGAAACCCTCCTCTCCGCTGCTCAGCAAGGGCAGGGGAGGTTGTGCAGCCAGGACAGCTGAGGTTGAGGTTAGGAGTCAAGGGTGCCTGTAATTTAACCCTGGATCTGGCTCTCACTTAGTTGTAGGCATTGGGCAAGTCAGTAAAGCTCTCTGCCTTCTTTTCTCCACCTGTAAAATGGGATCTGGAATAATACTTACACCACAGGGTGGATTAAAGCGCAGCTGTACAAAGCTTTGAAACGTACAGCCGTAGATCAGGGCTAAATAGCTCTGTTTCTGCCATAAGCAGTCACTTTGGGGCAATACATGCTGACATGATGTTATAGGACCAATATTAAATGCTAGAAAGATGGGAATGTTTATTAAAAGGACAGGTTAGCTTCAGGGGAGAGGCTTATGTGCTTCACGATTAAACACATGATTTTTCAATAGGTACCAGAATGCAAAAGGCAATGTTTTATTTTAATTTTCTTTCAATTGTGTACACACAATACTGGGCTGTCTGTGAATGCACAGGTACGCAGGCAGAGCCCAATTTAACCCAAGGCTAACACTGAAGGGTATGAACTAGCTTTATCTTTGAAAAGCTGTCAATGTAGGTCTGATGCTTCGTGTATGACATCCAGGGCAGAAGCACCTACACATACAAATAATGCACTTAAGAGCATTGAAAGACAAGATCTTAATCTCAAGAAAAAAATGATGTCTCTCCAATGTGTCAGAACTTCAAAAGTAATTGTGAGGTCTGACAGGGCTGCTGGTGATTCTCTTAAAGACTCTTTATAGTTCCTCTTACAGGGGCCTTGGGCTGATTCATGTTGATCGTGCCTGACAGCTAGCATTTCTGTTAATAATAATCATAAATAAAGTGGACAAGGTTGCCTGACCTGAAATGAGCATATCTATAGTGCCATATCCATTACAGCGCAGTGGGGCTGTGACCGCAAATCAGGAAAGGTCCAATGCTCTTGACATTATGTATTAAAATAATATCTGTCTTTTAAGAGCTCAGAACCTTTGTCTGCTAACTTTTTCATTAAGAACTGTTCCTTAAGAGAGAACATCCACACCAGAACAGACTTACAGAAAGGAGGTATTACAGAGGACGAAAGATTGCAAACCTTTGCTTTTTTTTTTTTATTACGCAATAAAAATATATTTGTGAACAGCTCTATTCTCCCTTATATCTCAGCTCCTCCTTTATGTCCTCCTGCATTGAAGTCATAATCCTGGTTTTATGCCATCATAAATCTGCTGACATGTGAAAAATTATACTATTATCAAACACATCAAAACAGAATTATGATTTCACTGCTGCAGGACCAAATGCAAACAGGAGCTGGGTTATAGGAAAGTGAAGCCTTATTAATTTCTAGGCAGTGGTTTGCTGCTGGAGATATGGAAGGTCGTAAAGATGTTTTTTTTTTTTTTAATTTTCGCAAAACCCCTGGTTGTACTTGTACACAAATACAAGTCATTCAAAACAATACAGGAATTACTTGCTGATACAGGGAATCACTCTCAAAAGTACAAGTATCAGATACACTCGGAATCTCTCCACATCAGCTGACAGGCTGAATTAAGAGAGAAGCTTTGCAAATTACTTTGAGGGAGGTCAACGTGCCAGGGGGCAGGCAACCTCCAGGGGCACAGGCCCTCCACTGAAAACCCTCCACCCCAGAGATTCAGGTCAAGTAAAGGGTAGGTATCTGCAGTGCTGCTGACCAGGGAGAGAAGAACTAAACCACGCTAGAAATTGAAGAGATTAATCTGTTGGCCGCAAAAAAAAAGCTGTATTTGGTAAAAAAGACAGTTCAGATGTTACACAGCAGTAAAAAAGTGTCAAAGCTTAGGTTCTCCATGTTCCCCACTAAGGAAAGGTTCCTGCTCACCCCATCACTCACTGCCTTTGCGTACCTGCACAGCACAACAAACCAGTGTCACTGCTCTGCCGCGTAGGCTCAAGGCTGGCTAGACCACGGAAAAGCCTCTTCTCTCCAGGTGTCTTCCAGACTGCCACAAGAGCAACCTGAAACCCGAGTCTCAAACAGTTCTCTCTTCAAAACTCCCTCTTCACCTCCACTGACACTATGTTCAGTCCTACACAGGGGTTACTGAAAGTCGAAGCTGTGAGCCAAAATATAACCCCGGTATGAAGTACAACAGACAGATCGGAAGCACTTCTGTCATTACAACACAAAGGCAATGTTTTCCCCAGCGATACCGCTAGCCTTGTCCTGCCTCCAACATGCTATCAGAGAGAAGGGAAAGGAAACAACTAGTTTATGAGCATCAGAGTAAACAAATCCTGCTCTCCTACTGATTTAGGTTTGGGATGAACTCTGAAGTCTAAAGAATCTGCAGGTTCTGCCTGAAGCTTTTCGCAGAGTATTTTTTTTAAAGTATCTGCCCTAGGGACGGGGGGATATTCTTTAACATCTAATAAGGAAAATCTACGTTGCAGTTTTCTCTCTGTTCCCTCATCCACACAGGTGTCTGTTTTCACAGAACTTGACAAACTTTTGCATCTAAATATCCTGTGGGAAAAGTCCATGTTATATGGGCAGCTTCTCCACAAGACACAATCCAGTTGTCAGTATACACCCACAAGTGCCGTCTGTGTGAACAGCGTTGTTTTCCCTTTTCCACAACATACAAATCATCCTTCTTATTCTTGCAAATTACCATTAAAAAGTTTATATTTGAAAGGAGTTATAAGAGGAACAGCTCCTGAGAAAAATCACTTTATTACCACATAAACTGAAGGGATATGAAAGCGGTTTTCTCATAGGACGCAAAGTTAACTTCAGAAAGATTATTTCATCACTTGGCCTGTGCTTGCACCACGTAGAGCGATCACTTTCAGATGCATCCTCTGAACAGGTACCATCAGCCATGCACTTATGGATGTGGTTTTAATAGCAGTATCTATTGTATTCACATCTGTGCTGCACATGTTCTGCCTGCTACCACAGTCAAGAGCATAAAGAAAGGGAGAGTTTTCCATTACTTAGTTCGTTTTCTGCAAGTGAATCCCAGAGGTGAGTAGCTCAGCAAGTGGAATGGCGGGTGAATTAGGAACTCTATATAACTCTATATAACACATTTTGGACAGCCAGTGCTACTGCAGGGTGAGTAGCCACTGCTGTTTCACATACCTGTGTACACCAGTTCCAATGGCAACGTGCATTTTTTTTCTAAAGTAGGTTGGGCAGGACTCGCACTTCAAGTGGGGAAAACAGCGCTCAGGAAAAAGGTAAGGTGACCAGCTGATGGATGCTCCTCGTCACTGCCCTGCAGACTTCTGAAACTGTTCTGGTGGGACGATGTACCAGTTGCAACTGCACAGACTACTGGTATGACCCAGGAGGCTATTCTCATCTAATTAAAAAGTCCTGATACAGCGTGAAATGTATCGGGTATTACATCTGAACAAAGATGAAGCCTTTCTGATCCTTTCTGTGATCACTAAAAATCTTTCAGATTTGAAATTGCTTCGGTGCAGCAGTTCCCATATATTATTATTAATACAATTTACTATTTGTTATTAATAAATTACTGGGAAAAGAAGGACTCATAACTCAAAAGTTAAAAGCCAAGTGTCTCAGAGGCAGGATAACTTTTTTGAGCGTACAGTGAGGTGGGTCAAGAACTGGCTGAATGGCAGAGTGCAGGGGGTTGTGATCGGTGGTGCAGAGTCTGGTTGGAGGCCTGTGACCAGCGGTGTTCCCCAGGGGTCAGTGCTGGGTCCAGTCCTGTTCAACGTATTCATCAACGACTTGGATGAAGGGACAGAGTGTACCCTCAGCAAGTTTGCTGACGATACAAAGCTGGGGGGAGCGGCTGACTCAC
>VZSC01009403.1:270613-314836 GCA_013398225.1 Steatornis caripensis
TGATCTCTAGAGGTCCCTTCCAACCCCTACCATTCTATGATTCTGTGATTCTATGATTCTATGATAACATCTTTCAAGGGGCATGGGCACAACTTTGTTCCATATTCTAGGTGGGAAGAAGGAATTCAGCAGTGGTTTCAGCTGTAAGGGCATCTTGCACCTTTGGGCATCCAGAGCACACAAGGAGCAAAAGTCGGCTCACAACAGACACTGCTATTGAGCAAGTCTCTGCTGTTGTGCTGGTGAAACACATGGATACCAAGAGAGGAGTCTGTGACCAAAGTGCTTAAGAATAACAGTTACATTTCACCATCTCACAAAGGCATCTTTCTGGAATCAAATCAGAATGTATGAATAAATACTTGAATGTGGCTGCCATTGGCATTACTAACCAGTTTTAGGGATGAATGTTCTTCTGTTCAAGTGAAACAAACCTAAGTGAAATGGGTGTGGGAGAGAGACTCCACTGCAAAGGCAACATAACCACGCAGGATTTGTGCGTGTTGCAACACGAAGAAACTCAGAGCCTAGGACACTTACCCTGGCACTGAATCAGCTCACCTTTAGGGCTAGCCTCCCCATCATGAGCTAGTTAGCTGCTTTGGTCCGTGTCCCTCTTTCACACCACCGCAAACCTACCTGCATTCAATCGTTTCTTTGGATTTTTGAGACTTCGGCATCTGCCGCTCACGGAGCTGCTGTTCTCGCTCATGGAGTCTTGTGCTGAAGAGGCGCTCCCCGTCGCCTCGCTGTCCCTCATCATGCTCTCATAGCCGCTGCTCCCCCCACTGTGGTAGAAGAGGGCTGTTTTCCCCATGGCAGGGGGCAGCTCCCCGCTCAGGACACTGCTGTTGTCACTCCCGTGGCCACTGCTGCAGCGGTGAGGTTTCCGAGGAGGGGTGATCTTGCTGTAAGGTGAGGGCAGCATGTGAACAGTCGGCTTCTCATCTCCGGGAAGGCCCCCACGCTCATCTGCCTCTGAGCTTCCCCGTGGCTGTAAGCCTCTGGCACTGGTGTTGCCTTGGAGCAGCTCCGAAATCCTCCCATTGACAGCCCGAAGGGGCAATTTGGAAGCAAGGCTGGACCCCCGGTTTCTGCTGAGGGACTGTGTTGACCAGGACATGTTCTTCCCACTCGGAGGCAAACTAGAGCTCTGCCCTACGGACTGAGGCAGAGACTTGGTGGAGAAGCTGAGTGTTTTGGTGGCAGAGGCAGACAGGCTGCGGGCCTTGGGACTTGCCAGCAGGAGCTTGCTGACTGCAGAGATCTTTGACTGACTGGCTTTCGGGGAGGCACCTGTGGACTGGGAGAGCCCCGAGTTGGTGGGTGAGGACATGACACTGCGGCTGAGGCTCCTTCCAGCCCTAGGCATGGTGGTGTCTTTGCTGGGGCTCATTTTGGAGCTCACAGAGGATAAGCTTTCTGCTCTTTCCAGCGACAAACACTCGTAGTGGCTTCCCGTGGACCTCCCGAGAGAGTTGGTCCTGCTGGCGAGCTGCTCCAGTTTGGCACTGAAGAGCTTGCTGCTGCTGTTGTTGCCGCTGCTGTCGATGCCAGGGCCCTTCTGTTTGGCATTCAGCTCCTCGGGGAAGCTGGCCAGGAAGGAGCCGGGCTGGCTGGAGGGACTGCTCGTGGTGCTGCTGGCTGCGCTGTGCTGGGGGCTGGCTCTGTTCTTCTGATCCAAACTTGACTTTCTCACCGGTGGCAGGGGAGGGGTCCCTTTGGGACGAGTGAGGACACAGTGTTTCGGAGAGGCCATTTTCTTGTCAAGGCTAGCCTTAGAAAACTGGGGGAGGGCAGGAGAGCCAACTCCACTGCTGTCAGGGGCAGGATGGAGGTGACTGTCCGGCTCCTCCGGCTTGCTTGCCTTCGGGAGCCCTCGAGGGAGGCTGCCATTCTTCAGGCCGTCACTGGAATGAACAGGGCTTTGGGTTGCAGAGCCAGATGCTGCCACCTCACACCCATCCACAATTCTCTTTAGACTGTCAGATCCTGGGGAGATAGAAGTGTCCCCACTGCTGCTGCTAAACCTGTCTGCTGAGGATGGCTTTGTGCTGTGCTCAGGCTTGGCTGAAACCGTGGCCGTGTCAGGCCTTGGCCCATCACTGATCCCAGAGCTGTCCTTTTTCACATCTTCTTCTCTCTTCAGCCAAGGGTCTTCAAATTTTATATCCTTCTTAGCACTGGAATCTTTCCTGTCATGGGGATGAGCAACCTTTGGGTCTGCAGTTACTGCAGGTACAGCGTCATCAGTGTCTTGTGCTTTGAAGGGATTTACGGCAATACATGGATACACGGTAATGTTTGTCTTCATTGGGATGTAGCCTTCGCAGCTGCTGAGGCTTGCGGTGTTTTTGATTGTGACAGTGGTTTTCCCCAGAGCTGATATTTTACAGCCTTTGATGGGTGGCACTTTGCCGAAAGCTTCCTCCCCCATTTCCGACAGTATAAGCGTGTTGTCAGTCACTGGCTTCTGTTTGTCACTTACACAGATCATGCTGGCACTTTGTATTCTGCTCGCAAACTCGGAGACAGGGGGTTCTGCCATTGCTTCCCCGTGCCCATAGCATGCCTGGGCTATGAAGCTATGGCATGACTGTTCACCATCACTCCCTGTGCTCATTTCACTCAACCATGAGCTGATGGATGAGCGCCTGCTGCCATCATCCTGGGATTTGTCATCCAGGCCCAACTTTGGAAGTGGAAGGAACTGCGTGATGCTGACTTCAGACACAGGGGCTGCACTGGAGTAACATTCAAGATCTTCGGATATGCTGCTGATAATACTGACTGGCCTAGACCCAGAGGCCAAAGCCTGCACAGAGCAGTCACTGTTAAAACTGATGATACTGGTTGGGCGCCCGTTGTCAAGGACCCCACTAATGGTTAGCTCTTCTACAAGGGTGAACACCAGCTCGTCCTCTCCATTCAGCTCTAATGGCTGCTGCACAGTCACCATGGTGGTGCTCAGAATCTCCTTCTTGGATTCTGGAGAAATGCATTGTTGCTGATCTTCATCAAGAAGAGTCTCTTCAAAATCCCCGTTGCTGGAGGACACCGACTTCTTCATGATCTGAGGGCTCATGCCTACAGGTGGGGTCCGGATTCCTGGCTGCAGCAAAGAGTCACTAGATGTCATCCCAGTATCCTTACTCAGGGGAGCTGGTGGGGGAGTGGAGCTGGGCAGGACTCCTTTCTGTGTATAGACCTTGCACCTCTGGGACGGAGAAGTTGGTGGCTTGTACTCAGATGTCTTCGAGAGGCTTGCAATGCCAAGTCGGGGTGAACCCATTGGCCGAGGTTTGCCTTCCACAAATCCACAGGTGTTGAGACCTTCTCTACTGCTCTGCAAGCTGGTGCTGTGTGCTAACTGACAAGAGCTAAGCTCTTTACTAGAGCTGCCTGTTACACTCCTGGGAGAAGAAGGAGTTGAAAAATTAGTAAGAGCTCCAGAAGGAACAGGGGAGTGATTTCTCTTAGTTTTGCTGGGTGTTGCAATTATATTTTCCTTGGCTTCTCTATCAGGATGCTGACATTCTGGCATCGTATCTTCCTTATCTGACTCTGGTAAGTGGCTAAGCTCTGCCAGCTGGCTTGAGACGGAGCACTTAGACATCTGGTCTGAGCTAAATTGAGCAGGCACCTCTTCAAAGGGAAATTTGTCAGTCTCTTCACTGCCATCTATGCAATCCAGCCTCTCCTGGAGCTCTGCAAAGGTGTTGCACTTCAGGCAGTCTCTTTCAGATGTGCTGGGCCCTGATTCACTAACTTCCTCCAACCTGCCCTCATTCTTGGTCTTTTGTAGAGCAGGAACTATGGGAACAAAGTCAGGGGGACCCTCATTATCTGTCAGTTCCTTATCAGAAAGGGCAGTGCCGTTGGGGCCAACGTAAATCACCGTGTCACACGACTGCTCACTGCTGGACGAATAATCAGGATCACTTGATAAATGCAAAATAGGGAAGTCTGAGTCAACAGCGTTTCTAGAATGGAAAGGCCTCAGCTGGGTTGGCCTCCGCATCCTGCCCTCCTCACAAGAGCTCTCTCCTCCAGAAGAACTCGATGTGTACTGCAATATGAGAGAGAGAGAGAGACCATGACATTTCAGCTGCAAACAGCTCCCTGCACAAAGTGCACACACCAAAATGTCAGAGTCACATCCAAACTGGGAGGTCTCTAAACCAAGGCACAGAGCTCCAAAGCTCCTTATCCACAGTCCTACAGCAAACATATAATAGCTTTCAATGGAGAACCCAATGCCCCAACTCTGTCCCCCACTCGAAATCATGAGACTTCCAAAAAAAGTACTGAATGAACAGATCAGGATCGCTCCCTTAACTGAGCCTGGCAAAAGTAATCAGATATTTGGCAAAGGCTTTGCTGATTTTGTGTGTGTCCCTCTATGTGCGTGTGTGTGTGCGCGTGTGTATGTGAAGAGGAACAAGAAAACTCATTACTCAAATAAGGCACAGAAAATAAACACAGTCCCCATTTGGTCATACTACCAGTGTGTGTAATTGTATAACGTGCACTCAGAGGTCTCTGGAGACACACAGCTGCTATGGTGTGTGGACCAAATCCCTTCACTTGCCTCTCTTCTATCCATTGACAAAAAAGGCTTTGTCTATCCATAGGCTATCAATTTAAATGAAACACATAAAATTCACTTGTGCCCAGTTCACATCGTAAGCTGTACAGAAGAAACTAGGACTCTAAAACATGAAAGCGGATACAGCCCATCCTCACTCTACCTCTTAGAAAATCTATCCCCCATATTTAAAGCAGTGGGAATAAAAAGGGCATCAATGCTGGCAATGGACATACTGCTTTGTATTTATTTTGCTCCTGCTCTCTGAGAAGTATAGAGAATCTAATCCTTCATTAAGCCCGATTTCTTTTAACTCTACAGCAGTTTCATTCCTTATTTCATTAGCACGAAGAGCATAACTGAAAATAAATGCTCTCTGACAGCTATATCATTAAGTAAGGCCAGCTTACAAACCTGCTATCAAACCTGCTATAGCAGCTACGTCTGAACTCACTCCTCTGTATCTGCAGCTGGAGTGTTTACCCCTCCAGTCTCTGCTATGTGCTCTAAGCCACTTGCCTAGGACAGGGCACGTACAACCCACACACTGTGGAATTGATTTCTGATTTTGCTACATGCTGCTCTACTCTGTCCTTCAGGGTCCTTCTTCCTCCCTCCTCCATGATTACAAGAAGGGAGTTATACAATGTCTTACCTTAGTTTTCTTTTTCTTCATCCTGAGGACCCTTGATGCAATCTGGATGGTGGACAGTGTCTCAGCGTAGTTCCCCGCAGCGGCTGAAATGTGAGCTATCATTGTGGTGCGGCAGTTCATGTTCCCCAAGGACTCCCGAAGCAACATGGTGAGCTTGCTGTCTCTGCAAAATAAAATGAATTAAGGCTACATTAGCGAGCAAGGTTTCACTTTGACCATTGTGATGTGACTTGGGTCTCGGCAAGATTTTTTTCTCCTCTTCTTAATGGAATCCTAATTAGTTTCCTTCCTCAGGTTTGAACTATGTTGTGTCTGCAGCTGAGCATGCCAAAAGACCCTGGGCCACAATTTAAACTTCTTTCCTCTTCCCAGTCCCCCCTTTTTGTCTTCTTATGGCCTTAGTCCTTCTGCACTGCTGCCACTGCCAATACAGGGGTGCAGACCAGCGTTGGAGACTGACTGTTAAGGAGCTGCTGCGGCAAACAACAAATTGCTGCCCTTTTCCATCGCGCAGCGTGCAAGCAAACTCAGGCCCAGCTCTGGAGGACAAGAGGGTAGTGGATTAGATTACAGGATCCAAATTTTTTCTTCCCTTCTAGGGCACTGGGTAACTCAATAATAGTAATAGTTAAATCATCAAAATTAATTTTGGATGATGCTGGTGAAATACAAAACAATCAAGCCTTAAGACTACGCACAATTGTTCTTTCATAGTAGATCTTTTCTTCCGCTGAAGCAGAAATCAAATTTTCTGTTCTTGCCATTTATTCTATTGTTCAGCGTAGGATAGCTTTTGAAATGCTGATGATGCCTTATTGTGGGGCTGTCTGTGACTGGACTAAGAATATGAACTTTAACAGCATAATGATGCACATACAACGCTTCTGTGGTGGTTTTCTAAGCCTGTAGTCAGAAATGCACGATATAATTTTTAAAGAGAGCTTTAGCTACAAGGTCTACAGGTCAACTGGATGGTTAGTTGGGAGATGGCACCCTCTTGAAGAGACCTCTCCTATACTAAAGGTTGTGGATGATGGCTAGAAATGGCTGAAAGCAAAGACAGCAACAGCCTGATAGTTACTATTGCTAAAGGAATTGCTTTCACTGTTGTAATGATAGCAATACCTTTGGTGGCTGGGGATCAGGTTCTTGGGGCTCACTGTTCAATGTCTGCTAATGACCTATTGTGCATGTGTGCCCTTGGTCATCCAACTCAACATTTCCAGCTCACGGGAATTCTGCATAAAGCGGCAACTACTGGGAACTGACGCTATGCGTACTGGATAGGGCTGACAGACAAACACCAAAATTCTTGAACCTCTCTTTTTGATTGAGTAAACAGCACCATTTGGGACGCATGTTCTGATGCATCTAGCAGTAAGTCTGGAGACCTCATAAATTGTGCTTCTCCTGAGATTTCCAGTACTTGAGATTTCAGTTAGGCTGGCAATACTGGAAGGCAAACATTTTGGTTTCAGGATTCCTGCCTCCATCTGCTCCAAACACATTGAAGACAGTATGGTGTCTTTGAGAAGCAAACAAACATCCATAAAGACTATACTGAGACAGCCTCACTCATTTCACTTGTGACCTAAGGCTGCTTTGAATCCACAGATCCAGAGTTAATAGGCTGCTGTAGCTCAGGTTAGTGGCCTTCCTTTCCATCAAGGAATAATTAAGATGTCAAATTTTGTACATCAGTTACTGCCACTCCAATGCAGAGTTACATGGAAATTATTAACATCTGCACAGAAATCAATAACAAGCCTTTCATTTGCTAGTGCTTCTATCATAGCAAAACATGAGACGGCAGGGGAAAGGGCAAAAGAATACATTCTGAACATGTCGGTCTCCTGAGAATACATAACCCATGCAGTCAGCACTGCGGCATGGCTCTCCTAGAGGTATATGCATTATGAATATAAAATAATCTGTGCCATCTGCCTTGTACTGAAAGACACACTCACAAGAAGAATGACGATACAGAGGAAATATCCAGCCTATAATTGAAATGATCCTGTGACATATATCAGATAGGAACTAAAGGGCAGATTTGTTTAGGATTAAAGCCTGAAACCTAGCAGCAAAAAAGCCCAGCCAACATTGATTTCTAATTTCAGAGTTTGCTCATCCAGCACAGTCTGCATCTTGACTATCAACTTTACTTTGCACCCAGACAAAATAACTAGCCTCATGTCACTGTTGTACACTGAAAAATAAAATAAAGAGGAAAAAATTTGCTAAACACAGATTTTTGTCCATTCTGGACACTGTCATAAGACAAGTTCACCTGTTCAAGGTTCACTGATCTCTCACAATAGCATCTACTAACTTCTAAAGGAAAGAAAGAAAATCAAAGAGAATATAATAACACAAAAATGTTTTCCTTAATTTTTAACTCACCCTACCCTCATCAAGTAAAATATTGGTAAAATATTTTCAATGTCTCACTGAAATTAGCTTGACAGACAGTGTGAGACACAAAGTAGACGCTCTGTTCTTCTGAATGCTGACATGGCATTTCTACCTGAAAAAAAGAAAGGCTCTGAATTGTTTCATTAGGTGATTCTGGACCTGGTATTTCCAAAAGCAAAATTTCCTGTGAAAGTAGAAGTTTTACAAACAGAAGGTCTGTACTTCTGCACTGGAAGAGCTTTGAGAAGGAAGACTTTTGTTATCTTCTGGCTGTGCAAACTAAACTAAGACACAGGCAATTTTCAAGAAGCTCACAGAAGAGCTGCTGCTCTGGGTGCACGTTGCTCATTGTATTAAGCAAAGGCTGGCTTGCAGAAGGCACCAGATTTCTCATAGCAGCACAGTGAAACGCACCAATGTCTTTACAGCAAACGGGAGATCTTCAGGAATGGCAATGGTCCATTTCTATTCTGCTCCAAGAGCAATAAAATTGTATGCCAGAGCAGCATGATGACCCCATTTCATATACCTGTCTTCATTTTAAATGTATTTCTATCCTATCCACTAATGTTTTTATAGTTTAGGAAATTTACCATAACCCATCATAAATATGGGGATATAATACACAGAGACCAATGAAGGTGGGGTCAGCATAGCACCCTTCAGACTCCAAAGCCTGTATATCAGTAAGACAAATTCTGTAGCCTTTTCAGTACTTAAAAGTTACCTCATTTTTCCAACTGCATCACTTGGTCTGACAAAATACATTACCCTTACTTGTAAATCTTTTCTCGCCTAACTCCTGAGATAATCATGGCCACAGCAAAACACTGCAAAATACTATACATACATCCCACACGGGTGAACCCCCAAAATAAAGTATGCAAAGCTCTGTCTCTGCAAAAGTCCAGAGGCAGGAGCCCTGCGAGCAGGAAACTAAACCCAGAGCCTCTAGGAAGTATGTCAGTGGGTACGGTACAGAGGATTCAGAAAGGAAGAACCGTGCAGATTGCCAGGCAGAAAGCGCCAGTTTGTTCCACGGAGTAGCAGCCCTCCATGTGGAGAGGAGCTCTCTCTTCTCTGTGCTCCTTCCTTACCTCCTCCGTATTTCCACCCTCTCGCGTTACAGCAGCTACTGGAGGACTTACAGGGCTATTTTCTGAATCTCCAATAGCTACCATAAGGAACCCTAGCAGGTATTAAAACCTTCCCAAAAGAGCGATGTGGCAGTGCTGTAGTGAGCACAGCGTTCTCTATTTCTTCTCTTCTGAGACTTCATTATACAAACTGGGATCAGTGTAAATTAGTCCTTTCACTTGCTCAGTAAGAAGGAAAAATGTACATGTTTATGCTCCTCTTGTACATATCTGTATTTTCTTTCCTCATGAATGATTAATTATACTCAGATTCAAACAATACAGAATCTTACATTGAAGAATGAAGTACTCAAGATCACGATACGTTTCCTTGGACATTGCATAAATCCCACTTGCCTATGTGCATTAAGTCAAAGTCTTCAGTTTCATGACTCAGTTTCATTTCGCTGCACAGGATAAACAGTGCTCACTGAACAAGAAGTTATTCAGTCTTCCATTTAATCCTTGCCTTTTAATGTGTGGACTTGGGCCTTATCTACTGTTAGGACTATACAAACTCAGCTCTGAATCCAGAATGACTGATTTTTCAAAGGCAGGGGTGTTTTTCCGTGGAGCTCATCAATGCAATATCTGATGAATGCCTCTGAGGTGAGCTGTATAATCCTCTGATAATACCTGCAGCATCGAAGACTTCATTAAGTATAGGTGTTTGGTGTGAAGCACTGATCTTTCAGAGTAATGAGCATTATATAGTCTTTTATATTCAAAGTACAGGTAACTGACTTCTCTTGCAGAGAAAATGGGGCAGGCTGCTCTCAATCTGGGTACCCAGAAAACCAGAAACATACAATTAATAGCCCATCTAAAAATTTTAGGAATGGATTGGCAGACCCAGTTCTGAAGGTGGTACCATCTCCCTTCAGAATACCTCCCCTCTCTTCCACAGCCCTCGGTCCCGTTTTCAAATATGCCTTCCAAATTCGGCTACAAATTAGGGAAGGAATTTATTGACAATGACCACATCACTGTACAGTCCTGATTCATCTCTAAAGCAGATCCTTTCTCTGCCTTGAAAAAGATTATATTTGGGGGAGGAGAATCCTGCAAAGATAGTACAATATATAGCCCATGGGGCTAAAGTAAGTTTACCAGGACAACCTTAGTTTTGACATTTCCTGCCCCTGTAGTGAATGTTTTCACAATCTGAACACTCTTAGTACATATTTTATGTAATTTTGTGTGGATTTGTGTTTACATTTCAATGACACACCAGCAAGCCTGGAACCTTCCTATGTATTAAAAAGCCTCAGCTGCTCAACTAGCCGATTAGCTGGCAGCAGCAGCCAGCTGCCACCTTTTGTATGGACAAAAGGTAGAGGAGGAGGAGGACATGACTCAGAATTGACAATGAGATTTTGCTCCTATTTGCTGCCTGTAGAAAAACAGTGAGACTCAGGAGCACCACGATCCTTTCTTGTGCTGTAGGAGAGCTGTGCTCTCATGTGTTTACATCCTTTTTGCCATGCTCTTCTCTCAGCAGGCAATCCCATTCTCTTCTATCAGTGTCTATCCTGGGCTTTCTTCATCCAACCTTCCTACTCGTTCTCATTCCATACCATGATCTTCACCCCCAGCTCCGCACCTAAACAGCCCAGAAGAACTCTGTTTCATCCTGTTGTGGTCTAACCAGCTACACCAGACTTTGCCAGTCTCCAGCATCACCACGAGAACACTCTCGCAGCACTGATTTCCTCGTTCCTCACCTCTTGCTTCCACTAACACCCTACACTGTCACTGCATGACCTCCAAGGCCCTGCTCCCCACTCAAGTCGCCCCAACTGCTCACTGACAGCCAGCAGGGGAACCCCATAACCCCGCCATAATTTGGCATGGCTGACTGCATCACGTTGCCCAGGTGAGGGGGCGCAGCACGGGCAGTGCCTTCCTGGATCCTCCTCTGCCAGGTCCTTCAGCTTTATGAGAATCCATGAGAGCAATGTGTTTGAAGCCAGCCACACAGGAAAGAGGCAAATGGTAATTGCTTTTGTTTAGGGCTGCAAAATAGAATTCATGAATAGAAAATGAAGCAATAAGAATAAATATTACGCTCAGGAAATTCACATGAGTTTGCATTGCCCAGCATCTCATTCTTTATACGGGAGGAGCAAACACAGGACTGTTCCACAACAGGAGGGAATACTGGAGAGGAAGATCCAGCTAAAGTCATGGAACAATGGTTTTTCTGTGGAATTATTTAACTAATTCTATTATATGCTTTGGTTTGGGTTTTTTTTACCCCCACCTTAGTAACAAATACTTTCTTTGTCTTTTCTTTCCTCTCACCCCACTGCTATGAGGATCGTGGCTATTCAATGACAGCAGCAGCACCATCGGGAATAGAAATAGTAACACTCCACGAGGGATACAATACAATATTATAACTAAGCTTTAGGACATGCAAGGGGGTGTGTTTGTGCTCTCTATTAATCATACACCTTAGTGTCTTCCTAGGCACTTGGCCAAAAGGAGAAAGTTGTCAACTCCTTCAAGGTGTTATTGTTACAGGCTCAGATGATGTATGCCCTCAGGTGTCTTGTAATATAATTATTTATAGAGGTATGTCAAAGGAAAATCTCAGTAACTATGGCAGTTGTTTTTGATCATGAAGTCTTAACTCTGCTGCCTTCTGCTGACGCACTGCTTTATTTGCAGTAATAAATGCTTGCGTAACAAGGGAACCACATAAATACATTTGATTTTGGCTCTTATTGCATGGAAATAATTTCTACACAGGACAGTTTATAGCTTAAAAAGCACAAACCCAATAGAGGATGTTACAGGTGTGTAACAGCTGAGTTCATGATGAACCGCTATAGTTTGCTTAGCTATGTCTTTCCTTTCTGTTAATAATTTTGATAGAGGGAGAGAGGAAATGGGAGCAATGTGTGTAGGCACAGGAAAAAAGAGGCCAGGTGGAGTGATAAAGCCCTCGGTGTGTCAGCCACGTAAGCCTGGCTTTGTTAGCAGAATGAAGAGAGGCAGTGGAAGAAAGATGGGTAACATGTTGGACCTTTAACCTGGGGAAACCTTCACCTGGTGAAATGAGGCATTGGGGAAAGAATGAACTTGTTCCAGGTGGAAGCTGACTAGCCTTAATGGAAAAATTAAGCGAAGTGGGAATCTCCACTGCCACTGCAGTTAGTTGTCTTGTATGAGGTACACTAGCACATCCCAGAAAGCTGTGCTCACTGCACAGGGGAAGGGGGAGACAGCTGAAAGGACCATGCCGAGGGGATTCTGAGCTCAGGTTCCCGTACTGGGAAAATCACAACCACATCTGGAAGGGATGTGACACTGCAGCAGTCAAGAGCAGGAGAAAGGTGTTGTTGCAGCCAAGTGTGGGATAACATGGACTTATACTTAAATTCTAGTATTACAAAATGCAAATAAACAAAGGGGGGGTCCCCCTGCAATTCTTGTCTTTATGAGCCTAACTGTGCAAATTTCATATTGCAGAACAGTCCTTGTGCTTTGTTACAACATGTGAGCATGTGGCAGATGCACCAAATAGCGTCTTTTGTTTCTTTTCACCAAAAACAGAAAAGAAAATCAGTGACAGAAGGAGAGAGTCCCAATAGCTGCAGCTACTCTGACTCCCTGAAACAGACTGTCCCTCTCACCATAAAAGAGGCTCATCCAAGAGCTGTAACTTTTGTATACAAGTTGGTCCCAAAGCTGATGAAACTTAAAACAGTCTACAAAACAGCCAGGGTGTACCCTGTTATCCAAAAATGACATAGAAGTGCCCCACTCTTTGGAGGTCCCACTGTCTGATCTCAACAATTCCAGCTTATCCGTAGTACAACTATCTCACAATAAAGCAGTTGCTATCACACAGCAGCTTCACTTTTACTTGCGTATTAAAGAGTGCATGGTTTCCGACATTGCCAGCCCAAGCCTGAGCTGCAAACCGCTACACTAGCTCTGGAGGAGCACAGAGAAGACGGCTCCTCCATCTTCTCATTTCTGCCTCGTGACACCAGTGGAGCTAAGGCAGCATGACCTTCATTTAAATAATTCAACCAAGAGAAGAAAGTTCCTCGCAGTCTTTGCCCCAGCTGCATGAATTTATGTGGTTTGGTTAAGGTGCACCTCACACTTTGGCGGTATCAAACGGAAGACATAAACCCTTATTTGCAGGTCAACATGTTACTCAAATGAAAGCTCAGATTTCCAGATGTACTTTAAAGTCACAGCAAGAGCAAGCGCTGGGGTAGGAGGGAGGGGGTGGTTTGGAGGGCAGCTCTGCTGGAGACCAGTGATGGTTTCAGAGAGAGGGCTGCAGTGAAAATGGACAAAATGATCCCTCTCCCCCCCGCACGCCAATTCCCAGCACAGAGCCAAACATTATTCACAAGTGACCGTTAAAAACACACAAACAAAGCTCAAAGATAATCAAAAAGGAAGAGTATCCTAGTAGTCTGTCTCATTACAGTACCAGCTCCTGATAAATTCTAGCCGAAAACAGAAGCTCAATTAATCCAGGGAGCTAATTAGGCTCAGCAACTCTGTGTTGGTGTTAAAGCCAGATTCCCCAAAACCAGCAACACCACTGGTTAAGAAAACATGCATAATAAACATACCGTGGTTTAGAGGAGAAAAAAAAATTCCAGAGTTATCCAGATTTTAAATAATTTAAGGACTCCGCATGTGGCCGGGCTCTGTGCTAACTTCTACCAAGGTACACTCACAAAATGAAGGAAAAAGCCTTCTCTCCTCCCACGCCCCTCCTTGTTTGGCCCCCTTACTTGGAAGCATTATGGCAACCACAAGTTTGGCTCAGTTTATCTCTATGAAGCCATTTGGTTGCTTTATATGAGAAGGCAACAGTCGTATCTGCTATGGAATAGCAACTGGGGCAGCTCAGGAGCCAGGCTGCCTGTCCTCTGGGCTGCCTGCGCCCTGGCAGTGCAGTGGGAGCGCCGGGAAGGGAAGGGGTGGAGAGCGGCTGGCCAGCACCTGTGCCTATGGAGCAGCAATAGGGGAAAACGCACAGCAAGAAGGAAGCGTGTGGAAACATCCCCTGCCAATGTGCTGAGGACATGTTCTGGAAACTACCTTCCCACCAGCCCCTCTGATGGCTGATACTGGCACAGCACAGCAAAGAGACGCCCAGCAAGGGCATTTCCAACACCCCTCCATCAGCATGAAGAGCAGGATCTGCTCCCATTGCTCAGCCTATTTGTTTGCAGCACTGCTGTCCCCAGCTCCCACCACCATCTGCCTTCACAGGGTCAAGCAGCAGGCCGATGAAAGCGGGGCTCTCCACACTGCCTTCAAGAGGCTAAGCAAAGAGGTGGTCTTCCAGAAGGCCTCAGCTCCCTGCAGCTCAGCTGCTGCCAGTGCCACTGGCTGGGGTCACACGTGCCGAAGAGCCACCGTGAGCAACAGCACCTGCAGAGAGGGCAGGGCAGCGGCCTCCTCGGCTCCCCTTCCAGTGCGAACAAGCGCCTGCCTACCCGACTGGCGCGACTCCCCAGGCAGCTACATGACCATTTCAGCTGCCGCCCCAGTGAGTACACCGTGGCGATTTGGAGGGGGGCAGAAAGGCAGCTCGCTGCCACACCGAGCACTCCCATGCTGCCTGGCCGGAGGCAGCCCGCTGCTACGCACACAGCGGCACCCGTGAGCCCGAGCGGCAAGGAACAGCGCTTTGCCCTTTGCTTGCAAGGAGCGTTACGATTCATAGGTACTAAGAGTGGAATACCAGGGTTTTTTCTTCAAACGAAAATTAACTTCAAAGGTTTGTAACTGATCCATGAATATTAATGATCTTTAGGGAGGATTTCATAATTACTTCATTCTGGTTAGGCTCACTTGATCTGCAGTAGCGACAGCAGTAGTTTACACTCCTTCATCAAGATGCCAACAATTTGGCAGCATGACCTTCCCGGTTTCCTGTGCTGGAGAGCAGCTTTAGTTATCCTAATTGCAATCCCAAATGGAGTGGTACCTGAAAATAAATTGACTGCTGTTCAGTTTTAGAAACTACTCCACTTGGCACTACTTCTGCCGTAAATAGATGACATCTCCAGGAAACTGGGAAGGTCACTCAGTAAAATACTTCGCATCTTGATAAGTAAGAATTTATGGGCTGACCTCCTAGAGCCTTCAGCCCACAGCATTACAGCAGACAGCAGCGAAAGTGCACACACTCCTGTGCGGAAAGGAAAAAAACTAAAAAGAAGGCAGACTGTGGCTGTCATTAATATTATGAAAATCATACAATTCATCTATGCCACCCACTAGACGTATTCCTAAAGAAAGTTAGGCTTAAGAGTTCACACTTCCTATGAACCTGCGTGCAAGCTCGCCTCATCACCTCCAGCAATAAACTTTTAGCCTGCTGGCCAATTTGAAGAAACTTGGAGAAAAATAATACAAAGGCCTAAAAGATAGCAAGTCTCTGTAAATGCCGTGAGAATTGATGGCTGGGTGGATGGAGAGAAATCTTATTTGTGCTCCCACAGAAACAAGACTGGAACTCCTTAAACTCCACTCTTGAACACACCGGAGAAAGCATACACATGAGAGAAATTCCCAACCACAGGGGAACTTTCAGGCAGTATTTATACCCTTTTGGATGTCAAAATTAAGAGACAAATTGTTAGAAACATTATTTTCTTGATGCTGATGCTCTCAGAACTGTTCATTTAGAGCAACAGACCAAAAAATATGCACTCATATGACAGTGGATCCTGAGTATAAGCTGTCAAAACACAAAGTGAAAATATTAAACTAATAGCATTAAATCAAAATAACCAGTCAGAAGCCTCATGTCATGCTTCCATCTCTTGTAATCAATTTATTACCTTTGAATGTACCACTTCACATACAGCTCCAAACTCTGCTTCGCAGCGAAGCAGGAAACTGCTAAAAGCTGCTAAAAGAAGCAACCTTGGCCAGGAAGGTGGACTTTCCAGCGGCCAAGTGATGTGCTAACCTAGGATGGGAATCAAGCAGGTGAAGCAAGTTCCAAGACGGAGCAGTTTTTCAGATGTCTTCTCCCACTTATCATTTGGGGACAAATTGGCCGCAATTGCTCTGCTTCAAACTATCTAGGAATTAAAACCCCATGATTGTTATTTAGGAATACCGTATTGGCATGTACAGGTAATATGCACAGATCCTAGACAATGTGCATGTCCGTCTCCTTCCAAAAATCTGGGTAAGTAATAAGGTGGCTAAGTATGGACTTAGCTGTACGCATTCTTTCTCTTTTGAGAAGAGTGAGAAAGCGGAGCTTCCCCTTTACACCTACCTTCTTTAAAAACAAAAATGGACTAGAAAGCTGGTTTCACTTCACAGACTCCATTGACTTTACCATTCGGTATATAATTTCAGGGTCAAAATAAGTTTCTTAGACACCTGCAACAATGTTTGTGGAATCCGATGAACGTCGCGTTCTCAGGCCTGCGGGTCCTTGGCCTCTGTATTTGTACTGCCAACGATCAATAGGGGCGAGGTGAGCTTGTTAGGAACTGGAGAGAGACTAAAAACTCCTTTCGTGTAAAAGTGAATGGCCATCAAACAGCAACAACTTTCATCCACAGAGGGACTGAGCTACTTGCACAATGGGCTGATTTAGAGGTGCGATGAGACAGGCTGAACGACAACAGCGATGATGTTATCCTGCACGGCAATTAAAGATCACACATGAAAAAAATCTCTACCCATGTCTGCTTTTGGTNGTTGTCTTGTATGAGGTACACTAGCACATCCCAGAAAGCTGTGCTCACTGCACAGGGGAAGGGGGAGACAGCTGAAAGGACCATGCCGAGGGGATTCTGAGCTCAGGTTCCCGTACTGGGAAAATCACAACCACATCTGGAAGGGATGTGACACTGCAGCAGTCAAGAGCAGGAGAAAGGTGGTGTTGCAGCCAAGTGTGGGATAACATGGACTTATACTTAAATTCTAGTATTACAAAATGCAAATAAACAAAGGGGGGGTCCCCCTGCAATTCTTGTCTTTATGAGCCTAACTGTGCAAATTTCATATTGCAGAACAGTCCTTGTGCTTTGTTACAACATGTGAGCATGTGGCAGATGCACCAAATAGCGTCTTTTGTTTCTTTTCACCAAAAACAGAAAAGAAAATCAGTGACAGAAGGAGAGAGTCCCAATAGCTGCAGCTACTCTGACTCCCTGAAACAGACTGTCCCTCTCACCATAAAAGAGGCTCATCCAAGAGCTGTAACTTTTGTATACAAGTTGGTCCCAAAGCTGATGAAACTTAAAACAGTCTACAAAACAGCCAGGGTGTACCCTGTTATCCAAAAATGACATAGAAGTGCCCCACTCTTTGGAGGTCCCACTGTCTGATCTCAACAATTCCAGCTTATCCGTAGTACAACTATCTCACAATAAAGCAGTTGCTATCACACAGCAGCTTCACTTTTACTTGCGTATTAAAGAGTGCATGGTTTCCGACATTGCCAGCCCAAGCCTGAGCTGCAAACCGCTACACTAGCTCTGGAGGAGCACAGAGAAGACGGCTCCTCCATCTTCTCATTTCTGCCTCGTGACACCAGTGGAGCTAAGGCAGCATGACCTTCATTTAAATAATTCAACCAAGAGAAGAAAGTTCCTCGCAGTCTTTGCCCCAGCTGCATGAATTTATGTGGTTTGGTTAAGGTGCACCTCACACTTTGGCGGTATCAAACGGAAGACATAAACCCTTATTTGCAGGTCAACATGTTACTCAAATGAAAGCTCAGATTTCCAGATGTACTTTAAAGTCACAGCAAGAGCAAGCGCTGGGGTAGGAGGGAGGGGGTGGTTTGGAGGGCAGCTCTGCTGGAGACCAGTGATGGTTTCAGAGAGAGGGCTGCAGTGAAAATGGACAAAATGATCCCTCTCCCCCCCGCACGCCAATTCCCAGCACAGAGCCAAACATTATTCACAAGTGACCGTTAAAAACACACAAACAAAGCTCAAAGATAATCAAAAAGGAAGAGTATCCTAGTAGTCTGTCTCATTACAGTACCAGCTCCTGATAAATTCTAGCCGAAAACAGAAGCTCAATTAATCCAGGGAGCTAATTAGGCTCAGCAACTCTGTGTTGGTGTTAAAGCCAGATTCCCCAAAACCAGCAACACCACTGGTTAAGAAAACATGCATAATAAACATACCGTGGTTTAGAGGAGAAAAAAAAATTCCAGAGTTATCCAGATTTTAAATAATTTAAGGACTCCGCATGTGGCCGGGCTCTGTGCTAACTTCTACCAAGGTACACTCACAAAATGAAGGAAAAAGCCTTCTCTCCTCCCACGCCCCTCCTTGTTTGGCCCCCTTACTTGGAAGCATTATGGCAACCACAAGTTTGGCTCAGTTTATCTCTATGAAGCCATTTGGTTGCTTTATATGAGAAGGCAACAGTCGTATCTGCTATGGAATAGCAACTGGGGCAGCTCAGGAGCCAGGCTGCCTGTCCTCTGGGCTGCCTGCGCCCTGGCAGTGCAGTGGGAGCGCCGGGAAGGGAAGGGGTGGAGAGCGGCTGGCCAGCACCTGTGCCTATGGAGCAGCAATAGGGGAAAACGCACAGCAAGAAGGAAGCGTGTGGAAACATCCCCTGCCAATGTGCTGAGGACATGTTCTGGAAACTACCTTCCCACCAGCCCCTCTGATGGCTGATACTGGCACAGCACAGCAAAGAGACGCCCAGCAAGGGCATTTCCAACACCCCTCCATCAGCATGAAGAGCAGGATCTGCTCCCATTGCTCAGCCTATTTGTTTGCAGCACTGCTGTCCCCAGCTCCCACCACCATCTGCCTTCACAGGGTCAAGCAGCAGGCCGATGAAAGCGGGGCTCTCCACACTGCCTTCAAGAGGCTAAGCAAAGAGGTGGTCTTCCAGAAGGCCTCAGCTCCCTGCAGCTCAGCTGCTGCCAGTGCCACTGGCTGGGGTCACACGTGCCGAAGAGCCACCGTGAGCAACAGCACCTGCAGAGAGGGCAGGGCAGCGGCCTCCTCGGCTCCCCTTCCAGTGCGAACAAGCGCCTGCCTACCCGACTGGCGCGACTCCCCAGGCAGCTACATGACCATTTCAGCTGCCGCCCCAGTGAGTACACCGTGGCGATTTGGAGGGGGGCAGAAAGGCAGCTCGCTGCCACACCGAGCACTCCCATGCTGCCTGGCCGGAGGCAGCCCGCTGCTACGCACACAGCGGCACCCGTGAGCCCGAGCGGCAAGGAACAGCGCTTTGCCCTTTGTTTGCAAGGAGCGTTACGATTCATAGGTACTAAGAGTGGAATACCAGGGTTTTTTCTTCAAACGAAAATTAACTTCAAAGGTTTGTAACTGATCCATGAATATTCATGATCTTTAGGGAGGATTTCATAATTACTTCATTCTGGTTAGGCTCACTTGATCTGCAGTAGCGACAGCAGTAGTTTACACTCCTTCATCAAGATGCCAACAATTTGGCAGCATGACCTTCCCGGTTTCCTGTGCTGGAGAGCAGCTTTAGTTATCCTAATTGCAATCCCAAATGGAGTGGTACCTGAAAATAAATTGACTGCTGTTCAGTTTTAGAAACTACTCCACTTGGCACTACTTCTGCCGTAAATAGATGACATCTCCAGGAAACTGGGAAGGTCACTCAGTAAAATACTTCGCATCTTGATAAGTAAGAATTTATGGGCTGACCTCCTAGAGCCTTCAGCCCACAGCACTACAGCAGACAGCAGCGAAAGTGCACACACTCCTGTGCGGAAAGGAAAAAAACTAAAAAGAAGGCAGACTGTGGCTGTCATTAATATTATGAAAATCATACAATTCATCTATGCCACCCACTAGACGTATTCCTAAAGAAAGTTAGGCTTAAGAGTTCACACTTCCTATGAACCTGCGTGCAAGCTCGCCTCATCACCTCCAGCAATAAACTTTTAGCCTGCTGGCCAATTTGAAGAAACTTGGAGAAAAATAATACAAAGGCCTAAAAGATAGTAAGTCTCTGTAAATGCCGTGAGAATTGATGGCTGGGTGGATGGAGAGAAATCTTATTTGTGCTCCCACAGAAACAAGACTGGAACTCCTTAAACTCCACTCTTGAACACACCGGAGAAAGCATACACATGAGAGAAATTCCCAACCACAGGGGAACTTTCAGGCAGTATTTATACCCTTTTGGATGTCAAAATTAAGAGACAAATTGTTAGAAACATTATTTTCTTGATGCTGATGCTCTCAGAACTGTTCATTTAGAGCAACAGACCAAAAAATATGCACTCATATGACAGTGGATCCTGAGTATAAGCTGTCAAAACACAAAGTGAAAATATTAAACTAATAGCATTAAATCAAAATAACCAGTCAGAAGCCTCATGTCATGCTTCCATCTCTTGTAATCAATTTATTACCTTTGAATGTACCACTTCACATACAGCTCCAAACTCTGCTTCGCAGCGAAGCAGGAAACTGCTAAAAGCTGCTAAAAGAAGCAACCTTGGCCAGGAAGGTGGACTTTCCAGCGGCCAAGTGATGTGCTAACCTAGGATGGGAATCAAGCAGGTGAAGCAAGTTCCAAGACGGAGCAGTTTTTCAGATGTCTTCTCCCACTTATCATTTGGGGACAAATTGGCCTCAATTGCTCTGCTTCAAACTATCTAGGAATTAAAACCCCATGATTGTTATTTAGGAATACCGTATTGGCATGTACAGGTAATATGCACAGATCCTAGACAATGTGCATGTCCGTCTCCTTCCAAAAATCTGGGTAAGTAATAAGGTGGCTAAGTATGGACTTAGCTGTACGCATTCTTTCTCTTTTGAGAAGAGTGAGAAAGCGGAGCTTCCCCTTTACACCTACCTTCTTTAAAAACAAAAATGGACTAGAAAGCTGGTTTCACTTCACAGACTCCATTGACTTTACCATTCGGTATATAATTTCAGGGTCAAAATAAGTTTCTTAGACACCTGCAACAATGTTTGTGGAATCCGATGAACGTCGCGTTCTCAGGCCTGCGGGTCCTTGGCCTCTGTATTTGTACTGCCAACGATCAATAGGGGCGAGGTGAGCTTGTTAGGAACTGGAGAGAGACTAAAAACTCCTTTCGTGTAAAAGTGAATGGCCATCAAACAGCAACAACTTTCATCCACAGAGGGACTGAGCTACTTGCACAATGGGCTGATTTAGAGGTGCGATGAGACAGGCTGAACGACAACAGCGATGATGTTATCCTGCACGGCAATTAAAGATCACACATGAAAAAAATCTCTACCCATGTCTGCTTTTGGTGATTCCGAAAACAAGCCCCAAAACTGAGATTTTATGAACTGAAACCTATGGCACTGTTGTCTGAACCCAGCTGTCACTGAAATCTACAGAAAGGCTCCCATAAACTTCAGCAGCGTCTGAATTGGGCTTTTACAGATTTAGTGGCTGGGTACATGAGATAATGAGTAAAAGAATCCCCTCTGAAGTCAAATACATGGCAATGAAAGGAAACCGTGGAACCACAGGCACTTTTGTGATGACATTTCTGGCAGCATAGGGCCAAATCTAGCAGCTGCTGCAGGGCAGCGGTGGGAATTTTGTCCCCCTATAAACACAGGCACAAGAATACCAAAACGTTGGCTTCTTTTACCACTCTCACATTCCATCATACTTTATTCACAGAGGACTCCAAATAAAACCTGAGGGACCCCAGTCTCCATGCAAGTACTATGTATTGTAAGTAAAAGTGGCCAAATTAATATATATTGATTTTTAATGTATATATATTTGCTATTTAAACCCTTTGGAGATAGGCTGTATCAAATATCTTTATCTCCATCTATGCAGCAATTTAAAATATTAATGCTGCACATGCATTTTTTATGTTATCTTAAGTTTTGCTCCCCCTCTAAATGGATTCTTCTATTTATTTTGCCCACTATCATACCATTAATTAGACAAGCTCCTCAATAGGCTCTTATATCTCCAACACTCCAGAGATCTCTTAACAGCCTGTGACAGCAAAGCAAAGGAACTCCTTTAAACTTACCATTTAGTAATTGTTACACAGCTTGCAGTTTTACCTGAGGTAACCAGAGCATACTTTAGAGTTCTATAGGTATCTATTGTGCCCAGAAAATCAACTGTAAATTTGAGTATTTCCATATTAATAGCTGCCTCTCCACAAGTCTGGTAGTCAGAACAGACTCGTGAGTGTCAGAAAGCAATACACAGCTACTAATGGTTGTATGTATTTAGTTTTAAATGATAAAAAGATATTAAAAGAGTTAGCTGTTCAAAATCCCAGAAGCACTAAAACAGAATTTCAAAGACAAGCTGAGCCAGCCTTTCATAAAAAGCTCCTTTCAACCTTCAAAGCTCCTTCAAAAAGCCTCAAACTGGACTCATTTACAACGTGCCTGGCAGGTCCCCGTTCTGTTTACAAAGCCACTGCTGAAGCTCAGGAATTCCCGCAGCTGGAAATAGTTGAGGCTGCAAGAATATTTTGGCAAAGTACTCATTCTAGTCTTTCACTCTCTCCTTGGCATCTGCTGTCGAATTTAGACAGAGACAGGATGCTACAAGGACATTTGGCCTGAATCAATATGGCCATTCTTATGTTCTTAGCGTTAAGTTATAGCGGTTTACAGCAATGCCCTGCAGCCCTCTTTCGTGAATCACCTCCGCATGCCTGCTGAGCTCCCCTAAGGATGGGGAAAAGCGTTCCTCAGCATCCAGTCAACCCAGCCCTGGTCGATGTGTCTGGACGCACCAGAGAGGCCAAGAGGAAAGACAGTCATTCTGTTAAGGAGAGCGCACAGACTACAACCACAGAAGGAGGAGGAGGAGGAGGACAGAGAAATGCAGTGTTTGGTCCTGTGAGCCTGATCCCTGTGGGACCATCATCAAAGTGAAGGTGATACTTGGGATGAGGAGAAACTGTGAATTATTAGCCCCTGCCCAATACAGAGAATCATATAATCCTCCTTAAGCACTTCGGAAACCCATCCTTTAAATCAGTAGAGCTTCCTAGCACTGCCCCCACACACCTTCATGTCAGAGTGGCACGCTGGAAGCCATCTACTCCCCTATTTGCCCTTGCTCTAACACGGAGCTTTGGTTTCTGTTGTTCTCACTCCCTGGGGATGGGAATGCTCCTGCCACATGTACAGGTACCACTTACACTCCTTCTCACGCTCTCTCTATTCCCTAAGCAAAACTAATTTCATCTTCTCTCACGTGATAAGCTATCCTGCTCCCCTTGCAGTCTTTCGTGTACTCGTTTCAGTCTGAATTCATCCTTCATCTACATGGGTGACCGGAGCTGCAGGCAGGAGATGAATCACTAGTCCCTTGCATAAGGGTATTACTATATTTCTGCTGTCATTCCTAATGCCTCTTCAGGCTTCATTACCTTCTCACTGTTACATCAGCTGTGGACACCTGTGATTATTAACCAATATGCCTAAATCGGCACACACCCCCCACTTCCCCTTCTAGCTAATGAGCAACCAGATTTCAGCAGAAATTGTTAGCAGTTCATCAGGGCAAGCCCTTGCATTAGCACGATTTCTAGTACTCTGGCCCTCGAGGTCCCACAGCTGGTCCCATCTGATGTTCTGATCNATTCCTAATGCCTCCTCAGGCTTCATTACCTTCTCACTGTTACATCAGCTGTGGACACCTGTGATTATTAACCAATATGCCTAAATCGGCACACACCCCCCACTTCCCCTTCTAGCTAATGAGCAACCAGATTTCAGCAGAAATTGTTAGCAGTTCATCAGGGCAAGCCCTTGCATTAGCACGATTTCTAGTACTCTGGCCCTCGAGGTCCCACAGCTGGTCCCATCTGATGTTCTGATCCTCCTTTGTACAGATGATGGCTCTCAGCTTCTACAGCTTCAGCTCTCAGCCGCTATGATTACCACGCTCCTGCTTTGTGTGTCAAGGCTGCTGCTATTAACACTAAATAAAATCTCTGCCAAAACTGATCCCTGAAGAACTTCCCTGGTGGCCTTCCATCTACTCTGATAGCTCCCACTTCAACGCTAACTTGTCTCATCAGTCTTCACTACCTGGTGTATCTTGCAGCTCCTCGTCTTTTACAGCTTAACTAATAATTTCTCAGAAGACACCAATTTAGTGATTTACTCAGGTCTAGACAGATTACGTTTACCACTGTTCTTTCACCTAGACATTCAGACTTTAGGTATCATGTCTGCCTAAAACAGAGGGTGAGGGCTGTATCCAGAGGGTTGTATCCAAATATATCCCCATTTTGGGAGGAGTGTTGAATTTAAATGCACAGACAGCTGTTCCAGATTTCCTTGTCTCGGGAACAGTCAAGATATTTCAAGGCTCACCCTCCGAGAAGGCAACACCTGTTGTCTGGATTTAATCTAAAGTGAGTTTTAACTCAGGCCTTCAGGTTGTTCCTCTAACATCTGAATGCTAATACTGAATTTTTGTTATAGCAGGACTTTCTTAACCTCTCAGTGTTAACTTTTGCAGCTATTGCAGTAACAAAAATTAATCACTTAATTCAGATGATCTAGCAGGGAACTCATTTAAGCTCCTCTCTCCTCTCTCTCTCTCTCCTCCTCCTCCACACACACTGATGACCAAATCATTTAGAGAGGGGTTTGTCTGCTGACTGTATGAATTTTACTCGTCAGGAAAATGCATTCATCTAATTGCATTTCAGATGGTAAGGATCTGAATAAACGAACAAGTTGTTCTATGAATAGAGGAATTAATGAAGAGTGGTTTCCTGTGGGTTTGTGTCCTGTGTTCCTCCATTCCCTACACTTCTGCTGTCCCCTCTTCTGCATAGTCCCTATGAACTCACCTTGCCGTATCCCACCTAACTCATCTCCTCCAGCTGCAGCTCCTTGCTCTCTCCCTTTTGGCTTGTGCATGCTGGCAGGCCAGCATTATGCTCAGCTGGCTGGCAAGGCAGCACGCAATGGAGCAGGTAACTGCTGGCTTCACACCTTCATGGCCCAGCCTGCTTCCGCCCCGTTCCTCTTCCAGTCCCAGGAGTCTCGCACAGACCTCAGACATCTGAAGGCCTGTCCCTGTGTTAAATCTGATTGGAAACGGTCAATTAAACGGCCAATTAAAAGATATATTTTGATGACTACCAATGAGATGGTGCGATCATGTATGCTTCAGCCTCTCAGGAGGTGGCTGAATATCTCTTGGAACACACATGTCAGAGCCAGTCCTACTCACAGAGCTTGTCAGGCTTCACAGTTTTGAAGTGCAACATTGTGCATAGCCATCATCCCCACCACCAGCTACTAAGGACGGACAGGACATTTCCCGTATTAGCATTATGAGAGTGATTAGAGCAACCTAATTATAGCTGTGCAATGACAAAAATCTCAGCTCACAGATGTCAAGTTAGCCAGGCTTTTAAGTCTTTCATGTCCTGTGGCTTAGATTGTTCCTTCTTTATAATTTTTCAGATCCACGTTATGATTTTATGTCCAATTAATTCTGTGGGAGGACAGCAGTTCACAAATGAACACGGAGTAAATACAATCAATAACAAACAGGCTGTTATGAGACTTCAAGTCATTACTGCATTGTGAATATTTTCCTGTAGTTCAGGTTTAGTTATTTTTTTCTGTGATGTATGACACACTGAAAACATAGCAAATGGTTTAAAGGTCCTGTTCTGTTTTCAAAGCTGCTACTGTACCAGCTTCAAAAAAAGTAATAATGACTCAAAAGGGACCAAAGAAGTTTTGACAACTCATGCATCTTCCCTCAGTGCAGCAGATTTGCATATATTGTAGCTTAGAGGTGGTTTTGACCCAAGCATTTATAATTAACTCTTAAGTTGTTATATATCAGCTTTATTTTCATTTCAATGTTTCTGTTGTACTGTAATTCAAAGAAACACCAATTAGCTATCAAATGCTGACAGCTTGCACTTATCACTGATTAGGGCTAGATATGAACTATAAACCTAGCACATTATCATAGTGCAACAGCTCATTACCAGTCTAGTATTCCTAGCTAATCTTTTCTAGTAATTTTTATTTAGGGACTTCCTAGCTAGCTCATTTGAAAATTATACGCTAATGATCTGAGCAGAATTGAGAGTTTTAAATGGTAACACAGGAGAAAATAAAATTCTGTTTGATCTCTTTATGTCATGATAGATGTCATTCAATCAATTAGCACAGCAGAACATATACTATTCCATTTCAGGATGGCAAATATAAAAGAAAACAGAAAAGGGTGAGAGCTTCACACATCTCTAGACCTTCTCCACCACGTAAAAGAGCATCACATATAGTATCCGAGAATGTTTAGAAGCATCGTCACTGAGACAGCAGTCGAGACACTATTTCCTGTGGGTCTTCTACAAGTCTACCAGAGGGGATTGCCAAAGATGTGACCGCTGCTAGTAGAGGGGACGCGTCAGGGATTGGGTCACAGCACTGTGTCATGTGGAGATGTCAGGCAGCAGGGCGGCCCAACAGGCATCATGGGGTTCCTGCTGCTAGTTAAGCCTCCAGAAAGTTTAACACGGGGCTCTGGGCCCCTGGAATGCCCAAGAATCAGAAATGTGGCTTCCAATTACGTCTGCCTCCTTCTCCTCCACCTGCTTGATATTATGAAAGTATTTGAGAAACTGCAGCCAGAATTCAGATTCTCAGTAACCACGGACTAACGATATTGCAGCAGTGACAATGAGTGTTTCATATTTATTTGCCAGAACTATATGATAAATAAAAATTACTTCTGAAATATACTGGAGGTAAAGAAGGAAAAGAACAGGACATTTCATAATGTTACCACTTGTTAATGAGTGCAAAGAATTAAAGATGGTAAGATGTAGGTAGGAACAGCTAGGAAAATGTATCTGATTCACATTCTGTAAAGCCCGTGTAAATTAAAGGCATTATGGGATCTAAAAGTTCTATATTTGATAATTAATATAAACAGATTGAGAGCAATGACAGAAATACTTGACAAGCAGCACAAGATCACATTCAGGAGCTATCTCATTTCCTGTGATCTGACGGTGCTGGTGTTTCTTTTCTGAAAGACTGCAAGATTTGCCCAACAATTCCAACATTGTGCCCTGTGTTTCCTGGTTTCTACTCTGAGCTAAAAAAGGAGATGGTCAAAATGCAGATTAACGTTTCAAAGAACAAGTTATGTCTCTAAATGAACCGCTCAAACACATCCATTGCTAGTCTATACTTGTGCAATTCAAAACTTGGCTAATGGCAGAGCACAGTATGCTGAGCGAGTTCTCAACACTCATCTAGCCCTGACCTTAAGACAATAAGTGCATAGCCTTTGATCTCCAAGAAGCTGGACCTTTTTCCTAAATATGGTGGCAGAGAATTTTTCTTCCTGTTATGGGCGAAAGGAGCAAGAATCCCTCCTGAAGATTTGCCACTCTCTTCCCATCTTTCCAGATCTCCCAAAAGAATGTTCTCTACCTAAATAGGCAAAGGTTTGCAGATTTAACTGCCAGAAATGTTTCAATATGAACGTAATCAGACCACAGGGCTGGGAGATGTTCATTTACTATGAGAAAGGAGTTGGAGGAAAAAGCACCATACATATTCCTATTACGTATTATGAGATTAACCAAGGAGAACTTAGTCTCGCATTCAGGTATTGCAAAATGCAGTGAAAGGTCATATGGGTGGCATATAATTTATAATGTTATAAATAAAATATAACATGGAATATTTAACTCTGTCCCTTTGTACTTCAGACAGTAATCATTGGTAAATTTTATTAGTTGGCTTCCGGCACAATAGAATTGTACTTACAAATTGTGCAGTCTTAAACAGGAACTTACATGAAGCTCCAGCTACTGGCACAATTAATGGATAACACACAGAGAAGAATACAGAATTCATTAGGTTTAATATGGATTACAGATCAGATATTAGTAGGAAACATTTAGATTTTTATATTTCTGGGAGATGAATTAAGGTGAAGCAACACACTAGCAATACTTATCATGAAGCATACAGTTACTGGTTTCGTATCTATATGGATGTGAACATAAAATTATTGAGCAAGTTATTTGTGTTCTGAACTTAAGGTTAGTTTCAACAGAGAGATAACATGGCTGTTTAAAGCATAAAATAGATGTGTAATTGCTAGTAAAAATGATTCTCACATGCCCACATTATTACTGCTAGAGTTGAATATTACCTTACTATAATTTCATACACAGCCAGCAACATTCTTTATTCGTAGCCCACAAGTAAATGTTCCCTGTTAAAAAGGTGTGGTGTTTTGTTGTTACTCTCCTCAGTTATCTATTGTTCTCTGGTCTTCATTGAGCGGGATACCTTCAGCAACAGCAGAGTTTGCTCTCTGATTAGGCACCTGAACAGTCAATAGTGTGAAGCTGAGATTCCTTAAAAGAATCAGGTACCACTCCGCAGAGAAGCACCACTGATGGATGGAACTTGGCCAGTGGAATTAAAAATGTAATTTTAAGGGTTATACTCACTTTTGCATGAGTGTGATATAATAGCGTTATCAGAGAAAATTCAAAATGTTACGTATTAAACAATGTAAATTCTTCTCTAATCAAATGAGCCAATTTGTAAAGAAAACCTGATTGTTGTATCTGTTTCTGATGGCAGTTTATTTTCAAATATGCATACTGACTTGCTTGTAATTCTTTACTTTCACTGTCTCTGTGAAATAAGATGCTTGGTAGAAAAGTTTAAGCAAAACTACGCATTTTCTTGGGAGAATGAAAAAAATGCATTTCAGTTTTCAGAGTACAGCTAACAGATGCGATTGTGATACCAGGGGAGTTCTACTACAGTGCGCAGAAGCATGATGGCCCTGCCCGGACAAGCCCTGACCCTGCTGGGAAGACAGGTCACAACCCCTGGGAGCACGTGCAGTAGAAAGACCCAAAGCATCCCATTCAGATTCACAGCAGCCAGAGCCTTCCCCCAGATAACACCCGCATCGCCCTGGGGCTCACTGCACTGAGATGAGCGTGAGGGAAACGGACATGGCACCTGCAAATGAACACAAAGGACTTTGCCAGTTGTGTAAGCTACTTGATGTTTACATCTGACACACGCATAAATGATTCCAAAAAAGGAGCCCACAGAGGGCTGCAGTCAAGAGTAGCTCAAAACCAACAAAAGCCCCTGATTATAATGCCATTACACAGCACATAGTCATCCAAAATGGCAGCAGTCACCTAACAAGAGAAAAGAAAATCTGTCACCCGCTTAGGGGGCTTATTTTGTATTCTGCATGACGCAAGATCCTAAAGGTTAGCAAAGCACACCCTCACTTTTTCTGTAAAACATACCCCACAGTAAGCAGCCTCAACCCTTGGCTGAAAAAAACATAAGGAGGGTTTCACAAATCTCACCGGAGCATGATGTGGTAGGGTGACAACTAGTTCTTTTTCACAGACGTGTATTTTCAGAGTCAAATCTTATTCAGCTTTGGTCCTCCACCAGCCCTTCTTTCACATCGGCGTAAACTACTGCAACTAGAGCAGTTACCCTCAGTTCCCTTTGACATGAGAACCATCCTCCATCGCTCCAGCAATGTCCACACATGAGAGAGATGAGAAGGATTCAGGAGGTGCATGTTGGCGTGGTCTGACTGAGTACACAGAGCTCCTAGAATACTCCCTCTCCCACTCGGAAAAAGTGCACTTATTTCTCTAACACCTCTAACACTCTTCATACCTTTGGAAACATTTGGTTTTCTTTTGTTATGCAGTGCATGCCAACCGGCTAGTAGATCCGGATACCGCATCTAGTTCCTGTCCTCTTGCAGAGGTGTGTAACTTCAAAGCACATCACATGGAGCCGGTGAAAACTGTTGCTTGCAGGAGAGAGGAAAGAGTCCAGAAGCACAAAAGATTCTGCTACTCTTTATAGCTGGAGGCAGACATGAAAATTGCATTCAATCCTTAAAAGACTGCTCCAAGGAGATTCATGTCCCACTTGCACAAAGATGGTGAGGTGCTTTTAACAGCTCACCTTGTAAGCGGCTCCCCTCGTTTGTTCTCCGGCTGTCTCTGAGTCAAGCGGCACAGGCACCTAGAGCAGTCTGAGCTGCCCAAAGGGACTGGCACATGCGACACGGGAGCTACGCGAGACCCCTGCCCTCTGGAGCTCCCGCTGAAGGCAGGCAGGGCACCTGGGACAGCTGCGGGCTGTGCAAGCTGCCAGCGGCGAGGGCAGCAGGAGAGAGCCTTCAATCAGGGAGAGCACCCAATCCTGCAAAGAGCGTAATACATTGTGCGTCCTCTTCTCACCCCCAAAATCCCTTCATGTCTACGACAGCTCCCAACTTGCTCTTTTTGTTCTATTTATAGAGACTGAAGACTGTATCTCCATAGCTCCCAGCTTTGTAACAGCACCCGAAACAGCCGCCACCATCATTCTGCTACCCAGCTCTCTGCTGTTCAGAACCAGCCGTACCCAAGGGAGCCNCACAAAGAGCGTAATACGTTGTGCATCCTCTTCTCACCCCCAAAATCCCTTCATGTCTACAACAGCTCCCAACTTGCTCTTTTTGTTCTATTTATAGAGACTGAAGACTGTATCTCCATAGCTCCCAGCTTTGTAACAGCACCCGAAACAGCCGCCACCATCATTCTGCTACCCAGCTCTCTGCTGTTCAGAACCAGCCGTACCCAAGGGAGCCAGAAGGGCTGATATTTCTGACAGTATGGATGTATGTTTTGTCGTTGATTTTCAAAATGAGTAAAGCTTTACTTCTGCCCATGAGCACCAATTGAGGAATAGGGAGAGAAACAATTTAGTAACATTGGGTCACAGCACTGTGTCATGTGGAGATGTCAGGCAGCAGGGCGGCCCAACAGGCATCATGGGGTTCCTGCTGCTAGTTAAGCCTCCAGAAAGTTTAACACGGGGCTCTGGGCCCCTGGAATGCCCAAGAATCAGAAATGTGGCTTCCAATTACGTCTGCCTCCTTCTCCTCCACCTGCTTGATATTATGAAAGTATTTGAGAAACTGCAGCCAGAATTCAGATTCTCAGNAGAAAAAATACAGCTAAAACAGTTAAGCCTGCTGTCTGAAATTAATTTTACTGAGTCTTGTCACACACTGCTAGAAATCATGTCACCTGATGGCATTTATAAACAAACAAACGTTTAAAAATTAAAATAATCTAACAAGTTTGTTCTGCAGCAGGAGAGAGCTAATTTTAATATTTCAGAAGAAAGTTCTAACCAGCCTGCTTAACTCTGAAAAGTCAATGCGTATTTTAAAAAATTCACTTCACATCTGTTCATTGTGTACAGGCCTGCAGGCAACTACCAGCCAGGAGACTTTGATCATCCAGCAGAAACTAGCTGGTATCTGAGGAGCACAAGAGGATTGTCGTCGTTGCTTTCCTCTCAAACATGTTATGAAAATAAGAACGTCAATAAAAGTTTGTATGGAAAAAACTATCTTGCAGTTGCAATGTCATTCAAACGTTCTTGAAGCAATAAGACAAACTGGCTGAAACAGTCTCCATTTACAACCACGCAATTGTCTTCAAAGCTTCTAGGGCCTGTCACTCCATTGAGGGGGTGGTGTTAAATAGAGCCCAAGAAAAGAAAGACTATGAAGAGCAATTGGTTCAAGTATTTGCCCAGAAAATGTAGACCAAGTTTCTGTTTATTTTTAAGGTAAAGTCACAAATACTGTTTATATGCATTGAAGAGGAAAATCAAATAGTCCTGCTTGTGCCACTACAGTAGTCACAAATCCCTATTTATGTGGCAAGTTCCTGTATAACCATGAGCTCCAAATTCATGGTCACAGACCCATTTGCAACCAGTCAATAGATGATTGTACATTTCCAGTTTTCACATTCACCAATTCCACCAGTCACTTCTCTTGCAATCCCAAACNCTATTTATGTGGCAAGTCCCTGTATAACCATGAGCTCCAAATTCATGGTCACAGACCCATTTGCAACCAGTCAATAGATGATTGTACATTTCCAGTTTTCACATTCACCAATTCCACCAGTCACTTCTCTTGCAATCCCAAACAAACTCAACACTAGGTAGCACTGAACTGCATACTGGCTCTTTCAACAAATAAGCTGTTAATCATCAAATACTGAACATGAACTACGGTATACAATATCCTTTAGCAAGGATTTGAGGATTATCTCATCTAATTAGATATAAGCATGTTTTCTAATCTGTAGGCTTAAGCCAAAGCCCAATAAAAAGATTTCCATTGACTTACACTGAGTTTTGGATCAAGCACTAGGAGAACTTGATTTTGCAATTCAAACAGAAAGAGACCTCAAAAAAAAAAAGGTGTAACTAAATGATGAAGGAAGAAAAGTGGGTAACTGAGTTAAACCATCTGGCACAGAAATGGACTGGATGTCCCACATCCCTGCCAGGGTAGGGTCTTGAGAAAGACACTGCTGAAACTTTCTGGATTTCTTTGATGCCATGCAAGCGTAACAATCCAGCCGACTGCTAGTTTTCAGACTCCTAAAAGCAGAGGAGATTCTAGTAGACACACCAGGAACATGTTTTATTGGTTATTTGTGTAACTGCCTGCCATGTGCAAACACTTTCCAAACACGGGTGAAAATAAATTATCAAAATGTAAGTACAGCTATTGAAAATTGTTAAAGATTTGGCCCCAGAGCTCTGCACTGAAATTGCGTAAGCCTAGCCCCTAACCAATCTGGAACCGTTTATTATATAACTGTTAATTAACATTTGTTAGTTACATGTTTATTTTGCTTTTAAATCAGTCTACTAATGAAGCGTTCACCTCAGCTCTTGGGAAGTTATTCCACTGAGTAACAGGAATCACTGTTAGCATGCTTTCAAGTTTATATTCCTCTGTCTCATTACTTAAGGATAAGAAACCATTCTGCCACTTTGTCTCACCAGAAGCAATCCTCTCCTCCTGTGTGTATTCACATCCTTGAAATACTACAGCGTAGCTGTCATCTCCCCTCTCAGAGATTACCTTTTCCCTGTAAGCTATGAAGCTTTATTTCTGTCACAGTGTTCTTCCAGGTGAGTAACCCTTTCATCTCAGACCATTCATAATTCTTGCTTCTCTTTTAAATTCTCTGCAGCCTGTAACCTCTTCTTAGCGATGAGATGCCCAACTCTAAACAAGGGTCTACATACTGGCGCTATACAAAGGAAAGCTATTTTCTTTGGTCGTTTGCAGTGGGATGTCTCTGCTCCATTGCCCTGAGTCACACTGGTTTTGTGCAGGGAAAGAAGGATCAGTAGGGAAACAAAACTTAATTTCACCCATCATATCCATATGCAACTATTCAAGCAACTGCAGATAACCAAAAACTTGAAGTAAGGCTAATGAATATTACTACATGCTTTTTGATAATTTCCTCCATTGCACAAGAGCTAGTTATTCCAAGAACATGACTATTTAAAAATTGTTCAATTATACATTAAATGAATTATCATCACTTTTCCAAGAGAGAAAATGTATTAATGTTCAATTGAGCCTGAACCAGTGGTGGAACAGGTGACAATAAACTGCTGGCTACCCTGACTGAAGGTTCAAAATGGCATTTTAATGAATTAAGTACAGATTCATTTGTATATGAAATCACCACAATGGCCTATTTGGGTCCTACTCAAGTTATATTTCAGCAATAACTGCACGCTACTGGATCGCTTGTTCGTTACAAGTCATGTCTGTGCTGGCCTGGGACCAAAGTAGTGTCCTTCCATGATGCAGCTATCTGCTGCTGATAGGAATGGCTATTTAAATGCAATTAGTAATTGCTATTAAATCTGACTATAAACCACAAGCACTTCCCTTCTCATTTCGTTTTGCAGTCCATCATTATTTGCTTGTTACAGTATCTGTAAAGCGGTAATTTGTCGAGTGGCTCAAAGAGCATTAAAAGAGCTAGCTCATGAGGCCTTATTCTCCCACTTGAACACTTGTGCAGAAGGGAGCCATGTCAACTGAGGTCTGATGTAAAACTGGTGTAAGAGGGGATCGGGCTCAGTGAATGCAGCACACTTGCTTACATCCACGACACATGCACGCAGACACCTCTGCTCCACTAATTATCATGCTGCCAGTTTGGCAGGACTGAGTTGAAAACCCAAAGCTGGGAAACGGCAGCTCCACTGAAGACTTCCTTGAGGATTTTGTCTACTCTCTCTCATTAACTTGATGATGAAACACCGTACTGTAAGACGTGTGCAGATAAAGCTCAAATCTGCACTATCAGCTGTACAAACTGTCCTACAATAAAGTGCATTGTTGATGAACTCTACAACAGCGATTGCTGGAGCATGTAAAATCCCTTATCCAAATGTTCCCGAGTTGCTCATTAAATTACTCTAATAAAATGCAATTCCTACATTCACAGACTGTGCATCCCTGATTCCATCTATCTTATGTAGCGCCTTGAAATAAAGAAGACAATTGTCAGAAATTCAACCTAGTAAAACTGTCAGCTATAGAAAAAAACAAAAGGTGAAAGTAATTGCCAGATGCTCCAAGTCCTCATTATAGCCGCGCTGACAGTGTTTCAGTGCTCACCTCTTGCTGGCAGCTGCACTGCTCTTCCACGTTGCCAAAGCACTCTGGCTAGTGTCAAAGAGCGTGCACCTAGGGCCAGGTCCTCAGCTGGTATAACATGGCATTGCTCCAGTGGCTTCAGTGTCTGTTAGCCAAGGCTCTGGTCCATACGACCTGGCTGCCAACATCATGGAAAAATTCTTTTGTTCCTGAGCAGCTCATGTTTTTGATTGCTAATTAGGAATGATTTCACATTCAACAAAATCTCTTTTGACTTCTCTCCTACAGTTGGATCATTCAGGGGGATTTCTTAGGCTTATTCCTCTTTTTGAATGGTCTCATTTATTTTTCTCTTTTGCTTCCCAGTTCTTCTCAGTGGATTGTTGTCTCCTCTGTACCTTATCTCAGTGTCTCTTGGAGCTCTCCCATTCATTTTGGGCTATTTCCCAGTCCAGTAGTTCTGTTTCAGCTGTCACTCACATCCTCATTTTCTATTCTTTACTCCCCCTTCATCTGCTCTCACATTTCCACAAATGAAACAGCAAAACAGTTCTTCACCCACTTCTAATACATTAAATATTAAATTTACACAGAAAGATTGCACCAGATTTTTTTCTGAGCCTTTCTGTGGTCCTTGTACCATGTCCTCATTGAGGAGAAACAAAAGCAAGGAAGAGGAGACTGGTAGACACAGCATTGGAAAGCAAAAGTGACTGAAAGCTCTCAATTGTAAAAAATAAATTATTTTAGGTTTAGGTGCTTACAAAGTTACCAATAAACAGATTGTTCATTGAGCATATAGTTCAATTTTGTCATTAACTTCTCAGGCTTAGTAAGCAGACATGGTTGTGTGACTCCCACAAAACTAAGACTTAGTAAAAGCTCATAAGTAAGGATAAAATCTCCAGTACTAATACTAGTTACTGCACAAGAGTCTTCCGGGCAATAAGAATTCCAACAAGCAGCAGTGCTGGCCATTAAGTATCATTTCACTTGTATAGACTATTTTTTCATTTATTGGTTGTTACTGCCAATTCCTTCATCGACAACTGCTCAAATTGCTCTGCAGAAAAGCCCTCCCAGGATGGCACTAGAGGGGCCATCCCTCGGGGTCTTCCATCTTCTGAGCATTAGTGGGAGCAACCGCTGGTGAGGATAATCTGAGACATGCGCGTGATGAATAGTAGCAGGTGTACTGAAGCCCTATCAGTGTCTTTCTCTGTTGTAAAAAAAAAAGTGCTAGGTCTGATTCTGTGGCAGCACCATTTTCACAGCGCTGCAACTCCACTGATGAGAACAGAGCTGTTCTTAACTATGCAGGGATGAAAGAGAGTATAGTAAAATTATCAGTACTATATGAGTTCCCTTGCTATAATGGGCTTTCTCTTTCAATCACATTGTCTTTGCATTACTTTAACTCTTGGTTTATTCTTACACCTTCGCTTTCTCCCAGTTGATGTCTGTATAAGAATCCCCAACACACATTCATCACTTTTTTAGTACACTGTTTTTTTAGGTGAAGCAATGGCAGAGACACAAATATGGTTTGAAAGTACAGCATCCATGCTATTGATCAGTTAGTTCTAGGTGCTGTTTTCAGTTTTGCTCATATTTATTGTGAACCGGTTTTTAGCTTTCCTTATCTCTCCCTGAAAAGTTTTCACTGACATTTCTTCTGAGAAAAATAATCTAATTCATGCTATAAATGCAAAGGAAACACATGTAAACAAAGGATACCTGGGATCTCAGTTCTCTTCACATACAGGTTTTTTACAACCACAGATAGATACACCCATTTAACCAAGAAAATAACCTGAATCACTAGATACACCCAAACCTCATTTTCATCTTTACTCCAATAATTCACAATTTAAATAAAATATCTGATATACAGCATATTCTTTAGGCTCATCTTTTATACCACAGTGCTATCATCCAACACTTTTCCTTTTCTGCTCTTTGCTTAAAAGCAATAATAGTCTACGCTTCACCAAAAAACCCCAGATTTTGCATCCCGTTAGCACCATCTATGTGAGTCCTTAAGTCTCAAAAAAGTGAAAAAATAAGGTACGAATCCTAGCAACAGTTAAAATGTAAGTAGTGCTTTTTGCCAAGTCTAAATGCCCTTTACAAAGTGCTACTTGCCTTTTTTCTAGCTCAGTTTTATAAATGGGAATAAACAAATAAATAAATAAATAAATTCTTTTCCAAAGGTCACGCAGAAAGAAAGAATGGATTAGCCCACGGTTTAAGCATGATTAGATCTCAAACCATGGTGGCTCTGCCACTAAGCCTCTTGCACAACCTTGCACCAGTCACTTAATATCATTTTATTTTCTACAGATAGGATGAAAAAAAACAATACCAGCATGTAAGATCTGGGAGGAATTGCAAACATATGACAGAGAAGCAGAAGCGCCAAGAATAAAATTCATGTTTTTGACTCACACCCATGTATTTTACGGACCAGACCCCCTCATTGGGTAAGCATAAGCATGTAGTTCAAAACGTAGGGTGCCTAACGCATTCGGATAGCACATTAAGAGAGAAGCCTATTAAATAAAACAAGCAACAATTTGTGAAAGAGGAATTCATATAGCCTTGCACTTTTCTAAACAGTTTTCTTACATTCTCATAGTCATTAAAATGTATAAAAATGATTATTTCCAAAACAGCATTACCATGAATTATCACCACTCCTGTTGCCTAGCAACTGGAGTAATTTTTGAACAGTGAGCTATATAAACCAGTATCTGGAGTTTGTGCAAATGGATATTCATTTGAGGGTTTAAAACACATTCATCTTGGAAATCAGAGGCAGATAATGCAGCACTAATGTAAAGCTGAAACGCTCTTAAAAAAATAAAACGGCACTAACAATTACTGCAGCTTAGCAAAACTCTCCTCCTGTAGCAGATCTGAGCCCTGTCAAACTTCATCAGGGCTGCAGGTGACTTCCTTGCTCTTCCTTGGGGTTGCAAGTGCCCCTTTCCAATTTTTATGAAGATATTTGACATTCCTGCAGACAAAATCATTCTCGCCCAGTCTTCTGAGAATTTGCTCACAACTCAAGAGCAATGGAAATTGGTGACATTAAATGGCAATGTGCTTAAGACAAATTAAAAATTCTCTTTTTACATAACATATTGAGCTGGAAGAACTCATTGATTCATACCATGACAGGATGATGTGCTTAGTAAGGTTCAAAATAGGTCTGGACATTAATAGCGACAAAGAGATAACCCACTGACATATTAGAGAGATATTGGAAGTACATACACGAAAGATACAAACACCCACAAATCACGGCCCAGTCACTCATTAGCTGCATGTGGTTGCTCGTTACGGGATTCTTGACTGTTCCTTAGACCCATGTGGAATTTAAATTGATTGCAGAACAAGATCCCAAACCATATCAACCCGTATTTTTTTGATGTCTGATTTCTACATTACTTTCTTACATCTTTACCAGACAAATTCCTGCTAAAACTAGTGTCAATCTGTGCTATTATTCCCAAAATGGGGAGTGTCTCAAAGGGAGAAAGAGTCCAACTTATTGCCTTCCAAGGCTTAGCCTTATGGGTAAAAAAAAAAAAAAACGAAATGTGCTGAACATGAGCATGTATTTTTCGTAGAGGCTGCAGGCAGGGGGGCAAATTCATCCCTGGCATAAACACACAGCCCACTGAAGGCAATGCAGTAGCGTCTGCTTATACCAGCTATGAATCTGAACAAGCTTTTCCCTACAAGTACTACCTGTGGAGACACTGAAGGGAGTTTAAGTGTCTGCAGTTTCTCAGAGTTTAGAGAACTACATTACTGCAGTAAGAGAAAACCTGATGTCTATGATATTGTGAGTTTCTGGGCTCCCAGAAATCCATGCAGTGCCTACTGACAGGCTGCCATAAAATACTTAACGGGTGTTTAATAACTCAGATGAAGAAAAGATGCTCCATTTTGTCTGCTGCTCTGTGAAAATTTCCTGAGACCACACACACAATGCACAGTGCTGTCACATAAGAAAAGACCTCCGTTGTTTTCCTTTGGTCCCACTCAAAAAAGGCAATTATCAAAGTTTTAATTTTATCCTTAACATTGAAAGAGAACATCCCTGAAGAAAGAGAAATTTTCTCATCTAGACAGGCTATCCGTTGTTCTAAACAAGAGGTGCTACTGAACACATATCACATCAGTCTATGGGATGAACAGACTCTTCTACAGCGCAGCAGACACACACCCTCCTCCTTCCTCTCTTCTCCACCCAGGGACCAGCACACACCTCTACTGCGCAACCATTGCGTGAATAGTGTTTGCACTCACCCAGCCACTGAGACTTTCATTTCCATTGCTCATGGGTAGATCACACTTGGGAAAAAATGCTTTCTGCACTCTTCTCAGCAAGAAGTAGGCAAAATTTGCTCCAAAATACGCCAGTATGTTTTTAAAATTACATTTTAAAAGTCCTCCTTAGAAACAGAGACATTGCCTCTGATTTACAGGTAACAAACCACTTCTCTATATGTGTAATCTATACTATCTGCTCTTATAGGAGCAAATTCAAGAGGAGATGCTGAGCTGAAGAGAGCTTTTATCTTCTTTCAGCAGTACAGACACTGACGAGCAAGTTTGCGGACACCTCTGGCTATATAAGCTCAGAAATGCAACAACTGGGAATCACAGCAGAAAGAGACTACTAGTGCAGCAAGCAGAAGGCATGTACGGTAATGCTTTTCTGCCAGTCAGCCGTCACCAGGAAAAAACAGCTGTCGTGTTTGGTGACTATTCCTTGTACGTTAAGTTCCAGCCTAGGGAGTGTCATTAACATCATTTTTCTATTCTTACAGTTGGCCTTCCCTTCAATCCATAAAATTCAACAGGAAGGAAGACAGGTTTTTGATAAACTCAGTTCGAGACACACTTTGCGAAGTGCAGAGTTTAAGCTATTTTCACACTACGACTAGGTGAATGACATTTCATGAATGTTTATTGGTACAAATTTGGTTGACCCTTAACAGAATTCCAGTCTGACTGAGTTCCAGGAACAGGAGTATTTCCCAGACTGCCAAATAATTTTGGAAAATAAATGTCTGAAGAAAAATAAAATTGTAGCCAAACTAATTTCATCTTTATTTTCCAAACCGAAGACAAAACCCAAGCAGTAAAATTTGTCAATACCTTGCAATCCTCAATGAACATGAGAAAATAATCATGTTTGCAGCCTTTGAAATGATAAAAAGGGTAAAATGAATGGACTGAAATGTGGTCTGTGAATGACTTGGTTCGTTTTTCATGTCATCCTGTTGTTCCTAACTCCAGATCTCATATACGTGTCCTTCAAGAATGGTGACATTCATTAGCAGTTCAATTACAAGATGCCACCTGTAAGCCATCCCTGCGATGCTAGTTGCGACTCCCTAGGCTTTAGGCTAGAGAAAAGCAATACTGTCCACAAAATCAGACCCGCACACATGACAAATGGGGTGAGACAGCGATGAAGAGAAATGAGTAAAAAACGTACCTCACTAGGTGAGGCAATTCCTCTAATTTCCCAGAAGCTACCTGCAGTAGTGGAGGCCGCTTGTCTAGGGTGACAAATAAAGCCTACTTCTTTTTTGCAAGTGAAAGGCTGACACTGAGATTTAAACCACATAAAAATAAAACACAGAGTAACTTTAGATCACAGAAGGAATCTCATGAGAACCATGCATGCTCATCGCGACATATTTTCAGGAAAATAAATTCCACACAATGGACAGCAAAATAATTTTCTCTGTAGTGCTGCATTATGGCTGCGATGTTTGTCTCTGTAGAGCAAATATGAAATTGGCTCTCAGATGCTTTGAAATACTAAAAAAGAAAATCTTTGCACAGTCCTAGAAAACAAAATCCTAATGTGCTGAACTCTGAGCCTTAAGATCTTTGAGACATCTGGGTCCTATTTAAGCAGGCTTCTTCCTTTGAAACCTGAATGTCAAACACAGTGTAGCTACCAGATGTAAGGTTAGATCAGGTGTCACCGCACCCTAGGCAGGTTTTGCGGTACCTCAAGAGGGCTGCGCTGACCCCAGCAGACTGCTTCCCTGCTTACCCCAAATCTGCCTCAGGCTCAGACAAGCAAACTGCTTGTCAAGCTTCCTCTCATTAGGTGCAATATAGAATACCACTTACTTGTACGGGATGTGTTTGCTTCCATTGACAAGGGCGAGGATGACATTGCCCAGTGCTGACAATGAGAGACAGAGGCCAGAGCTTCCCTCCCGGTTTTTGCTGAGCACTTTCACACAGCTGCCCAGGTCAATAAGGTGCAAGCGGCTGCGACCTCCAGACACTGCCATAAACAAAGAAAGCCGAGAGTTAGCACATGCCTCCAAAAGCAGCTTCCCAGGAAAGCAAAAGACTCGCCATGACTTGCGAAGAGGAAACAATCCAGAAACCTTTCCTAATTCATGTTAGCAGCAGCAAACTGTAGGTACCCTGTTAACTCACCGTCAGCCTTTATTGCTGTGCATTGCTGTCCACTCCTGACTTGCTTAAAAATTGCCAAGGCTTGCAGTACTCACCCACCCCTGCAGGTTTAACTCTGTGGGAGTCACCACTGTACTTTTTTTTCATTTAATACATCTCTATTAACCTGTGCCTGAGTTGGCTCTCTTTCTGTCTCTGTCATGACTGTTCCTCTGTCTGGAAAACTACCGGCTGGGAGTTGCTACTTGGTGAGCAGTGGTCCGGTGGTAGCTTCTCTTATCTTTTCCACCTTGAATACCTGATCTTCAGAAGAACCTGTGGTGTCTGTGGGATGTTCAATTTTGCTTTAAGTCTATATGCTTTTACGTTATCATTTGGGCTAAGAAAAGGTTTGCCATGTCATGCGTAATGGATTGTGGAGAAGATGCTCTGTTCTGAAAATAGTTCTGTAAAACTGGCAGCAGATCCCTATGGTTTTTTTCTTGTTTACTCTGTATCAACACACTGAATTTAAAGTGAAAGATGTTACCGTTGAAACACCAAGATTAACAGACATTTGCTCTCTTTTAAACCTATGGTTCCTGATGAACCCAGGATGGAGACTATGTAGACTTTACACAAGTGCTTCTAATTCTCTGTTATCTCAAGACAATTTCCTAGCTGGGTGTTTTTGCATCTGATCTTTGACCACTCCTCCCTACTCTCGAGAGTTAATTTAGAAGTTTACAGATTCCTAGAACCTGTAGGAAAAGGCAGTTTTATTTCTAGGATCTTAACTCAAAAGTTAAGAGCACTACTTGAGGACACAAACATAACTTAAGCAGCAGTGGAAATACTTTCACGTCCGAGTTCACCTCTACGCAAATAAATTCACAGCCGTTTTGACACAGCATCTCGACTTTACGCATCTGGTAAAAAAAAGTCTTAGTGACAGGGGGAGACCAGTTCACAAGCAAAGATGGTGATGGGAGCAACTACATGACGGGACCTTAGAAAAGAAGTTTCCAGATACATTTCATTGCTTTGGAAATGACTTGTCAACCACAAGCATGTTTTTGCGATGACCCTGCATTCAGTAGCTGTGGTACCATGCCACAGTATACAGGCATGTAGGCGCCATAGAAGGTAGGAGGAAATAATTTGACATGGATATGTGAAGAAGACACTTGTAAAACTTCTACATATTAACAAAAAGGTGATACACGATTGTATCGTTTTGCAGATTTGCTCACAGAAGGAAAGCCTACCTTGAAAAATGTATGCAAATATAGAAAACATACAGCTGCTAAAGGGATCTGTAACTGTTAGCTGCAACTTAAAATATGTTAACCTACACTGAAAAAAATAAGGAGAGAGATATTTCACTTTGCAAGCGCTGCAAAACACAAGGCTCACAGCTTATTGGTACTACCTAGTGTCTTGCATTACACAAAACTTTCTGTAAAAATACAAAGCCTTTCTGTAGAATGTGTTATATATAATTCTATAATTCTGCTTCAGTTGTAAGTGACAGCTAATTAAAATGAACAACAATAAAACAATGAGTAGATTTCTATGATAAATGAAAAAAGAAGCATGCATAAAGAGAAAGAAGAAGAGAAGATAAGGAAATAAAAGCAAAGCAGAGAGAAAAAAAGAAAGAAGGAAGTAAGAAGAAAGAGAAGAAGAAAGAGGAGAAAAGATTTCTTCTGTGGAAGTGGTTTATGCTATGGGATTTGAGAATAATATTCCAAAAATGTAGCCAACATCTCTGTCAACAATTGTTAAAATACAATAACTTCTTCTTCTTTTAAGTCCTGTTAGTGCTTCAGCTACGTCAGGAATTAGGCAACACAGGACTTCCATGTATTAAATTATACTGCAATATTGGTTAAGTCATAGTGAGTATTATGAAACAGAGATGAAGAATAAATGTCTGATTAAAACTAATGTTGGTGGCTAGGCATTCAATATGCTGTAACAGTCCCCCGATTATATGACAACCATTAAACACATCCACGGAAGCTTCACCGCTGTGCTTGCAGTAGTGGGAAGTGGTGGGATACTTCTCGTGGGGAAGTATCCACATGCACTACAGGCTCCTCCACTCACTGCAGAAAGTCAGGCTTCCCTGGGGAACCGTCCAGGCAGCTGCACCTTCACATCCTCTGAACTGCTNTCCACGGAATCTTCACCGCTGTGCTTGCAGTAGTGGGAAGTGGTGGGATACTTCTCGTGGGGAAGTATCCACATGCACTACAGGCTCCTCCACTCACTGCAGAAAGTCAGGCTTCCCTGGGGAACCGTCCAGGCAGCTGCACCTTCACATCCTCTGAACTGCTCATGGAGGACCTTTGCCTCCCCTCTAAGAGTCCTTAAAACTCTTAGACTTGAGTCCCCAAGTCCTCTAAGACTGCTACCCTCAGAAGGCTGAAATTGCCTTTTGTGAGTATTCCCCAATGATTTTGCTTAGAAAAACAAAGAAATGTGTTTAGCTGCTGCTGAAAATGACTGCAGGTGACTTTGCTGAATTATATATAATAAATATTTCTGTTGCTAAGATTACTGGACTTTGAGGAAACAGAACAGAATTAAAGAAATCCCTACCCTTCTAAACCTCAGTGATTTTGTTTCCACACATATTGCTATTATACAGGCCGAGGAAATCCAGAACAAGATCAAGTATTGGATCTTTCCTTCTTATTTACAAGTCAAAGTAAGACATTTTCAGGATGGCAGGTCCACTTGCTGGATCTGCAAATAAAGTTATTTGTTAGCCAAGTGCCCCACTAATGTGCCTGACAACTAAGGAGAGAAGAGGAGAAGTGGAACATCCTAACACTTTTTTTTTCCTACGGCCACAGAGACTTTGCAGAGCTGACAGCTGAAAAATTACTGTGCCAGTTCTGGCACAATGCCATTTATTTCAATGGTGCTAAGCCTGCTTCACGACATTCCTGGTAATGAATCTAACAAGGGAGGTAAGTACAGTACCAATGCGTTATTCTAACAGTCATTTTTGACCAAAATCATGTTAGCTGGCCCTTTAATCACTTATCCTTTAGGAGCTGGTTTGGTGGTTTGGTTTCTTTTTTCTTCCTATCCTTTTTTAATCCTGTTAGTGGAATCTATATATCTCTACTATCTTCATGTTGTTTTCTGAAAAGACCTTCATTACAGCAGGAGACAGTGATAATCACTAGGCGCCCTTTCTGAGCAGCTGGAATTCCCCCCTCATTCAATTATCAGCAAGATCTGACCCTGCCTGGCTCATGAGGCTACTCAGATATGGAAACTTGAAGACAGGAGGTGCTATGGCCATGAGAAAAAGATACAACTAAAGGCAGTGGGCAAAGCATATTATAATATATATATATATTATATATATATAATATATATATATATTGACCACTGTGTCTTATATCTCCTCCTTGGTTAACTCATTTTCATTAGTCTGGCTACTGAGCCAAGATGCTCCTGTC
>VZSC01009403.1:314999-330775 GCA_013398225.1 Steatornis caripensis
TTTAGATTAGTCATTAAAGCCACAGGAGAAAATTTTTCCCCTTTTATTAATTGCATTTGAAAATAGTAGAAAAGGACTGTGTGTTTATGTACTTGCGTGCAGTAAAAAGCATGGGGCATTAAATAATTATAATAATAATTCCCTCAAAATCAGCCCTCTTTATGCCTATGAACCAGTCCATTTGAACATTCAGTCTTCCTTTTCGCCGCAGGGTGGTTAATTAATAAATCTTTAGCTAATTGAGATTTCTGCCTGCCAATTCCACAGGGGTTATTACTTAAACACATGCAAACTGCACTTCCATATAGAGCAACTTTCTGATTTTCTCTCTTATATTATAAGTACAATGTAAATGTTCTGCATTTAAACATTAGGAACTAATACTGCAGTGGTGTTCACCCACTACACATCATAGCTCGCAATCTGATCCTTATTACAAATAACCTATGCAGAGCCAGGAGCTGAAACATATGCTATTTCTGCAGAATCGCTTAAGCCTACAATTTTAAAGAAGCAGAGGTCTCTGGTGTCTTTCAAACAAACATTTTTCCCCTGTAAAAAATGATTATTTAAAAAAAAAGAATTTTAATGTGAAAGTTTTCGTTTTGGGTGGGGGTGCTCATTGTATTATACAAACCTTTTATCACTGGAACTTACTAAAAAACCCCTTCTGTATATCTCCAGTCATAAACAATTTGGGAGACTTGAAACAGAAGATAAATATAATAAAAAAATATAAATGGTGCAAGTCAAATGAAACCTTTGAAAATTATAGAAATATATAAGCAGACACGGAAGCAGCTTTTCCTCATTTACAAGTGGGAGATGGAAGTAAAGACACGAGCCAGTGAAAGCATCTATGGCAAAGACAGGGAGCAAGCCAACCTGAAAAGCCCAGAGCCTTTACAAAGAACCATGAGGGTCCTCTGTGCACATGTAGTTGGGCCAGCAACTAAAATACCACATATCTCCAAGAAAAGGTGCAGTTTATGCATTGCCAGCATCACCTTCCCCACATACTGCCCTGTTTAGGTGCCGAAGAGGAACAGGTAACATAAGGGTGGCAAGGAATTTCCGTCGCCACGATATTTTAATCCATGAGCTCAACACTATTAGTAAAGGTAATACTAAAAGCCAATTTGAAAAGCACATTTTTTTTTTTCAGAGGCCCACAGAGTGCTGAGGACCAACTGTTAGTATCTCCACAATGGCAACTAAATTGGCAACTGATGGTAATAATCCCCGGTGGCCTTTAACGGCCTGTGGAGGGTCTTAACCAAGCAGGTGGACAGTCTGCTGGTATGAATGGCTCCATGCCATGCTGAACGGAGAACTCTGCTAATTCTCACCACTAAAGAACATCGTTCAAAGCCAGTTTCCAGGTAGGCTTGGAGGAGAGAGAAGGAAGCGAAGGGACAGCTTACTTCCGCCTTTGCCACTCTTCTCCATGCGGTACTGGTAGATGTGCAGAGTGAAGAGCATGTGGGAGTTGCGGTGATCCTCTTCATCGCAGTCCCGCTGGCTGCCGCGACGTGAGGCGATGGCAGCATCAAGGAAGAAGGCAGCCTTCTCTGCCGTAGGGGCACGGAGCTCGCTCTGATTCTGAAGCTGCAGTTAACACAAGGGAGAAATTACCCAGAAACTCTCACACAAGTCAACACTACCAGACAATTTCCTGCAGTCAACGCATACTGTGGATACGCTGCCTTCCTGTGTAGGGACCGAAAAGGAAGAGGTACCCGATGGAAGGAGACCCTTCTGACACTGGCAGTGCAATACCATGCTCTCAGGAGACCCACGACTGAATCCAGGCTTTTGAAGGTTCTCACTTGGGGTACCTCTGGTGGCACTTGTTACACATAAACCCCAGCAACTGGAAATCGCCCTATGGGCTGGACAGATGCATAAATTTGTTTCTTTACTTTCCGAGAATTTTAAGCTATTTATGCTTATTAGTTATTCATTACTTTCGTTATTTTTACTGCCTTTCCCCCTCCCCTGCATTGCTGGCTTTGGCAATCACTGTGTACTTCTGACAGAAGTGGAAAAAAAAAAATTGTGGATGACAGGTCAATCCCAACTCAATAGGTGGAGACTGGCAGGGGCGAGACTACACGTTACCTTTCAGAAAGTGTTAGAAGGGAGCAGTGCACAGATATATCTGGGAAATAACAGCACTGCAGCTTGTGTTCAGCTCCACAGCATGCGGGGAGCAGCATGGAAGAGAAGCCTTTTTCTTGCCCCTTCATACCACAAGCTTATGCACCTGCTCACAAGCCAGGGCAATCCATTAAATGGAACAAGGCAGGTAACGTACATACATTCACATTCGCTGGACCTCAATCCCAGTCACCAGCCTGCTCTTATCTCTCCAAAGTGATAGACAGCACAAGAGGGCAGATATTATTAACCCCCCATAATGTTAGGAATGCATGCATGTTCCATGTTACCTAAGATTAGTTTGTCTGTGGAAGGGACATGTGACTGTGCAATCTGATGGCATTGGTTTAGGCAGTACGCAGAGCTGGCCCACAGCCCATAGGATAGACTTCTTTTGTCTGGTGTAAAAACAGCGAGGAACTCCCGTTCTCGGGGTTTGTTCCCCTGCTATGTAATACAGCTAGAAGTAAAGTTCTCCTAAAGGCTCCTGAAGTTCCCCTAAAGAAGGCAGTGCTCCTGTCTTCTCTTCATGACCATTAATCAGCCTGAGGAGGGATAACGCTGAGGCTCTGCGTGGGATGGGGTGACACGTTTGCAGACCAAGCTCTCCCTGGAAAGACGGAGGGGGGCAGGAAGGAGTTAAGAAGGCAAGCAGAAGGCAGGCCAGTCTGTGGGCTGATCTCAGTAATGTAAGCAACAAGAAAATGTGCATACTTGGAAAGGCCCAATGACAGACAGTGTGACATATGGCAATTACTCATGTGCTATACACAGTGAAGATTTTGCGTATCTGTATGGCTGTAATATAATATCCTCCCTTCATCTGAGGATTTTGAGAATTCAGGTGGAGGACACGTGACTCCACAATGTTGCTCTGTCTTATAAACGCAAATAAAAACATTGTTTTTTCTTGCAATTTAATTCAGTATTTTACACTGCAGAGATACACAGACGTCTCATGGAGCTACCTTCTCTCTACTGATCTAAAATAGTTCATTTTGTATACGGCTGTTCTGTCTGTATCTATATGAAAATAAACAACAATAATGAGATATTTATTATTATAGCTATGGTGCCTAAATATCTTAGCAAAGAACTAAGCTCTAAGGAGAGGCTTAGTTGTTACACAGTTACACAATGTATGTAACATACGTGTGCTAATTCAGAGCTTAACCAGCCCATCTATCACCCCAATGGGAACTTTGAAGACCCAAGTCTCCCATCTTATATTCACGAGACTGCACCCATTACTGGATACCAGAGGGTGAGATCTCTTGTGATACTGTAAGTATTTCATAAAGCACTAAAGACAGGAATCAAGTGAGAATGAGAACCCTAATTGTTATTTAAAATCAAGATGCAACTTTGTAGTCCTCCGGTAGAATGGAAAAGAATGTAAAATATGATCTAAGTATGTCTAAAAGGCTGAAAGCACAAAGAGATAAAACACAAAAGTTATTACTTGCTGTTTAAAATCTCACAATTCATGACTTTTGTGGATGTGAATCATGATTTCCAGATGCTTCGAGCTGGAAATAGGGTACATGACCCTGTAGGTCTGCTCCCTCCTCCCCCTATTCCCGATCCTTGGATAGGCAGTACTCTGCAGGTTCTCCATGAAAGCAGCCTTTGCCTTTAATGTTGAAAGAATGTACTCAAGCTCCATCACGCTGTTTTGCTCTCTCTTCATCTACTTATACAAAAATCAGATTTACTCCCTAACAGACAGCAAAATGAAAGAATAGGCCTTTTTTCCGCTTGAACCAAGAGGGGAGAAAACAATAGGGCTGCTGAGACTTTCTAGTGGTTACCCAGGAAATACATGAGGCAGTTACTTGTTCCTGCTAAACCTCCAAACCTGAGAAGAGTTCGAGTTATTCTTGGCTTGCCCAGCTCAGGAATTTATTTCTTGGCAGTATTTAATAAGTAGCGATTAATGCTTCCTACAACGTTGCTAATGCAAGTGCTATAAATAATGTAGTTTATAAAGAGATAAACAGCCATATTAATGGCCTCCAGCTATTTGTGCAGGACTGTAAATATTTTAGCTTGTTGTTTTACAAAAGAGAGATCACACTTTCTTTTTATTTTTCTTTTTTAAGAATGAGGTGAATTTTTGTTTGCACCGAATGTTTTCACGTTTTATTGCAAACACAAGCCCCTGCTCAACATCAGTTATACCAGAGGTACAAATATTTAGGCCAGGAGAGCAGATGGCCTTGCAGCTGCAGGTCATAAAGTTCTTGCATGTTTTAAAGTAAACACTTTCAAGTCTATAAACTTTATGCTCTGCATAGTTCTTGAATTTGAACCATTTCAATAGCTAAAAAAAAAAAAAAAGTCACATCGCTTGTCTCAGTGTAAAATGAACATTGGATTCACCTGCATGCCACAAATGGGGTCTTCACAAAGGTAGACACCTGGGGACTGGCCATCTTGCAGGCTGCCTGTAGCCACTTCTGACAACAGGTCTCTCAGATTTTCTTCTTTCCCCCATACTTCCACTGCAGAAATTCGGACCGAGAAGCGGGCTCCTGTCTTCTCTTTGCGTTCATTAATCAACTTGAAGAGCCAGGAGATGGCACAAGGGATTATGCCAAGGTTTTGCATGGAATCATCCTTCCCAATCATGGTGTATGACTTCCCTGTCAGGAATGGGGGGACAGAGAAAAGATAACATCACTCCCAGGACCTTCACAGCCTTCTGTCAAGAGAGATTATCCTGCACAGCCTCATGAAAACAACTTCTTCACTACAATAAGAACAGTCAGCAAGAGAGAAAGATAGGTAGGCAGACAAATAGCACAAAGAAAATGGAGAGCATTTAAAACCAACAGATCAAATCTTGAGCTGCTTTCAAACATCATTACCTCATGCATCTCCCGACATCCCCCATTCTCTAGGCAGTGCGCTGCAGGTCCCTACCGCACAACACTGAAGCCTCTGCTGTGGGTGAATAGTGGGGGGAATTGAGCAGTGCAGGAGTGCTATGGTCTCTAAAAATGCCTGCTTTAGATACTGTGAGTGTGGTACTCTTTGAATACAATTTTACTTCAAAGCACTGTATGATGCTTCATACACCGGGGTTGGGATTGACATAAATCTGGTCCCAGGATCATAAAGGTGTAATTTCAGACAAAAAACCCCACCAAGTACATGTGGTAATTTGGTGCATAAGTGGGTCCCTGCTGTAAAAGCCTGCTGATTAAGAACAGACACAGTATTATCTTATACTGCTTTAGATGTCACTATATATAACGCTCTTAGACGAGTTTTCTAAAGCTCCTAAAGCCAAACGATAAAGGTATACATCATTTCAGGCAAGTACTCATGGCTTCTCTACTTTATTTCATTTCTTGTGTTGAATCCATGTGGAAAATATTTCTGTGCATGTGTCTGTGGCAAGGTCTGGGTGTATCCACGGTTGGTACCATTAACAAAGCAACTGCAGAAACTCAACTCGTGCTCCAGCAAAGCCCTAGGCTAGGCCACCTCTAGCATTTGTGAGACTCTGTTATCTTGTGGCTTGCCTTCCATCTCATTTGTCATCTCGTGTTTGGCAGGTTACAGGGGGTTAAATATCCAAGTGCTCATCCTAGTGTTACTCCTGCCTGGCCCAGTGGGGCCTTGTGGTTATTTGGACCAGTGGCCCTGCTCCATTCATTGTACCAAAGCTGGTGGCATTGCGGCATTCAGTACTCTCCAGTTTTTGTTGCCTGTAATTTGGGATAATCACGGCCTGATACAGCTTGATCTTCTTTATCGCTTGAAGAACTGAATTATCTTGTTAACTTGTATGTGTACGTCTGTGTTTCTTTGAGACAGTAATGAATGGAGATCATTGCACACATACAATACAACACTTTTCATTAAAGAGACAGTGTTTTCAAAACACTATTAGATAAGCATGAACAAAATATATGATTACTCTTGAAATCCAGTTATTTCAAAAGAAGAGCGTGTTAATGACGACGACTCTCCTTTTTATGGACTTTCCATGAATACCTGAAATACTGTTGGTGCATTTACAAAGAGTGAGTTTTGAACCACCGGTAACATTCAGTTAACCGTTAGAATAGGATTTGTTGGAGACAGACTAGGAAGAGGCTAGTAATGAGTGAATTGTCTGATCAGGGAATAGAATATAAATCAAACTATTTGAGTGCCCAGTCGCAGCACTTGAATAGTGCCATCACAAACATCAAGTACTTGAGTGGAGACTCACATCCTCTACAGAGCTTGATAAAAGTGGTATTTTGGCAAACAGCCTCCATTACGAAGCACTTTTGTAGAACTGTAGATGACTGTTGGATCATTCATTAACATTTCACTGTTGCATGATTCATTAACGACTGAAGGCAGTGATACTAGTACTCAGGGGACGGAATAGAAACAACTCAAAGATAACTTCTGTTTCAAAGAGCGTGCTGTCCAACATTTACATAATATGCAAAGTGAATAGATATGTAAGCGAGAGGTGAAGGTGTAGTACAAGGTCGTACACAGTGTACCACTTTCAAATACAACTACTATGAACAGACAAATGAAAGTTTGTTTTCCCTAATCAAATGTACTAGCAATCTTGGGTTAAAAATATTCACTTTGCTGCTTGAGTGGGGAAATTTAACGATACCAACCAAGCTTGGCATGACCAAAGCAGAACACGCAGCCATCTGCCCCATTGACCACAGACTGGATCACCTCAGCCACAGTCCCAGCACATACTTCAGCCTGTTGCAGTTATTTAAAGAAAAAGGAAAAAAGAAGGGAAAAAAAGAAAAGAAAACCATTAACAATAATAAGGAAAATCAATAGAGTATTTCACCAGAAAATGGTCATAATGTTATCGGTCCTCTAGATAGCATGTTGAAGTAACAAAAAGTCTAATCCTGTTTGTCTGATTCACATGACCTATGCTGTTGATGGGAATGACATTACTTGTGTAAGCACGTGAAGCAGGACTTGCTCTGTCAAGTAAGTGTCATTTGCTGAAGCATCAACATTCTTTGTGGGGTTAAACAAAATACAGATACTGTAAGGGGATGCGGTTGGTTTGTTACAAATGCCTATTTAGGGGATTTGAAAAATACTTTTTTGATTAAAAACCAATAAAATACTGAGGAATTTTTACAGGCTCTATTATTTGCCCAATTACGAACTGAGTTCAATTCCACTAGCAGGTGGGTAAGGAATGTAAGGGGAACAAACAGCCTCTTTGGTATTAGGCAGGTGACATTTCTTAATTTTTCTTATCCTGAAGACTGTAGCAGTATTTTAAGAAGTACAACACACAAATTTACCCTAGGCATTCTTAGATTTAAGGTTCAAGCAGGCTGAATGGTCTACAGTTCTTCTGTGGCAACTGCCTATCAATAGTGGATGAAACTAAAACAGAATTAGCAGTTTAGGCTTTTATGTGAAGCATTTCACATTTGATAATAAATCATGTAAATTCACGTAGTCCATAGGTACTTCTAGACTATCTCTATAACACTAAATAAAATAGCAAAGAAAGGGACTGTTCAGAAGCCAGCCCTTGAACTGCATCCAGGCATTATTCTGGGTGGTGCTAGCTGACTGGACCAGCACTTGACCTAATGATACAATCATACAACGGTGCTTTAGCTGGCCTTATGTCTAGCTCTGTTTAGGTTATGAGCACAGAAACAGCTTTACAGTACTGTTTTCTATTTATACTTTGCAATGTTACTTTACTCTTCTACTGTCCTCCTCATGACATTTGGGTAATATAGTTCATCAAACCAAAGAAGTCTAATAAAAACAAGAAATCTGAATATATGCATATGAATAAAAATTGACTAAAAAAAATGACTAAAATCCCTATCCTTCTACTGTAAACTGTACAATAGAACACTGTATAAATAATCTTTGACTTCTTAATGAATAGAGAACTGCATTAGAGAACCAGAGTTCTGATCAGATTGCTGGATACGCCAAATAATAAGATTTTATAATACACAATAACTTGTTCATATTGAGGATTTGCCTAGTAGGCACCATTTAGCACATTTGTTGCACGCATAATTTTAGGAGCAATTATTTACAGTAAAGAATAAAGAAAGCACACATTTATGAAGATACAATTTAATAAACTGATTTCAATATTGATGACATTGGAGGACCAAATTCAGCCCTGGGCTACCTCCATTGAAAGTACGACTGTTGCAGCAGAAATGGATTCGGCTTTGGTGCATGCTATTGTTAGATAACTATTCTGATCTTACGTTGCCTACCTGTGACGCATCTTGGGGGAAAACCGCATCAAAAGCAAACATCTTGGGTGGAACCTGGTTGCCCCTTTTCTGGAAAGCATTTTGACCTCCACAGGCCAATGGGTCATACAGCGTGATTTGCTTCTTACGGGGGTCAACTTTTAAGAACGAGCTGCACTCAGACGNGAAAACTGCATCAAAAGCAAACATCTTGGGTGGAACCTGGTTGCCCCTTTTCTGGAAAGCATTTTGACCTCCACAGGCCAATGGGTCATACAGCGTGATTTGCTTCTTACGGGGGTCAACTTTTAAGAACGAGCTGCACTCAGACGTCTCTCTGGCAAGCGTGGAAGAAATGCGCACCATGACTTTGACCTGTCAGCAAACACACAAAAAGATCACTACATTTGATTAGTCTGTTGGATGCTCTAGACTGGTTGTTGAATGAACTTTCCAATTACAGTCGACCAAATCATACTTTCTTGCTGTAGCTAACTTCTCAGCAGAAGTCAGGGAAGACACTGGAATTGTTATAGGCAGAATTTGGCCTAAAATACACAGTGAATAAAGCCAGAATTCATGTCCGTCTACTTCAACAAGCAACTTGTGTATTTAGAATTATGAGGTATATCATGGTGTTTTAGTGTCGATGTTACCCAAGTACAATGATGAGGTATTACATCACCTTGACTTACTCCCAACATAAATTGAAAATTAACTGTACCCCAGTGGCCCAGTTAAGAAAGTTGAAAGACAATCTAGACTGCTAAACTATCAGAACTGCTGTGGTTTCTATGAAGCAGTCTGATCAATAAAAGCACATAAAAGCCAGATCTGTGATTTACATCTTTCCGATTCTAATCCAAATGCAAAATGATGAAGTGCTCAGTTCTAAGTGTCATCATCAACAAGTGTGAAAAGACTCCTGTTTTAATGGCTAGATTTTGAAATTATTGTCAAGGGAGTGGAATGTAATAAGCGATAAAAGATTTGTTAAAACATGTCAGCTCACAACTCATTAAATGGCTACATGATAAGACGTTATTCCTAAGACAAAAATACATCTTCATGGATTTAATGATGTTATACTGTATCCTTAGCCCAGTCGGTAAACAATTTAGATGTAAGTAAAACTGGTGACAATCTGTCTGGCTTTGGTTCTCCCGGTAAATTCAACACCTGCAGACACATGGGTTCCTGAACTTTACAGAGCAAACAACACCTCTCTGCCAGCTCACTCTTCTAGCCATACCTGCGTGCACTTTGTCGTAGAGCAGAGTGGCTTTCACACCAACCAGAAAGAATTTTTATTTTAATGCTCCTTAACTGTATGTATCATTTGTATCAAAGCCACCAACAGTTGGCATGCAAGTAACCACAAAGGGTCACCTTAGCACAGGGTGGGAGCACATCTGCTGTTGGAATGGCAGATGCATCCTGGGAGGAGATTGTAGCCCGAAAAGTTAGACAAGGCTGCAGTTCCTGTCAGCCTCACTGAGACTGGTGCTCTTCGCACACCTCATTTCTTGCTGGCCTAAGATCCAGGTGGAAATAAATCAGCTGCTTTAAGAAGTAAATTCTGGGCAAATTAATTTTTGACTTAACTCCTTTGAAGACAATGGAGTGAGACCAGGGATTAAATGGGATTATTCAGTATTCTTGTGATGTCTTCTCTACATGTCTGTGAGTCAAAGTGGTAATCTGACTCCTCGCATTTTCACCTGGGAAAACAAGTTGTCATTAGATTGTGAAACGGTCACAAACCTCTGCACATAATTTCAGTTTTACGCAATTAGTTGAGGGCAAGAGCAAAAATACTGCTTGGGTGTGAACGGGTTCTCTTCTCAAGGGCTCAGCCAAGCTGCTTATGAAACCTATCCTCTAACTGAAAAAAGTCACTTCCAATATTTTACCAAAGGCATTCTTCTAAACCCAACCCTAAGCATAGCTGATTTCTACTGAGGACAAAGGCAGCCAACACCCTCGGTCAGTCCACATGAACTGGGCAAGGTTTGGATGCTTATTCCAGCCCTAAGTCTCCCGGCAGCTGAGAGGGGAGGCACCAGCTAAAATAGCAGGAAAGGGAGGGAGTACAAAACTGTGAATCCGAGAGGAGCAAGAAAACAAAGAACAGTATCAGTCTTGAGCTGTTTTCCTCTTTCCAACTTTGGACACCTTTGGCTTTTTCTACCGGGTCCCACATTTTTAAACAGATGCCAATATCAAGAGCATTAGACTGATCTGCTGGAAACCAAAATAAATGCTATTCTTCAACTACTTAAAATAAAACAGTTGCTCTGCTTTAGAAAACTATTTCCCAAGTTTGTGTGGATTTTTGGCTGCTATGCATCCACATTCTCCAGATCCTTCATCCTTGTGTGCAAAGGAGAGTTAGCTGAATACCTTAGGGCTAAGTTTCTTTGAGTTTTGGAGAACGGGTAGTGCATGAAATTTAACAACCCTTCATATACAGGCAGTCTGAGAGTTCTTTCTGGCCTCAAACTATGTATGGGTATTCAGTTTTCACTTCAGCTACATCAGTTTTGTTACAGTGTAATATCACTGGCTTGGGTCCTGATTTAAACCTGTTCACACAAAATCAGATTAATACCCTGTTGCTTCTTACTGAAGTAATACTGCAAATCCTCCTGACTTTCAACAGCTATGGTGATAGAACCTGAGGCACCAGGTCTCTCTTTCCCTGGAGTAAAAGGCCAATTTAACAGAAATCCTAAAAATTTACTAGCATCAGATAAACTGAATGAACCACTATAAAGAAAGTGCTCAGGTCAGAAGACCCAGGAGTTGTCTAAGAGAATACATTTTCTGACTATTTGGCTCCCCAACTCTGGCAAAGATAGACGTTTCTCAAGAAAAATACTGCTATTGCCATGAACCTTTGTATTTCCTGTGCATTGGGGATTTTTGTTTTGAGACTTAATGGTTCATAGAATCATAGAATCGCTTAGGTTGGAAAACACCCATAAGATCAGTGAGTCCAACCATTAACCTAACACTACCAAGTCCAGCATTAAACCATGTCCCTGAGCACCCCGTCTACATAGAATCATTTAGGTTGGAAAAGACCATGTTCTTGTGTTAGGGCAGAGGAATGTCATATTGATTACATGTGGGTATCCTGATAGCTGGGCCACGCAGCTGGCATGAAGATGTCTGTGCACCTTGGCACAGCTTCTGATGGGTAATTCCTCTCACCTCCATTTAGACCAGCCTGCAGGAGCTGTCTCCATCCGAGCCAGTTGTCTGACTCCTTTCTAGACAACAGAGAGAAACACACACTTCTAGCACTTAATTCACATGATCTGTTTTATAGGCTTGTCTTCCAGATGAGTTGAACTCCACACATGCTTCTTGCTTTCTCTATACCACCACAGGCACCTTAAATGATTACCCGAGATGTAGGTGCCTACATTGTAGGCTGTCTAAAGTTATTCTTTTTGCTGTAAGCATAATAAAAAATGCTTTTCCTGGGCAGCACAGTCCCTGGGCCAAATTCAGTAGCACACACAAATCTGTGTGACAGTCTTCAGCAAAAATCATGTGCTAGCAAAAATAAAGATGGGCCCATGAGCGTGACGGACACTGAACACAAGTAGTAGCAATAGAGTATTTGAACTCAGCTGGTAATTTGTAGACCCTAGGGTCTTCTTCTAGGCCAGTGTCACACCAGTGTAACTCTTTCGCAAAATTACGCATGATTTACATTACATTAACTGAGAAGACAATTAGATTCTGGCTGTGCAAAATACATGTCCGCTATATGCTGTGGGAGCTCTGAATACAGCAAAAACCCAACAAGCAGGCAAGATACAGCTAAACTTCAGCCCTGAGAAACACATATTGGGATTCAGAACTGAATACATAACTGTGGCACAACAAACTAGGCTGACCAAAACAGATTTAAAAGTACCTGAGCTAGGTGTATCTCCCAAGGAGACAGGCAGACTTCTGGTCTGGGAATCAGGCTGAGATTGGGGAGCTATGACTCCTCCTCATGCTGTGCCTCAGGTGCCATACGATTGTAAAGCAGAGTGATACAATATCTGTTTTACTCTCCGCACCTATACAACGGGCTGAGTCCTAGCTTACTTCACTGCAAGCATACGGATACGTTCAGTCATTACCAGGCTCAAAGGACTGGCAGTTGCCATTAGGTAGGCACCTCATTATTAGACATTATTATGAATCTAACCTAAACCCAAGGATTCATGCAAAGCATTTCCCAACAGTGGTTATGACAGGAGCAAATGAACTAAGCTATGGCAGTGAAACCGATGGGAGGCCACAGCCTCCTGCTCTGCCATTTCACAGTCCTTCACGCAATTTATAGCCAGGGGTAGCAGGGGGAGGCTCACAGCCGTGCTGGCTGCTGCAATCCACACCACGGGGGAGGCAGCGTGGGGACAGGCGAACGTAACTCAGCCAGCTATAGGGATAGCACGGGAACTTAATGGACTGAGTTCAATTTAAGGAACAGACAGGCTGAAGATCACAGTGCTGCTCTGGGGAAGGCAGAAATACAGTACGGTTAATTTGAAAGTAACTGAACGGTGAAGTTTAAGAACTCTAATACTTTATGCTTGCAATTTATATTTAAATATACTGTAAATTGAACTTCTTAAAAAGAAGAAAGCGGGTTTTCTGCTTCACTTCCTATATGTCATTACTCCTTTAGTCCAATGCTACAGTTTCCCACTAATCTCTTGTAATTGAAGGGTTTAAGAGATACCACTTGTGATTAATGGGACCACTCAGTCTGCCAGAAATTCTTATTTGAATCCCAGTGATCAGGTCTTTCTTGGCAGCACCCAGCGTTAGACACACTTCTGACTGTTTCTACTGGGAAACATGAAAGCACTCTCTTGAGACGTGCGCTGTTGGTAAAACAAACAATCTGGGCCTAATTTTGATCAAATTTCACACTCATGCAAATCTGGCTGAGCTCAGCAAGACTTACCCTATCTTGAGTGGAGAGAGAGAATAAAAGAAAAGGTCACTTGCTCTGCATCGTTATTGTGCCTTTTCTAGTATATAACTTCACCTCTTAATTCTGCTCATACTGGAAGCATTTTTAATGTGGTTTCTCCTGTGAGTTCACAGGATTTCATTTGACAACTAATCAATCCAACAGGACCCCCATTTGCTTCTCTGGATTTCGGTTCCTGTCTACAAAGATTTGTTCTGTTCTTGAACGCATTCTAAGGTCATTGAATTCCACAATATTACTCTGACGTGCAATGCCACAAATGAAAACAGAATCAGAGCTCCACTGTTTAGGTTTCCTCAACAGGCTTGCTTTGTATTTTTGTCTATGTGTTTATTTTATGTATATATACATGTGTGTATTTAAATTATATACACTCTTTTTAAAAAATGCATATACATTTTCTGAATATATCTAAAAAATAATATATATACTTTTTTCACAAATTTATCTCTAAACTGTAATTATTGGCACTGAAGAGTTCCTTCACAGGTACCATTCAGTACCACGAAGGGAAGATACAGGCAAATTGCTTTAATACCACTATGCTTCTATACCATACCAATAAGCACCATTTAATCAGCTCTATTACAATTTCAGCTGCCTGAACCATGTTCCTTTGCCTTCTCCATTTTTATCTAGTGCATACCTATATACCCATCAACTATTTCTTGAAGAGGGAATTTGCTAATTGCAGGATTTTCTCCAGCTAAACTCAATTTGTGAGCTACCATGGACCTTTTGTTATGTTCTTACTCTGTGGAGAAGGACAAAGGTTCAGCAGGCTCTGCAAAGTAGAAGAACTGGTGCCATAGGCAGGAAAAAAAAAGAAAACAAGAGTCCAGCCCCAGCCACTGACACCCCCATGTCTCCTATGCCCTCAGGGGTCTGTCTGGAGGACCAGCAAAAAAGAGCACAGAAGGTGAGAGAGGTAAGCTGTGGCAAATCTGTATCAAACACGAGTAACTACAAACAGAGGCTGGAATGAGGCAACACAAGCAATCGGAGGTTGACATTGTGGGTATTATCACTTCCTTCTACTCTTGCCTGTGAGATTCTGTTTGGGGTTCATTTATCTAACTACTGCGGGGACAGGGCTAGACAGCTGTTGCTTTAGGCACTGTGCTTGCCTTTATGAGCTGTTTTTTCTCATCAATCATTTGAGCAGCTTCTGCTGGATGTGTGCTGGGTAGTGGTGGGAGGCAGGAGCTGCGGTGCAGTCATGGGCAAGACCGGCCAGCCAGGGCTATTGAGCTGTATTAGCACTCCATCAACGTAATAGCAATCACTGGCTCCAGAAACAGCTTTATTGGAGGTTAATGAAGAGTGGGGTTTGTAATTTCTCACTGTTACAGTTGTAAATAACAGTGGCAGGCATACATTTTTGCTGTAGCCAGCCACAAAATACTACACCACAAGAAAATGTATGACATCCCAAACGCTTACGCACATACATGATGGATGTAAAGCTAGAAGCCTTTCTGTAGCGCCCAGAGACTATAGAAACAGTCCGTTAAGCATTTTAAAGGATCTTTCTTACAGATCGAGGGACAATTAACTGATCATGCTAAAATGAAATCTAGGAGGTCAAGATAAACAGACTGAGCCAGAATGAAACAAGTAGGGAATTATATGAGTGGATGTTGTTTTAATGGAAGTCTCCTGATCATATTTGAAAAAAACTCCACAGTGTCAGGTAAGTTATGCCAGTGTAAGCTGGTCAGGAAGCGTGTGTAAACAGACCTCATTCTCGCACAAATTAGAAAACACTCAGGCCTGATCACCCACGCTCTTTGTGGAAACGGCTGTTACTGCTACTGCTGCTTTGGAAAAGCAATGAAAACAATTCATAAAGCAACACCGTAAGGGCTTGCAGGTCTCCTCTTTTTTACGACTATCCCTCTGTTTCTTTTTTGTGTAATTGCTGAAACTTTACCAGCTCATCAACCCCATACTGTACAGCAGTTCAACTCATTTGCACTTGTATCAATAACGGGAAGTAGTGTAATTGTACTGTACCCAAACACCAATCGTATTATTCAAAAAACTTGCCCTTACCAGGATAGTATCCTTTTTCAATTGGATGATGTAACTTTATTAATAAATTCAATAAAATCTGGTGCAAAATGTACTCAGGTCACGGGGATTGGCTCAGTGACGTTTGTGTCAGCCGTAGCTTTGAGTTTTGTCATTGTAATTGGTACGGTCGAAAGAGTGCTGAGCACCAACACTGTCTGAAAGCAGCACACACATCAGCCCAGCCCCTCAGCTGTCGCATTGCTACTTCAGCATTTACTAGATTAACGTAGAGCACTGCAACTTTTTTCTGCTCTTTAAAAAAAATCCCCACACAAACATGCAAAAAAAAAAAAAAAAAA
>VZSC01009404.1:6063-26584 GCA_013398225.1 Steatornis caripensis
TAGAATATAAATTTCCATCATTCAGAATTGTTCATCAATAGGAAGGATATTTATTAGATTCATCACAGAGTTACAATGTTTGTGAATAATTTCTAGCAATAATACCTTGCAAGATAGAGCAAGTTATTAATTTCCATCTGGACCAACATTACAGTGAGCTTAGACTCAACTTACTTGGTATTTGTTAACAAATACACAAAATTTGTCAATTATTCCAAGCTTGGATTGCAGAGATGGAAGGTGCAAAGACCCAGACCTTCACGGATCATCTTCTTTCCACCGTGTCTTCAAACATCACCCTCTTAAAATACCCCCTCATCTGCTCCAGTTCTTCCTTTCCGAATTCCTGCCACTGTTTCCTTCATCTCCAGCCACCTCACATTCAACATTCCAAGTCCTCTCCCTTTTCCATACCCTTCCTTCCCCTTCTTCAGATCCCATGCCTATTCCATTCAGTTCAAACAAGCTCCTTCCACACACTATCCAAGTGTGAGTAGAGCAGTAAAAGCACAAGTCTGTCCTTGCTTTCAATCCTTATACCTGACAACACAGAGCTACGAGACCACATGAAATCCTCCTTAGCTTTCTCATGTCCAAAGCATGTTGAACCCTCAGAGAACTAAAATGGGAAAGTTTTTCTTAAATCACTACTGAATGTCGGCAAACATTTTTTCCTAATGGTTTATATCCTGGCCAACTACAAGCAGTATCTCTCATCAGATAATGTCATTTCAAAACCAAAAGGGACAGAGGATAAGGAAGGAGTATAATGAATACAGTTTCCTTAGCGGTTATCTCCAAATACAAAAATCATCAATGTCAATGTTAAACCTGATGTACAGCATGCCTGCGGCAGAGCTTTTCTGTGAAAACACTGCAGGAAGTTTTTTGGTTGGGTTTTTTTGTTGTTGTTGTTTTGGCTGTTTTTTTAATCATGAACATTACAATGTACTTAATAAAAAACCTCAAAGATAACAAAACCTACACTGATTATTTGCTTTGGGATTGCACTTTGTCATTGCACATTGTCACAAATCATCCAGAAGCAGAAGTAGCAAAGAACACTTCAAGTTACATGTTTAAAGTTCAGCAGAGACCTATGCAACTAAAACAAAAAAAAAAGAAAAATCTTCAATCTGCTAACTTATCTCAGCTCTAGTAGTAACACACTCCCTACCCATCCATCTCACATATGAAACACCACCAAGAATGCAAGAGGAGAGCACAGCAACTACCACCGCAGTTTTAACAGCCTTCGTGCATTGTATTCTACAGGACAGAAACAAACAAAAATGCACACACCTAGTCAGCCCTCTTCAGATGATTTTTAAATGATTCATTTGCCTATGTTTAAAGGTATGCATGCAGAAGCACAAATTCTAGAACCCGTGGTTAGCTTGAAATCATACTTGAAACGCACAATTAAAAACTAGAAAGACAGCCAGAACCCAGTAATTGTCTAAGTAACTCTGAGAAACAGCAGCGTAACTGAGAGGGCCAGTAACACTAAACTCGCATCTGAAACGTGATAGAAAACAGGGTCCCAACCTAGTCACTAACATAAAGCGAACTAAATACCTAGTGTACTTGCATATTTGTTCCACATGGTATGGCTGTACCAAAAATCGAGTGCAGCAGTGCTTTAACAGCCTAATCCACCAAAATTTAGGCAACTCTAAAGCCTTTCCTGGAGATGAGCATCTGCAACATGCCAGAACTTTCTCGTGATAAAATAAAAAGACCATTTCCTTTTTTCCTTAGGAATCTACAGTCAGCAGATACTCATTACCTTAAGCGTGTAAGAAATTCAGCTTCAAATCCTCTTTCAGCATACAGGAATTTAAACCCATGTTTTTAAGAGCATAATCACAGAATTTCACAGGAGTGTAATTTTTCTAGTTGAGGTTACTTCATTAGGCATTAAAATCTAAATACTATCTTTCCCTCTGCATTATGTTGCTCAGGGATTAGTAGCTTCACTTCATTGTAAAACCAAGTTTCCATCCCTTCATCAATTAATATTTATATAATTTTATACAAAGTCAAACAGCTTCAACCACAGACAGTGACAGAAGCCACTTTCCACTGATCTGTTGTGGTTTAATATAAGAACCTGGAGAGAAAGAAGACTTGCCAATTCCAGTTCCTACAAATACTCCTTTGGAGTCAAGCACAGGTGCTTTAGAAATTGAGAAACAGATGCTGCCAACAACTGAACGTTGAAAGCAACACACTTAAATACATAGATGAAGAGAGAGAAAGCTTTAGTCAACAACGTATTACAAAAAATAGCTTGATACACCCGAAATGCTGTGCTTTAAGGGGTACAGCTGAAACAGCAAAAATTGCCAGATCTATTCTCAGTGAAAACAGCAAGGACATTGCGTCTATTAATTACTAAATCAAAGACATTCTGATTAAGAATATATTAAGAGCAGAAGAATACAAGGAGAGCGTGACAGAGGATGAAAGAGGGTGAAATTACTTCCCATGTAACTTTCTGGGAAGCAGCAAGGTTTTGGACATGCATTTTTGGCTTCTAACCTTCACACTCAGCTTAAAAAGAAAACAAACAAACAAAAAAAATCTCATGTATTGCTGAAGTCAAGATAGGATAGATTTCTCACCTCTGCCCAACAATATGGGGAAAGATAGGCAGAAGAGATTAGAAAGTAGAAGAGCATGCTGTTAATAGGCTAAATTGTATTTTAAATAACAAATATGAGAATGGCAAGTCTAAACTTTGCCATTGGAAAGTGTGAATTATTAAAAGGAAATCTTTTCTTGCATCACCAAAACATCAGCAAAACAACAGCAAAAGTCAACTCAGATTTTGCACAAAGAAATATTCACAGAACAGCAGAAAGTGACCAGAGATGAAATCCTGGTCAATGCTTTATCAACAGGAACAAAGCTGTAACTATTATAAACAAAACTAAAGTGTTAGTCTACACTACCTGAGATATTCCACCAAGGGTGGAATACACACTGTGCTCTTAAGAAAATGTAAATGCAAGTTAATTGTAATGAGCTTACCTCTCAAACATCACAAGCTAGCCCATAGTGACCATATGACAGAAGAGTACATACAGGCAGTCAAGCCCTAACAAATGATATACTGTAAATTTACACTCCCAGCTTGCACCAAACACTCAGATATAAATTGCATCCTTTGCTGTCTGCTGTAGTTTGTTTGGTTTTGCGGGGTTTTTTTTGTTTTGGTTTTTTTTTTGGGGGGTGGGGGAGTGGGGCTGAGTATTGCAGTTTGCTGTTATTGGTTCTAGTCCAAACCTGGCAGAGCTGAGGATTCATCATTACTGACTCAAAAATATGTAGTAAGAAGAAAATAAATAGGGAGGCAGTTACAGTGAATATGAAATGCTTAGAAGTACATCTTTTTTTAAAAAAAAAGGTAGGCTTTCAACATAACTGCATCAGGTTTCAAGAAAACAAATTTGTAGCATTGAAAACGAAAGAGACTACTTGAAGACTAAATATATGCTCCCTTTTCAAATACGGGTTTAGTTACTGTACCAGGCATGATATAATTGAAGCAACTTCACACAGTTATGAACGCAGAAGCAAACTACATAATCTGATAAAGTACAAAGCACAGCAATTTCTTTGAAAAAATAAAAATGCAATGGACAAGAACGATGGCATTAACAAGGGTCTGGCCAAATATCAGGTCATAAAGTATGAGGTTTTACTGGAGAAGAAAAGGGTACGATAATACCTTCTGGAATACTAAGCAAACAAACAGCAGAATGATTGCATGGACCCCAAATAATTGGCAAGATGTTATAGCATGCGTATGCTATTTCTAGCTCTGCTGTTTCCAGTAACAGAGGCTGTAAACATCATTTAGATATAGTCCAAATAGAGTTCCTATATATATGGGAACAATGGAAACAGCATACTTGAACTAAGTTTCCAAGCTCATACCGGAAGTTACCATCTTAATATTAAATAAAACTGAAATTTTCAGAACAAGAATTTCAAACATTGTCTCCCCCTCCTCCCCGATTCTTCAGGAATAGCAAATCAAAGTAGTGCAGCAGATTAAATGTGATTTTTAAAAAATTTGACTTCAGATCTTCATTTTACCCTAAAAGTATTTTCCATGTGCTGTAAAATTAATTTGTTCGATTTTTTACCATTAATTTTCTCAATGATAAAAAAACCTTTAAAATTATTTAATATTCTTATGTACAGCCAGTAACACCTCTTCACAATTAAAAAACAAAAGAAAATATATGTAGAAATGTACATGCTGACAGCCACCTGAAAAAATTTTTTACTAACTCAAAATGTAAACAAATATTAAGACATACAAACAATGCACAATATCCTCCTCCACATTTCAAAGTGGGGAGAAAGTAAATAAATTATTAAATCATGTTTTGATACAAATGTTGATGAATAAAACTGTCAAGCCATTTACACAAACATAAGGTTCAGGCAATTGGAAATGTCTACAGTCTATAACATAAGTTTATTTAGTCTTGTATATATAGTCCCTTCACAGTCACTATATAGCAGCTTCATTACACATAAAGAAGTATGCCTTAATATGACTTTACAAAAAGAAAGTTAAATATAATTGATTCAAAAAGTAACTGCTGTATTACTATTTCAAGACTGTTAGATGAACTTGGGGGGATCTCTCTTCCATTATCATCAGGGCATTTTTTTTCATCACACAGGATACCATTTTTCTCCATATACTTCTGACCACATTGAACTATGCATAACATTTGAGATGACACACAGTTATTCTTCGAAACAATACAGAAGCAATGAACTACTAAACTGGGGTTTTTTTTTTTTTTACAAAAAAGAAATGGTAGGAGGAAGATTTCCACACAAATAAGCTAAAAGTCCAAACCAATAAACTATATTGCTTATCCTAAAAAGACCCCCACTTCTGCCCCCCCTCAAATGCACACACAAATGCCATTTTCTGCGTCAGTAGCCTCTTATGTCCCTGAAGTTCACGTTATAAAAAGCAAACATTTTCAGGAAGCCTCTGATACATAAGGGTTATGAACCAGTGCTACATCATATGGCTAAATTTTAATCAGACAGGTCTACAGGTATAGCTTAGTGTAAAGAGAGAGATATTTAAAAAACCAGACCAAAAAAACCCAACCCACAGCATTGTATCATCCCTGGGAAACCAACTCACAGAAATGATCATTCAATTTGCTACAATATTATTTACACATCCGCTACTACTGATACCACTTATGTGTTGGTGGATTTTTGTCCTTTTTACTATTGTTAACTGTAAATTAGAAGCATAAAGTATTACTGGAAACAAGCCCTGGAGAAGAAAGACCTTGTGGACCTGTACCCTCAGGAAAACCATTCTAATGTCACTTTGAAATACATATTCCTAGAGTATTTGAATCTCTTCAATCATATTCTAAGTCTCTGCATCACCACAAATGTGGATGAGAAAGAAACACACATTCAGATCAATCTGAAAAGCCCTACTGTATTCAAAAGAAAAGGTGTTTGCTATTGCACTGTGTCTATAGAGGCAGTCAAGAACACCTCCCTCAGGGAGAATCACTCAGGGGGTGTCACTGAAGCAAGCTACAAGTAAATGAACAAGAAATACTCGTTTTGTCTGAAGACAAATGAGTTACTCGGAGGTACAACGAATTTGGGAAGAGTTAGTTATGTTTAATACATCATAAGGAATGGCACGACCACAAAACACAGCAAAGACTAAGAATAATCCAGACCCTCAAACAGGCGGTGTTGCACAGCAAGAATTGTTTGCACTCACCACAAGCATTCCCCTTGTGAACGGAGCTTGACCTCCTCACAGGACCAACAGCATCACAGAAGCCACGTGAAATTAAGAAATAAGGCTTTTTGGCTACATCTTTTTTCTTTTTCAGGAGGTGGCTACTTTCGGAGAGTCAACCACGGTAACAAAGAAAGCCTGCCACAGAGCGTGGTGTTGAGGAACATGCTGGAAGCAGTCCATCAAGAACACAGCAAAATGAAACTGCACATGGGCCAAGGCCTACTTGACCTTTGGATCCACCTTCAGCTTCTTTTAGCACATCTGTCCAAGCATATGCTTTCTCCATTAAATGTTATCGCCGGGACAAAACAAGTGATGAACTCCTCCACTTTGTCCATAAAAGCACATATAGGAGAAAAATTATCAAGTCCTGCTGTGATTTTTTTATGATGACATCGTTATAAAATATGCAGAGTTTACTAGAATGGCAAACAGTCCAGGACGCTGCTTTACAGAGCAACTGAAGAGACCGACACAAGTCTGCCTGAAGGTAGAATCAACCACAAAACAAGCTCTTGTGCTGCCAACAAAAATTTACCATCAGATGTGAGAAAACCTAGTTTGGGAGAATTTTAAAGACGTGGAAGAAGTGATGAAGTTGAGAACGAATATCATGCTGTGTAAATGGCTTTTATTCACTGACACAGTAAACACCAAAATCATCCCCTAATGCTAGGCAGAGTAAACAGAGAAGAATTAACACCGCAGTACGGATGGGCCAGGGAAAGGCAGATACCCTGCACAGCCGCTGCAGGCCGACAGCACAACGGCACTGCATGGAGCCAAGGTAAACCTGGCAGGGCTGCGCGCTCACGTACATCCCAAAACAATCCCAAGTTGGACTTGGTCAGCATCCTGGTCCTCAGTGGTGTCTCAGCAAGCCAAAACAGTTTTGGCAACCTGCCCGCTACCAATTTCCCTGCAACAGAAACAGCTCCTGCCACTCACCAAGGAGCTGGGCACTGCAGATATGGCAAGCACTACACTCCTCATTTCTCTATCTGATCATACCTTTTACAGTGGGCTTGAAAATACCTGCAAAGGTAATTTTCATACCATTTTCATTCTTCAGTCTAATAGTGAAAAACATTTTCAAGATACATTTGTGATAAATATGTAATATGTAGTTTCATACTGCAAAGATCTTTCCACACAGTGAAGGGACTGAATTGCGCAATGAAATACCAAAAACCTTCACATCAGACATTTCTTAACCTGGAGAGTATTCCTTCCATGGACACCAAATAGCTACATTAACTACATGGATGTGGTATGTGTGCATTGACCATGTCAGTTATAACAGATAAGAGTATTCCCCACCTCCTCCCCAATCTTATGTCTGTCTAAAATATAATTCAGTTACCGAGAATCACTAGCAACACATACCTGAGAGTACCAGGGATTTATTTCATGGATTTGATGAGTACCATACAGGTATTAATAAAGTTATCAAGAAAATGAACTTAGATACTACATCTAAATTCTGTCTGCTTCCAATTTGTATCTACTATGGTCAAATTAATGAATATCTCTATAATCCATCAAGTACAGAGAGGTGCAAATAGTAAATCCGTATCAGCCAAGAGACTTATGAAAAGGATGACAAAATATAATGTAGTTTCTTACTTGGATTGACACTATTTTGATCAAACGATACATAAACACCAAGCATAAAAATGTAAAAGTATTATCAGTTACCACTTAGAATATAACACCAACACCACTCATTGTTATATTCATACTGCTCTCTGCAGAAATTAAAAAACTAAGACAGAAGAATCTCCAAAGAGTATGTAATGATTTACCATCCTAAACAGTATCAGCAACCGATTTTTTTTTTTAAACCTACTGTATTTTCTAACACATTAGTCCAATGACAGCAATACGTTACTTAATACTGGATGGGACAACAGTCCAAACAGTACATGTTAAACAATTTTCTTTTTCTGGAAGGATTCTTCATATCAAAATTAAGTACAGAGCAAAAGTAAAGGATAACAAGAAGTAATGTACAGTCAAGGTCAAGACAGAGCTATAGGTGAAGAAACGTCAGCCATAAAAAGCGTCAAGAAATTGAGGACAAAATTTCTTCAAAGTATTCACAGTGATTACAACTTGAAATGAGAAAAGCTGCAAATTAACATGAATAAGGTTAATCTATTTTTGTAAACAATGCATTTGTTTTTAATCAGAATTTAACATAACTTTACATACGTTGTCCTGAGAAAGCATTCACTAAGGCTACTTTAACTGACCACAGCCTTATATACAACGTGGAATTTAATCAAATAGTGCCCAAACAAAAAATTGAGTACTATTTGATTAAGCAAAAGAACAGATATTCTAATAAATAAGCTACTCTTAAAAATACTGAAGTACCCAATCTTCGTATAAAGGAAAAAAAAGTACTTCAGCAGAAAACATGGAAGCCTTCTCCACCTCAAAGTACATTTACTTCAGAAGTCTTCTCGTGTTCTACTTTGTTTGCTCACACACTTTTTTTGTGGACGTGAGGTGCTATATTTTAAATAATTGTGGAAGTTGCTAAGGAACAGTAATGGCCCTTTTACCATCACTTTCTTCAGTCTCTCATTTAGGCATCTCTGCAGTCTCTACAAATTACCATCCAGTGCTGGTCAACAAACTCAAGGACACACTTACTACAGGCTTTAACAGATACTGTTGCTAAATCTTGACTATACGAACCTCTCAGATGCTTATTTAGTGCTAACAGCTACTATATATCTTTTGAACCGTAGCAGCTTATTTTAACAACAGCATTATGTACATCCTAAACAGACCTACTAGCTATTCAAGTAACACTCAGTGCAAAGGTGACTTTCAATCCCACCATTTTAGGAAGGGGAAAACTTGTTCATCTGAACAAGCTTGTCTAACTTGAGTCAAGCACCACTTCCAAATGACAAGAAAAGCTTCACGATCGATGAGTAAGTACCATGTGGAACTCCTTCAGACAAAAAATAAGAAAATGGTCCAAAAAAAGGTAGAAATAAATAGATTGTTTTCAAACTATGATTTTCTTTTAGCTAACCACCTCCCAAAACATACAGGTTACAGGAGCTCTATAAAGTACTGTAAAAGTTCCCTCTTCCATTCTTAAGTAGCGGTCCTGCACCTCTCCACCAATTTCTAAGAAAGCAGGACTTTGTCAGAGCCTGATCAACCAAGAGAAAGAAGCAGAGCAAGCACAAGAATTCATTCAAGCCACAGTCTGCAATGGTGGTGTTTTAGCTTTGTGACCAAGATTACTAAAATGGAAGGAACCACAGAGACCAAGAGGTACATGAGAATGGATGCCTCTTTCTCAGTGCAAGGAGAAGAAAGCAGCTAACGGATTGACCAGGATCTGCCAAAAGGCACAGCCTGACAACCACGTAGCTGAGAGGCTATTAGAGTTTTTCTCCAGATACATGTTAAAAGACCTCTACCATGCCTGTAACCTGGACGGAAATGTTGCATGCCATATAGTTAAAGGTTGAGGGGAATTCACATGCTGTCTGGGAAGAACAGAAGAACAGGTAGGAGGAGAGGCACTACTGTCCAGGCCTCCATCCCAGTGGCCTCTACTCACCCACAAAACGGCTGAGGCTGCTCCTCCTGCAAGGAGACCATCTAGGGCATCAGCCACAGTGGGAGAAGACCCACTGTGCAACCAGGAAAGTGGGGAGACCACCTACAAACAAAACGGAACAAAAAGTAAAATTAAATTTAAGGTGCTAGGTCAAGCTCAGTGGATCTGAAATTCTAAGAAAGTATGTTTGAAACTTTAAAGGAAATCAAATTCTATATCCAAAACTTAGAAACTGTCATCTAGTGTGTTTTTAACAAAACAGAAGACTTTATTCCCTCCAAAAAATCCTGGAAACATTCCCACTATAAACAGTTATATGAGGAATTCAGTTTAAATATGAACCAATCTCATGAACAAGAGATACAAATTAAACCGAAGAAACTATGAGAAAGTTGTATCCAATAAACTGAATCAGTATTTTAACTAACATTTCCACACCCATGTCAGTCTACAGCACAATGATGCCTATGTAATTACTTAACGCCTTCTGGGACAAACCAAAATAAAAACATATATGCTGCACCTGAAAGAAGTCAGGACTTGGAGGGAAAGGCAAGTAAAATTTGTTTAGGTAAATATTTTCCCTTCAATTTCCAAAGTCCTATTATGCCATAAGAAAATTATAGAGGGTTACATTGCACCACAAAGTGACATCTATTGTGGCATACTATCACAATCTGGGCCTTGAGATCTATCAACACAAAGAAAGAGACACATTAAGTTATCAGTCTAAGCTCTTTGACAAGGAACATAGGAGTTTGTTTATATGAAGTGTATTTTTTTTTTGTGTTTAAACCAAACTCAACTACTCATCTTTTTTTCTGCACTACAGGATAAACCTTCAATAGATCTACTGCCAATAACTATGTTAATTAAACAAGTATACAAAGAGAATATTTTCTTCTATGTAAAAGACAGCTGGATAGCAACATCTTAATTAAATTCTAAATTCTGTATTGAAAAATGTTAGATAAAAACATCTTAATCACCTTTGACAGTCAATCTCACCCTAAATGTTTAAAATAATTAATCATGTTGAAGACAGATGAGTTATTTGTTTAAAGGCTACAGTCATAAAACCAATCAGATCTCATATTTATAGAGCTATTTAGAATTAACACAAAGGCATTTTTTGCATGAATAGTTTCCTGCAATTTCAGAATCCCTACAATGCAAATTCAGTTATGAAACAAATTAATCTTTTAAATCACTTAATTATCTCTCAGATCTAACAAACAGGCAATTGTAAAATACAAGAGAAACAGGAGGCAGAATGAAGGCATTTGTAACTGTACAAGCTCTAATCTACTCCAGAAGAACAACAGCCCTTTGGGAGCAACAGTTACCTCTGTAAGGCAGGAGCCCCAGTAAGCCTGCAAGCAGTCAGGCTGCTCTGGCTGGAGTGTTTCCTCAAGTGCCTGGGTGTTCTTTATTTGAGACTTGCACATATTTTCATCAGAAAAGGTGAACATGAAACACACTATCAATAGCAGGAAGCATCTTGGAGTCAGAGTTGATTTCAAAAGGCTCATTTCAAGCTTTCTAGAGCAGAAGGTTCATCTGTTTCTCTTACCCTGAGGCAGTCTGAGTAATTTTTACTATTTATATAAAAATATATATTCCTTGTGAACAAAAGTTAGGCTTTTGCTGCAATTTATCAGGTTTATTTTGATTTAGCACTGAACTCTGTTCAGATACATTCCCGCCCCCTTTACTTAATTTTGCTAATTTCCTCTTATTTTGTCAATGCATTAGTCCCTTCTGATACAGTGATGTTTAACCCATCTGTCACTGTTCCCAATATTATATTTATCTGCAGCATATTCTCAAGAGACCAATGCAGTACTCTACACACTTGCCTATTACAGAATCTCAACCTTTTCTTCAGGTCTGGATAGTCCACATAAGTTGCTTTCTTTCGCAAATGGAAACAGTTCACTTTTTGACATAGATGATTTCCAAAATAATTGCAACCAAGAGATTATTTTTTTTTAAGCATCATTGGCCTATTCAATTCCGAAAAAGGTCTTAAAACAGCCTATTGATACTGTTTGCCACCCAGTCACTAGTTCTGCAAGCTCATTTAACACACTGCCCTTCAACTCCTGAGTTCAAGCACGTTTCAGATATATGTGCCTGTGGTTTGCCTTGAAATCCAGTCACAAGTGTCATGGATATTTCCCAAAGTTTTAAAACAAAAAATACATTGCGCTGAAAGACTATGGGGGAGAACACCAAAACCAACAAAAGGTAGCATTGAAAGTCTCTGGTTTGGTCACAATTTCTAATGATGAATGTAATTCACACTATTTACCATTTCCCTTTCAAATCATATTTTGTTTGCTCCTAACTGGCAAACCAAGCCCTTTATCCTGGAATTCTTTGTATCTCATCCCCAGAGTTTACTATTAAGGAGAAAAATGGTCACATTTTAGCAATGCCGACTTGGATTTCTTCAAGGAAGTTAAAGAGAAACAATACTGGCTGTTCTTGTGAGGGCTGAAAGCAAGCTCATCTTTTTTGATTCTAGTTTCCCAAGCTTATGTAATCTGCTAGCACCTCTACCTAAGTGCTTTTAAAATTGTTGCCAATTCCAGTCAAATAAGGATAAAATTTGAAATACACATAAAAGCTCCTGAAAGGTAACGGGCAAGCAGGAATAAAGCCAGTATGTCATCACTGCCATTAACCAGATACCTGACAGACAGGAAAGTAGAAAAGGTGGGGGGTTTTGGTGTTTGTTGGTGGTTGGGTTTTGTTTGTTTTGTCTTTTAATTCAATACTGTTCTGCCTTTTAAAAGTAGTTGGCAGCCAATAGTCATGTTTAGCTGTTAGTATTATACTGTGCATCTTTCTTTGCCTATTGCAAGTGCTGTGAAAGATGCAGAAAGAGTCAGTAAAAGATAAAATACTCGTGTAACAACGACCAGGAGCTAGAAAGGAGACTCCCAAAATTGTACCACCTAGATGTATTCAACTTGAGGCATCTAGCGGAAGTAACTAAACTACCAGCCCAGTTTTTCCCCGTGCTGATATAATGCTACAGACAGGCCTGGATATATGCAAAGGCAATTCAGACCTTTGGCAGCCTGGATCAACTTGCCCACCTTCCCTTCCCCTATTAGCTGCAATGCAATGACTACTTTTAAAAAAAAAGTAGAATGTATCAGAATTACACTAATAAATAATCTAATCCAAATAGCCCAGTAAAATCTTCAACCCTTGCAAAGAACAGGAGTACCACTGTATTTTACTATGTATAGTAGTAACCCATTACATATGAAATGTGAAGTTAAAATATTGTTCCACATTTGAGAAAAATGAGGAGGGCAGATACAGTACTGACAACACACACATGGGAAAATAGAGTACAATGCAAGGACAAAATACTTTAGAAAGGAGAAGTTTAACTTCTTGCTCATTTTTTAATATTATGAGTAATTTTTACACCAAACCTGTGTTTATATACTAGTAACCACACCAAGGCTGAGAGTATGCTAAAACTGTGCCATGAAACAGACTGTTTTAAGTAGGCTAGTAGGGAGAAGGTATATAGTCATAATTGCACTTATTTATGGACTTTATTAGTGCCATAATTTGTACAGAACAGTACGGGAGAAGGTAAAAGCTGCAGCGTAGCAGAGCCACCGGTGAGGGGTTGAGAGAGGTTAACCTGGACAGACAGTGGGAAGGGGGGGGTGAGAGGAGCTGGAGCCATTCAACCAGCAGAGGGAAGAAACTCCCCATATTGGAAGCACCCAGCATTAATTTTCAGATGGTTTAAACAGCTCCTACTGCTGTTTGAAGGGGCAGGTTTAAGCTCTTCATGGCTCTTCTGCGAAGCTGCTTTTTGAAGGCCTTTTACTTCAAGGACAGAAGCTCAAGTGCCCTCATTAACTCAAGAAGTAGCTTTGTCAATCTTCAAATATTGTAACACAGGCAAGTGGCAGATGATTACTTATCCATATGCTTTAAAGTTACACTGTGAACAGCACATGGGAATGAGCACAACTTGATTTGCACACCTTCCTCAATAAGGCTTTAGGAAGGACAGTTAGGAAACAATTGTGTCTGGGGAACGTCTCACACATTAAAACATTATTTTTGTCCTGCTGACGTTCTCCTGTTAGAGCAAGCTAGTGTGACATGAAAATAATTTTTAAAAATAGAAATACTGTACTTTTGCAAGATTTCCTTAGCTTTAAATTAGCTCCATGAATTAAAGGATTAAGCACTTCATGGGGCAATGGAGATCAGTCTAAAAAGCTTTCATCTTTTTGAATTTAAAGCAGCTATCATCATATTAACAGAAAGTTAGGGTTTAGTCTACTGTGCAAGTCAGGATTTTCACACTGTCAAAATGCTAAACTCCATAGCACTTCCAGTGAACCAGAAAAACACTGAAAGATTGCTGAGGCAAAGTAGGACGTTGATGGAAAGCAGTGGGGAAAGAGGTACAAAACCCCAAAAGCACAACAACAAAAAAAAGCTCTTGCCTTTACTCCATATTTTTTTGCAACATAATTACTTGAGAAAATTAATTTTGGATGCCAACATTTGTTGGGACTTTTTCCTCCCCAAAAATGTAAATACACCAGAGAAAGTTTTCATCTGTAACTGCAGAGAAAGTTTTCATCTGTATTTTCAAACATTTTAAAGACTGAATTTCTAGAGACAACACTTCGTGGTTACTTCTTCTACAGTTCTGAAACAAGCTAAGAATGCCTCAATCAGACTTTGAAATTAAGACCTGGCCAGTATGAATGGAGAATATATGCTAATAAAAGTTGTATATGAGGTGAGACACTACCAAGAGCCATTTTCTTCCAAACTAGAATGGTAGTAGTACTAAAATCAAGCCACACTAAGGATTAGTAATTATATCTTCCTCCTCCAAGCTTTGAGGGCAGAAGATTGCAATAACTTCTAAAAAATACATTAAATTATTTTGGAAAATTGACATTTTCCTGCAATACTGTGGTATTGTAACACCACTATTAAAGCTACCATTTAAATGCAGAATGTATCATTAATATTTCTACATAATAGAACACTTGCAATTTTATTACACGAAAATAGGAGCACACTAAGAAAATAGAAGAGGAAATTCCAGCACTTGGTTCATGAGTATCATAATTTCTTAATTGGATAGTATTTCTATTAGTCCACAACTCTTTAAAAAAAGCAAAACCCTTTTAAAAGCAGTACTGACAGCAATGATTAGTCTTTATGTTCAAAGGAAAGATTGGCACGATCCAGGCAGTGCCTTCCTGTCCTACATGCCACTACAAGCACACCTTGGAAAACTTGCAGTAACCATTGCATCTTTTTCAGCCAAGGAATTGATATTACATGTCCTCTTCCTTGAAGGCCTCTACAGAAGTTCACAACTGTGGAAGACTGCATAAAAACCCCTGCAAGCAGGCTTTTTAAAAAAAAAAATCACTTTTTCTTTCATAAAACTAAGTCAACAGTTTTGTGTCTAAGGCAGGGGTGTGCACTCCTAAAATATTACCATACAAGCAGATGTTTTGTTTGGAGCACACAATTTGCTTACAGTTACAGAGGTTGACAAGTGGTACTATTCTGCTTAAATCAGGAGACAGAAATACACAAGCTCTAATTTCAAACCTTAACAAGTCAAGACCCAGATTTTTACATAAGTATTTCATACCTGTAATAAAAATATCTTCAATTAAATGAAAAACATCAAATAAAAATCACCTTACAAGCTTGACACAGTTAAATACTATTGTAAAAGGTCCATTTATGATCTTTTCTAGAGAAAACTTTTATGAAATTGCACAGCCCTAGTTTACAGAATCACAGAGTGGTTGAGACAGGATAGGGCATCTGGAGGTCACGTGGTGCAACCTCCCTGCTCAAGCAAAGCCACCCTGAGCAGGCTGCCCAGGACCACATCCAGGTGGCTTTTGAGTATGTCTAAGGACGGAGACTCCACCACCTCTTTGGGCAATCTGTGCACTCAGGTCACCCTCACAGTGAAAGTATTTCCTGATGTTCAGAAGAAACCTCCTGTGCATCCATTGCTTCTTGCCCTGTCACTGGGCACCACTGAAAAAAGCCTGGCTCTGTCTTCTTTGCGCCCTCCCTTCAGATATTTATATGCATTGATGAGATCCTCCCTGAGCCTTCTCTTCTTCAGGCTGAACAGTCCCAGCTCTCTCAGCCTTTTCTCAAAGGAGAGATGCTCCAGTCATTAATCATCTTTGTGCCCTTCATTGGACTCTCTGTTATGTTCATGTCTCTCTCGTACTGGGGAGCCCAGACCTGGACACAGTACTCCAGGTTTGGCTTCATCAGTGCTCAGTAATAGGGACGGATGACCTCCCTCCATCTGCTAGTAAAACTCCTCGTAATGCAGCCCAGGATACCATCAGCCACCTTTGCCACAAGGTCATATGGCTGGCTCATGGTCAACTTGATGTCCATGAGGACAGCCAGGGCCTTGTCTGCCAAGCTGCTTTCCAGCTGGGTGGCCCCCAGCATATACCAGTGCATGGGGTTTTTCCTTCTCAAATGCAGGACTTGGCACTCCTTGTTGAGCTTCATGAGTTTCTTGCCAGTCCATTTCTCTGGCCTGTTGAGATCCTTCTGGATGGCAGCACGACACTCTGGTGTATCAGCTACTCTACCCAGTTCTGTATCATCAGCAAATTTGCTGAGGGTACGCTCTGCCTCATCAAACAGATCATTAATGAAGATGTTGAACAGGATTGGACCCAGTATTGGCCCTTGGGGTACACCACTAGTTAACTGCCTCCAACTAGGCTTTGTACTGCTGATCACCACACTATGGACATAGCTATTGAGCCAGTTTTCACCTCACTGTCTGCTCATCCAGCCCATACTTCATCAGCTTCTTTATGAGGATCTTATCAGAGGCAGTGCCAAAAGCCTTACTGAACTTAAGCTAGACAATTGTCCACTGCTCTCCTCTCATCTACTAAGCCAGTCATTTCATCATGGAAGGCTATCAAGTTGGTCAAGCATGGCTTCACCTTGGTGACTTTTGCATCTTACATAACTTAGCCCATGTACTCCCATTACTCTCTTGCTTTACACTCCATTCAAATAAACTTTAGAATATTTCATAGATGTGGCTCCCTGAACTATTTCAGTACCAAGAGTAATAATCAGTATTATATAAACTGACCTGTGCAATACATGCACACAAAAATCATAGCAACTATTGTCTCTAACTGAGCTCAGGAATCTTTTTAGAAAGATACCCAGATCTTGACTTTGAAACTGCAAGTTGTAGAAAAAAAACAAAAAATCTACAGCTTAACCAGCCTTAACATTAATGAGATCTTTTTCTAAGCTTTACTTTGCAGGTTCTAGATCTGTTACCCTTTCGTCATCCAAATCCACATGCCCACACCATTTAAAGGCATCTTTTCTCCCGTTACAGAATTCTAAGAAAAATAATCAATAATACATCTCTTTATATACTAAACACACTGAAATTGCGTTACAAGGTAGAATGAACTTTTCCAGTTCTAAAAGAAGGTCCAAGCACATCTAGAGCATGTTCCTAAGAACACAAGCTAGTTATCATTGGTAAGGTGCTTGAACCAATTCACAAAAAAATAACAGGAGAGCTCTGAAACAGTGTTATTTGATCTTAATTTCCCCGAAATGCGTTCATAGTACTGAAGAGAATATGCATACAGAGCAAGTAAAAAAAAAAGGAAAGTAAAATAAGTAGAACGCACATCTAACAACAATACCTTAGGCAATGTTTAGTTACAGTGCCCTGAAAAAGCAACCTATGCTTTATACTGACCTGTTTTTGCTCACTGCTTAATAATCAAGTGGTGAATATTCAAGTTGCATAACTATCATCCAGATATGTTAATCCTGTCCCACTGTAACCACATTCTAAACAAAAACAGAGAAAGTGAAGACAACAGTCGAACAGCAAGGCTGAAGGACAAACGGACACTTTCTCTTCCAAAACAAAGTGTGGCTGCCACCCTCAAATCACTGGACTGTGCCACAGTGTCATTATCTCTAGACCCTTATTAAGCTCCTGCTAAGATACCAAATGCAAATCTTGACAATACTACATTTCCAATGCTAGCCTCTATGCTAGACAGCTTTTCACTGATTCTTTGTAGTCACACATTTGTTGGTCCATCGCTTACTTTCTGCATAAGCTGAACAAAAAAGTATTTTTGTTTTGAATTTGTATGACCTCTAATGCAATTGGAGCCATTCAGCCAGGCACACATTACAGTAATGTCATTTAAAAAAAACAGAACAAAAAAACCCCAAAACCAGAACCTGTCTGTCTATATTACTAGGTATATTGATCAATCTATTTAACAGCTACACTTGATTACTACAACTCACAAAGAATAATACCCATTTTAATACACACTGTGGATAAAACAAAGTGATAGAACTACTCATGAGCATATGACTGCACTACAAGATTATGTTGATGATTTAATACTAAGATTCTGAAATTCAAGACTTCCGTCTGGTTGTATCATTACTAAATATGAAGCTGTCAACCCAAACCAGTTGGTAAGTATGCATTTTGATACAGTATGATAGATGGCAGGGCAGGAGACCAGAACGGCTGACTATGCCCAAGCGAAAGAGAAGTCCTCAGCACAGGAGAGACTGGTTGGGGGGTTCACCTCATGTTTACAACCACAGGGAGAACTCAAGCTTTGGCTGAAGATGATTATTCCTTGTGAAAGGAAAGTTTCCTCCAGAAGTACAACATTTGGAGTGGGCTATTATTAAAAAGCCTTAGTGAAAAATCCCAATGCAGAAAGATGTGTTTTATTTTAAATGCTTGATTTTTAGATTTACATCATTGCTTTGGCCTTACTAGTTGTACCACCCTGCATCAGCTCTGCCTCTCTCCTGCCTCTGGAACTGTACCAGTACCGGGAACAGCAGCCAGCGATGGTCTCAAGTCAGACTTCCTATGGTTCACCACAAAGCAACTACCCTGTGGTGAACCGTAAGACGGAGTGCTGTGGGGCAACCACAGTAATCAAAGACAGACCGCCAGTTGCTGGGGAGTTCTCCTGACAGGTTCCCATACAGACGCATCAGAGAGAAAGCAGAGACAGCACACCACCGATTAACCTGTCAAGGGCTCATTAAGACAGCTATGCTCTTCCAGTATCCAAGTCAGCTACTTCAGAGCGTGCACAGGTATTCCCATAGCCGTGCACTGTATTCAGGCACACACTTCTAGCACTCAATGTCAAGTATGTTTTTCTTCTGTTAGGTAAACGGTGAGTATGGTAGAACAGCCACGAAGAAGGTTGCCTGTTTACTTTGTCCAGCCTGTTGAACTTTCAGGTGAGAGCTTACGAAAGAAGGGAAAAGTGTCCCTTTCCCTGGAGGCAGCTAACCATGCCCAGCCAGGGGAAGCCACTGCACACCCGGGAAGAGACAGCCAGCAGGCAGAGACACAGCAAGCCAGGATCTCAACGCACAGGAGACCCCTGAGAATGCAGAGAACAGGTGAACGGACAAGTCACAGGTATGAGAGAGAACAGGATCTTCCCACAGCCTACGCAGGGATTTGGAAAGGTTTGCCATGACTTGGGAAGCCTGTGAAGACTGTTGGGTTGTAAAGTAAAACTCTGCAAAGACAGAATAGGTAGTTTTGATTTTAAACTGTTAATCTTAACATTTCACGAAGCAGATGTGAGTTCCTATGGTACACAAGTTTACTTAAGTTAGTATTTGTACTCTTACATAATCTATTTTTAAAGGGAAAACTTCAGTATTTTGGAGACTCGCTGTAAGCATGGAGCAGGACGGTTCTACCTTAAGGCACCCAAACCAGCAAAGCCATCACAACAAGTACAAAAACGACCTTTGCTTCTCTTTCTAAAATGTTAAAATTATTCTGAAGACAAATTCTGATGTTATATACAAGCAATTCTTTACCCTGCAACTTGCTTCTATTCTGAAAACAACTAGCCTGAATGCCCATTTTCATCTTAAGAGTGAGGTCTGAATTTCAATTTAAATTTCAATTTGAAAACAATAGGAAAGAGTGCTATGGTTTAAGATATGTGCTGCAATTGAGTATTTTCACTGCTTACTGCATATGGATCAGCTTGCCATTAAGCTTTTCAATTAAGTTTCACTGGCTAAAATTATATCTGTCGTTTTAAACTGGAGGGTGTCTTCTGTCTTATACTACAAGAATTTGGTGTTTAAAAATGCTGTAACCCAAAAGCACACTGAATTCTACATACTGAAATTACTTATGAGTTCAGGAGTAAGTAATAACCCGATTTGAACTACTAGTCCAAGTTTAAGAGCTTTCAAAATTCCCTTATAAACAATTTCAGAAAAATATGCAGGAAACAGATGCCTGTATTTCATTAACTTCTACGATTTCAGAGTCAAACCTGTTATAGGCAGTAGTATACTCTCTACATTTGTACTGTAGCACAAGGTAAAAGCTGACATGATCAGTAACTTAACGGGAGAATCCTTCAAATTAATCCTAAGCATTTCCTCCATTGCTTCTTGGCTTGTCTCCCAAAAACATTCCAGTTCGCTTCTCAAAATATTCCTCCTTTCATTCCCAAATATTCTTCTAAAAATTCAGAAACTAAAAATTGGGAGTATGATTTTAAGATGATGAAATAACAATTAAACCCTCAAGGGCTCTTGTTAAGAAAACACAAAAGTCAGAATTTGTAATTAATGAACAACAGAGTTGCATGAAAAACTAAATTAAGGACACAGTGAAAATGAAGAGCCCAATTGAAAATGAAGAGCCGGAGTAGTCAACATGGATTCACCAAGGGTAAATCCTGCTTGACCAATCTGATAGCCTTCTATGATGGCATGACTGGCTCGGTGGACGAGGGGAGAGCAGTGGACGTTGTCTACCTTGACTTCAGTAAGGCTTTTGACACTGTCTCCCACAACATCCTCATAGGAAAGCTCAGGAAGAGTGGCTTAGATGAGCGCACAGTGAGGTGGGTCAAAAACTGGCTGAATGGCAGAGCGCAGAGGGTAGTGATCGGTGGTGCGGAGTCTGGTTGGAGGCCTGTGACCAGCGGTGTTCCCCAGGGGTCAGTGCTGGGTCC
>VZSC01009404.1:27208-48891 GCA_013398225.1 Steatornis caripensis
GAGGTTGTGGAGTCTCCTTCTCTGGAGATATTCAAAACCCGCCTGGATGCATTCCTGTGCAACCTGCTCTAGGCTAACCTGCTTTAGCAGGGGGGTTGGACTAGATGATCTCTAGAGGTCCCTTCCAACCCCTACCATTCTATGATTCTATGATTCAATTTCATTGAATGATGCAGTTCCCAGGATGTTCTTTCACTGTAAGTCACTGCTAAATCTGAATATATTACAGTCTGAGTCAGAAAGTTTTAAAAGGCATAAACTGTTCCTTTGCATCCTAAAAATACGACTGACACCTTTATTTAAACATGCCTGTTTCACAAACAGGAAATACAGGGAGTTCTGAAATTGCAGGAATCTGCATACGCTCCTCTGTGCACAGAAATCACTACAAGAGACAGATTATAAAAAAGTAGGAGATAAATGAAGTTCGAACAACTAGACCTAAAATTTCTATTTATGAAATGTCAATACTAATATATGCAAGGTATATATATATATATATTTGAAGTAGGAAAAGCTAGTGAAGAAGGAAGATGAAACAGATGATGCTTTTCTGGAGCGCTTCAGGAAAGATCTCCTATTCCAGCTCCAGTATGCAACGGCTATTTTAACAGATCAAATGACCTAATTACAGCATGTCCTTGCAGCTGTATCCCAATAGACTTTCAGTTGTTACACTGTTCATTAAATGATCAGTTTGGGGCTTCCCCCCACCCCCGTAATTATTTCAAATTTCTTCCTGTCTTTTGCCTCCCTTTAAAATATAAACAGTATGCACAGACAGAAGATTTCAGGTAAGAGCTTCTTGCTTATTTCTAGTTTCTCTGGATACATAAAATAGATTTTACTTCTTGCACAGTTATTCAATTCATAATCATGTGGAAGCTTTAATACATATGCTGTTTATTCCCACTTCCAGAACACTGACTGACAATACAAAAACCTACTCTATCAACATGATGCAGTGCCCTAATATACAGGTACTCTTACATTCAATATTCCAGCATTTACTATTGCCCTTTATTATACTTACACTGCTTTCCAATGCGTGTGAGTATTTCAGCTTTAGGTGCATCTGAAATTCTGCTTTATTACATGAACACTTGCTTAAAGCAGACCTATTAATTCCTCAATATTCCTCAAGAACAAAGCGAGTAACTGACATTATGAAAGTATGAAGACTAGAGAAAACTCAGTGTTCTTGCCACCTATTCTTTCCTATCTTGCTTAATATTATACAATTCATGAACCACCTATACAACTCCCATCACCTACTTCTATGCATGAAAAATGTGACATTGTTGTAGTAAGCTACAGCCAACAAAAACAATGAGGAGGCTATAGATCACAGAGTCAATGAAAAAAAAATCAAAGGGCAGAATAGCTAAAGCACAAAATTCTTTCCTCAAGTGTACACACAAGGTGGGTCACAGACCCAGGCACAAGGTCATTCTCTTGCTTGCCTTCATCATGTACACCACACGTTCCATAAAAAATACTGTCATTAAAACTTTCTGAATGTCTGAATTTGCTAGGAAAGCATGGACACTTAAAATTATAGACAATATTGTAATTTTCTGCTGTAGATTTTCACAACTGGACTGGAATAAACTGACTTCTCAGTGCAAAAAAATCACCAAAATTAGGGCTGCTACTGGGAAGTAACTCCCAAATTCTCATAAACTGTATTTTTAAAAAAAATTATCTGTTTAAGTTTTACAAAGAGAATTTATGAAAGGCTGATTTTTAAGACTTCTACCTGTACTTCAACCACAAATATTTTTTTTCCATGTATCACTTAATACATTGGGAACAAGGACAGACAACAATGATGCCTCTCCTTGAATTTTTAATGCTGGTTTTTGGAAAAGTCTCTTTCCTGCTTCTTGTGTACCTGAAAGATAATTAACCCTACTGCTGCAAACTATTTCTTAAAATTTGTTGTCCTTTTAAAAAGGGTCAAGGTTTTCTTAGTCTTAAGACTTATATTCAGTACACAACAGCCCAAATCTGTGAACAGCTAAAATAAACCCAACCTTTCCCTGATGCTGCGTGAGTAAGGAATTACTGACTGTGTGCAAATTCAAAAAAAGTCTAAGTGGAATTGGACTACTCAGGAGAAATAGAGACACTGCTCAGACACAGAGGGATGAAGTTAAGAAAGCCGAAGTTGGGCTGGATTTGAAACTGCTAGTGGGGGTAAAAGCTGCAAGGACTTCTCCAGGCTACGTTGGTAGCAAAAAGATTAAGTAAAGCAAGGGCAGCTGCCCAATGGATGGAGGATCTGGCTATAAAAACATACAGGGAAAGCTGATTTACTTTATGCCTCCTTTGTCTCAGTCTGTCCTAGTAAGGTCTGCTGTCAGCCCTCCTGGGTCTGCCAGATTCGTGAGGACAAACAGCTATCTCAGGGTTGAGGAAGATAAAGTTGGAGACAGTTAAGGGCAAACTGGACATACACAATTCCTCAGTCCATAAGAAGAATATGGAGCAAGTCACTGTGGAAGCCACTTCTAGGTATGTGAAGTTAGTGACTGGGAACAGCCACCATGGATTGAATTATGCCTAGTCCCTCCGCACAACAAAATGAGTGGTTTGGCAGATGAATAGAGAGCAGCAGATGTCATTGACTTTAACAAGGCTTTCAACATGGTTCTCCCATAGTATCTTCGCACCCAAACAAGCAAGAAGTGGACTCGACAGGTCGGCCACAAGGTGACTGAATAACCTGCTAGACTACGAGGCTTAAAGCACAGTGGTCATAGACCTGATGTCCAATGGGTGACCCGTTACTAGCAGTGCTCCTCAGGCACCTTTACAGTGACTGATACAGTTTAGCATCTTCCTGAAGCTGGAGAATGAGACAGAACACACTTTCAGAAAGCTTACAGACAACACCAAATTGGGAGGAGCGGCCAATAAATGGAAGGTCATTCAGAGGGATCCTTACAGGCTGGAGAAAGAGGCTGACATGTTCAGTGAACACAAAAGCACTGCTGCTGGAACGAAGCAACCCCATGGAGCAGCATGGGCTGGGGCTAGCTGGTCGAAAAGCAGCTTTGCACAAGACAGCCTGGGAGCCCTGTTGGACAACAGCTTGTGCATGAGTCAGCAGGGTGGCCTTGTGGCAACACAGGCTACCGGACACCAGGCCGCACTAGTAAGAGTTTGCCCAACAGGTTGAAGAAAATTGTTATTTCTATCTGTGACCTGGGATACTACACTAGGCATACCGTTTGGGGATCCTCAGTACAAGGTACCGACACATTGCACCAAGTTCTAAAGAGCCACCAAGATGAACTGGCTCTGAAGCACACAGCGTATAGGAAGAAGCAAACAGAAACGGTATCGTCCAGCCTCAAGGAGGAGGCTGAAGTGGATCTAACCGCTGGCTTCAGCTGTCAGACCAGCAGCTACAAAGGCGGCAGCATCCAACTCTTCTTAGAGGTGCCCAGTGGGAGGGCAAGCACAGCAGAGTCACAAACCACAGCAAGGGATGTTCCAGTTAGACACAAGGAAAACATTCTTCATAGGAAGGGTGATCAAACACTGGATCCAGCTGCCTGGAAAGCAGCCTGCAACCATTATACTTGAAAATATATTACTTCAGTTACTTTCACTTACTTCTTAACTCTAAACAATCCTCTTGGTTAAGTGCCAGATTTCTCTTGAACAAACGTTCTTTCAGCCCAATGTACTAGTCACAGCGGGCATTTCCGGTTTCTTATGAAGCTGGCTGCATGTTTCATTACAGAAAATTTCAGTTTGGGTTGTTTTGTGTTGGATTTTTGGGGGGTTTTGTTTGTGTTTTTTTTTTTTTTAAATTCACACTGCAGTACTACTTCTCATTGCATAACAGTCGCCAACTGTTTCATAGTGCCTTTTCTGAAAATCTGTTCATCTTTGATTCCAGAAGTTTTTTTAATTGACCAGTTGTCTTGTTCTCCCTCAGTCTAAGTGTAATATACATTTAAAACAACTTCAGGTCTTGGAAGATTTTTTCTTTAAGGTCCACGCATAATTTGTAACAACCACCATTAGCTGTAATCACCTAAAAGCTAGGAATTATTAGTCAGATAGCTATATTTTTCCCTGTGCACCCAATGGAGTATCAGTAAATACAGTACTCCCACACCACATCATACACTGTTTCACAGTTAATGTCTTTTGCTCATCTCCATATGGGATATTTCACATCTAAGTAGAAGTTATTCATCATATCCATATAGTTCCTCCGAGAAGGAAAATCAGCTCTTGCCAGAGTGATTAAATACAGCTTTTCTGAAACACGTGGGAACGAGTGGAATTGGAAAGAAAAGCTGCAGAGAAACCTTCAAGAACATTACCACTACAATTTTCTGAACAACTCAGAGAGGGGTAGGAAGAGGGAAGAAAGTGATTAAGCAGACTTTTGGTGTTTTCTAAGAAGGGTAAAAAAAAGTAGAAGATACGTCTCTGTCTTGCACTGATTCAGTTCATTTCTTTCAGCTATCACGCCCTTTGCTCCCAATCAGAAATGGTAAGATAGCACAGGTGCTAACTAGATGTATCAAAGCAGCTAGAAACAGCATTGCCTTCTAAAACTACTACTGGACGTCCTTCCACTAGTATCAGTGCAAAAGAACTGTTTGTGAAAGGGACACTGTGTAACTTGCAATAAGCTAAGGGCTCAAGGCATATTTGCCAGCCTTTAGCACGCCTTCTTTCTGACAGGTATAGCCAAAACGTTTCTCCTTCCAGGCATCTGGAAGTGTATACAAGTTAAACGCTTATGACTTTTAATAGCTCCAAGATCATGCCAATAGTTTCTCAGTACTAATTTACTTTTTTCTTTTCAGCTCCTGTAACCTTATTAAAAATGGAACTGTCCACTCAAACTGTGGGATAACTCCATTTCTCTGTAGAGTCCGGCAAGCCTGGCCCTTTAGCCTCACCTGCCTCTGTTACTAGAGATACTAAAAATACAGAAGCACCCTCTAATCTTTACCATGGTTCACAGAGATACATAGTGTTTTTCAGATTAAGAAACTAGAACAGAATGAATATTTGTTTTTCAAAGTGCCTAGAAGTAAGCCTGCCACACTTGATACACAAAAACTTGATATTCTAGCTTTCTGTGTTTGCTGAGCTACCAGACTACAATCCAAATATCCAGGGCTAAAGTTAAGAAAGTCTGATCAAACATTAATATGGTTTTAAGACATTAAGATGGTTTCAAGGCATTAAGATGGAAATCTATGACAATATCATAACGTTGCCAAAATTAACTCTAGCTTGCAAAAGCTCATGACAACAAAAACCAGCAAAGTGTTACATTATGAATCATCGACTATTTTTCTATTATTATTTTAATTAAAACACTACGAAGGCAATGTTTCCATGTAATTGGAGGTCAAAGAAAAGTTGACATTCAAAGATTACAAGATTAGTTTATATTCATGCATATAAAAAACCCCCATTAACAAAGCAACTATCTCTCATTCTCCAATGATTCCAACTCTTGTTACTGTTGAAGGTAGTAAGTGACAGTAATTTTATTTCATAACAAGCCTTCCTTCTATCCTGTAGAAAGGAACCATTTATCCTTGCATACCCCAAGTCCTAAGGTAAATGCATATGACAATGCATTTGCAATTCATCTGTAGCCCTGCTTTGTTCATAGCATCTTTAATTATCATGCAAATTTCAGCAAATAATGTACAAATTTACCTCCCTAACTGAATTTCTTTGTTGTGTAGACTTCCTTACTGACTCTGTTCAAAGCTTTCTAGAGGCTTCCATTCTGGTTACACAAATTTACCCCAACTCATTGCTTACTCAGAAGGATGGCAAACACCAGTTGATGAATGAGCATTCCACAACCTGCTTTTGTGATTACACTTGTAAAGCTATTACTGTGTTTTACAAATAAACTTCACAACTTTCACAGGTTACTGTGACCAGGTTTTTTTTTTGTGGGGTGTTTTTGTTTCCCACATACTGTCATTACCATCTAATACTTCATGAAGGTTATTAGGGGGCCAGGGGCAGTCTTAGGGTAGAAATAGGGCCAGGATGATTCCTGAAACCTTTCCAGTAATTTTTAGTGCTGACTCTAGCACAATAATCAGGGTCACGTACTTTCCATTGAAAATAAACACTGAAAGAGAGCTGTAATTTTGATGCTATACATAAAACCAATAGTTTTCTTCCAAGAGCACCGAGACGTTGCCTGTTCTGCCAGGCTATACAAAGGGCAACAGATACCAAATTTAAGTGGCACCACTCATTTTTCTCAGGTACAGATGGACAAGACAGGTAGCTGTCATTACTTCAAACTTCTCTTCCTCTGGCTACAAACAAATGTGCTATGGGCTTGTACTGATACCAATTGCATGCAAACAGCAACAGCTCATTCTTCATCAAGTATCATAGCATCACCAAGAAATCTTACAGATTCTAGGAATATTGGAATGAAACATATCATCCCAAACACATCAGAGGCAGTTCAATTAATGCATGTTTGCCTGCAACATCAAAACGCTATACAGCAGAACAGCAGACAACTTTGAAACGCCTTTATTCCTTTTACAGGGAACCATGCTCTTACATCTGATTGTCAAATAATTTTTGCTGAAGGTGAATCTTCCATTCTTAATACGCTTCCTAACATTGTATTTGAGCTCTTTTAATCCAGAAACATGCTGGAGATTGAAAATTCCACTACTCTGAAGCCTCTCAGATTCAGAGTGCCCTTCACACCCCCATTACTTGGAATAACTATTTTTAGCTACTCTGATGCCCTGAGATTTTAACATGTGTCTCTAAGCAATATAGATTGTCTCCTAGAAACAGATACATTTTCATCTAGAAACATTCACTTTTCCAGAACAATCACCATATATATTTTGTTGAGGACTTTTACAGGAGTGGATGAAGCATTACTTACCGATAGTCCTGTTTATTGCAGTCTTCCTCTTCCTCCAGCCTACAAGAGTCCTTACACTAAGCGTTACGGCTCCCACCTACCAGGAAGCAAAAGAATTGTCAACCAAGGTCATTGGGAAAGTACCAGCCTGCGCACTTCCATCTCAGTTACATTTCCACAGCACGGACACCTAAACTGCACATGAGAATCTAGAAAAACTTCATCACCAAACTGTAACGAAGAAACAACAGGAAAGTAGCTGCTTGAGGCATTAGGAGGATTGAGAGAAGCGATGGCTTGTTGATGATTTCTCTCTCCCCTGCCACATGTTTCTTAAATAGCAGTCTCTGCTAAAGAAATCAGAAAGAAAAGAAAGGCTTCTATAAACAGTTAGTGGAGGCCAAAAGCATGCTCAAGGCATGCATCCAAATCCGTGCAGTCTAAACAGTAGGAGAACAGCTGAAACTTAATGGGGTGTAGCAAATTATGCAGGAATAGGACTTCATTGCTATTACGGACACCCACTGTTTCTGCTATGATAAGACAATGTGCTACTAGGCCAAAAAACTTAAACTACCTGCAGTATTTAACTATATTGGCTACCGTTGTTTGAAGACAACTATGAAAGGACTACGTTTCTCAACTAGTTCAAATTCAAGAGAAAAGACTGTAGAAAGAATTGATGCATATAATCCATCTTAAACTACTCTGTCTGTACCTGTGTATCAGTAAATTCTTTAATTGCATTACATGCACATAACTTCTTTTAAAAGGATGTGGACAAGCGTGTTACACTTACCTATTCCTTTTGTTGGAATTTATGAAACTATCTGCTAAATTAATCTTATCTTTGTACAGAGGGGGAAAAAATGAGTTATTCTCAGAAGTCTTTGAAGAGGAGGAATGTAAAATGTATTGACTAGTGCAAAATAGTGTTTGTAGGAACTGTGTGAGCTGATGTAAGACAATTTACCTGTCTAAAATGAGGACACTTGACAAAGTTGTCATAAGATTTCATGCCTCTAACATGCTTTTCCCAAGTATTAGAATTGCTTTACCAAAAAAATGCATTTTTATTTTGAGGTAAAACTGACAGGCATCTCAGCTGCCAAACTTACTGGCATTATCACAGTTGAAACCCAATCTCTGTGGAACTCAAAGGTATAAAAAAAGCCTAGCTACAGACAAGAGGTTGATGTGATGATACATAAGGTGATGAGAGAAAACAAGAATGAGATCATTCGTCTATTTGATGTTCACCTTTCCCTGGTGCTGACTTTCTTTACAAGAAAGTTTCTCTACATAAAGTTTTTGTAATTGACTCTTTTAGGAGCCAAGAATCAAAAGTGACCCACTGACCCCACAAACTATATGAAGCTTTCAATGACAGCCACATATTACGATCATTTACAGAAACTACTCTATAAAACCGGAGAACTCAAGAAATTAGCTTTTTCTATTTTAGCTCTGTACAGCACTTTACACATAGTTGTAAGCAACCAGCAACTATAGCTGTTTAAGAAAGATGGGTGAAATGAGAAACATTAGTAAATGAGAAAAATTGTCATTATTCAACAAAAGAAATCAAACCACAGAAAACATTCTGTGTGCCAAATAAAGAATCCAGAGATAAAGACAGCATGTCAGTGAAGCGATATCTGTATGAATCATTGACTTGAGACACCCAAGCGAGCTCATTACACTTAAGGTGTGCACAGTCCAGACAACATTCCATTAAGTGGAGAATTTTGAAGGAATGGAGTCTCTTCTTTACAGACTGCCAAGGACTATTCCTGGAAGGTATTCTCACAGAGGTAACTCAAAATGTTACAATTTAATTTCTCTGCAAAAATTGAGTCATATGTCTGCCTTTGGGCATCTCTTTTTCAGACAGTGCTTAGAAAACCCCAAAATTATGGTAACATAGTTACCAACAAAATACAAGCAGAAAAAAAAAGTGGCAAAGGAACATTAGGAAGTCTGTTAACAGGGAAGGAAACAAACATTTAGCCTACGTTAAGAACAGAACAAAACCAGAAGCAGCATTCATTCTTCCTGCCATTCAAAAACACTCAACATCTCTAAGAAAATGGAGATCCTTTGCACATGGAATTGGTTCCCAGTTTGAAAACAGAAGTTGAGTATCTCCAAAACTTAAAAGTTGAATAAAACGTTTGTCATTAAGTCCTCAGGGCAGATATCTCACCAGGGCTTGTAACAGTTGCTTTAAATGCTGCTCCATTTTCTCCCTGCCCCCCAGCCAATATACAGTTATCTACATTAACTTAACGAGCATTTCTTCACACAAATGTATTGACCCAGGAAAATAAGCTTGTAAGTGAGAAATCCCACAGTTGTTCAACCTGACAGACTGCACCTTGCCACTACTCAGTATCTATCTTATCAAATGCTCTCTGAACACTTACGAGAGCCACCAGACTGCCAAAAGCCCTTCAACAGGTATTTAACACTACAATGATGGCGATACCCCTTGCTTCTGTTAGACCTCATGTTCCTGTCAAAATCAAAAGAGAGCCCTTAAATTCCCAATCCACAGCTGACCCTTCTGCCTCAGAACTAATACTCTTCACATCGCTCCATTGTATCTTCCGTACTTTCCCTGTCACCAATTCATCTCATCAACCAGAAAGAAAGAAGAGTGACGACACTCTTCTATTCATGGTGACAGGCATTCTTCTCAACTGCTCTTAAGTAGCACAAAACATCTTGCAGGCTTCTCATGACTGTCTTATTCTTACCTAGTACCACAGCTACAGAGTTAGGATTTTTCTTAGACTGCCTTCTTCACCTTCTCCCTTTTATTCTTCTCAGAACTGCACATAACTTACACACCTCTTCTTAGTTACCCTCTTCAGTCATGTTATTAAAACCTCTTCTGTTAATTCAACTCCTAGACCTTTCTGTGCACCACACCAGCTACCATCACACCTCAACCTTTCCTCTCTGATTCCCACCCAGGCCTTAAGCTGCCAACTTTTGTCTTCTACTTAGTTTCTCTCTTCTGTTTTCGTATCTTAAAAATCCAATTCGTGGCCATTCCATTACCTGTTTCTTTAATTGAAGTTCCCATTAACTGGCATCTCTGCATTTCTTACATGCTCATTTCAGTTTTCTGCCCCTTTACACAATGTTAACAAAAGGTATATACGCACATTGACACTTGCGTAGCATCACTCTACACCTTGAAGGAAGGCATTTCTGTACAGATGTTCTCAGACAGAAGCAGCATATAAAAGCCAACTTCAGAGGCAAATGTTGCTTCACAGAATATTCGAACAGAAAGTCTTACATTTTCTGTTCTTTGAGTTTTGCTTTCTCATAGCTACATTCTGGTTTAAAGTCAGCTTGGAGTGTAAGACTGGCCCTTAGAGCCTTAACCTCCAAAATACTACCATGAGACAGCATCTCACTGACTTCAGTCCTTACTAGAGTTAACACATGTTTCCATCCACATTTAGTATTAAAAAACCACCAAATTTCTGACAAAGTCTGTTTGCTTCTCAGTGTTCACTATGACTACATTGGTGGCTGTAACATGGACAAGTTCTACCAGAAATGACAACACCAGAAAAGCCTAAACTGAGTAAAGTACTATCAAGGATGTTCAAATAGCTCTGCAGCATAGGGGACAACTAGTATTTTAGAAAGCATTTTTGCTTTTGTTAATGCAAGCAAAGTCTGCAAGATAAGCAAGCAGTAATTTATTTAAAATATAGTGACTCAAGCCATCAAGAATCAGGTTTGAAAACACTGAAAGAAAACAATGATTCCAGCCTCTACTGACAGAAAGCCCACTACATGCAGCTCTCCAAAGAAAATCAAAAAAAGGAAAAAACACCCTAAAGTGCACAAAAGCTTCATGTCTCACTGGGATACAGTCATTAGCAGCCTAAACAAAACTTCCATAAAACTTTTCAGTCAATGAAGTGAACATCTGACACCTGAAGCTGCTCAGCATTAAGCATCTGAAGACATTTGGAGTCAACAGAATAAACTAATGAGAAAGAGTATTTGGACTTTTGCAGGCAGGGGATAAGGATTAATTTAAAGGCAAACAAAACCCAAAGCATTTAAAAATGCCTGTGTAAATTTTTCTAGGAAATTGCCACAAGGACTATTTCTCTAAAAAGTTTCAAAAATCTATTTTATTATTGAAAGGGCTCTCTTGGGCTTATGAAAAAAGAAGAAAAAACAACTTTTTAATCGAGAGCAACAGTATTAGATATTGCAGTACTGTATAGAACAAATATATTAAGAGAGTAGAAATCAAGGATGGATAATCCTTGTCAAATTTTAAATTGTCAATGCTTCCAGTGAGGCCAAGGACACAAACATGCTGTTATCTAAACCATATTAACATTACTTTGTCTGAACAAGCTAGCACTTCTCAGCTAAGCTGTGACAAGAAATGACAAGGTGCTTACTCTGTCCCAAATGCAAATTCCAACTAAACTTATTCAATCTTAATTTTGCATTTGCAGCAAGCTAAGCATGTGGACAGGAGCAGTTACAGTTTATTCAGCTAAGATTCACCTAGCTATCAGATCACATACCCCCACATCTTGGAAAGACAAAGTAAATCTGATTACAGAAGGGATCAAAACAGTTTGAGCGTAACAAACACTCAATGTTGTTAACAAACACTCAGCAAGATTTAAGTGCAGATCTAGGACACTTTCATACGCACTTCCATGGATACTTCATGAAACAACTCCCTCCTCTGCTAGAAAAGCTGGGCTTTAAGATCACACATGGATAAGCACAGCTGTTGATGAGAAATACTGTTACTGTGAAAAGAACAGGAAAATATGCTGTAACGAAGAAAGCCAGCCAAGAAAGGCAGCAGCCTGCGGAAAGTAATTTCTTGGATTACCTAAAAGAAATGGACAATTGTAGATCCAAGACAAGAGAAGGGAAGAATTAAAGACATGATGATTAACTTAGCACCATTCAATTTGAAAAGCAAACAAACATTTTCCTCTAGACACTATAGTCCTATTACAGGACTGCTAAAATTAAAAGCTCATAGACAATTTTTTTTTTCCAAGTTCATTTAGTACACTTACCAGCATTTGCTGTATAGAGAATTTCATTGATGGGTCAGTTGTACTTCCTCTCTAAAGTGCTTTGAGGGGAGCTCAAGTGCATCCTCTTCCTCAGTCTTTGAAGTATTTACCTGTACCACCAGCTTTGAAAGTAAAAGGCAACAGGCAGGCAATGCAGAGACAGGAATGAGGCTGAGTACAATATTATGTTACCCCAAAAATATTTCAGTGTTGCTTTTCAACTCTTACAGGGACACAAAGTCCTTTTTCTTTTTTTCAACTGAGACTTTAGATACTATTTAAAAGATACTATCTAAAATTGACATTTCGGTACTAAGTCAGCAATATATCAGTTGAGAAGAATATAAGAACAGTAATCTGAAATCATATACATTACATACACATATACATAAAACAAAGAGGATTCTTACTGGATAAAATTATTGGTGCTATAAAACAAAGCAACCAGAAAACTCCTGATATTAAATAAAAGAGAATCACTGTTGGATACTAAGAACTAATGGGAGAACATTCTAATAGGAATGCTGATGAGTGTGGAATTATGAAAAATAATTAATTATGTCTGTAGAAACGTGGCAGAGTAAAAGGAATTCTAACAGTGCTAGAAATACTACGGGTGAAGCCTAAGACAGGCAAAGATCTATCCACAATGTAGGGGGATGGGGGCGGGAAACATTTAATGGACAAAAAGTGAGACTTACTCAACACTTACATCAAACATTTTATATTCCAAAAGTGACTAGAAAAGATACTGCTATTCTGCAGTCTGTCACAACTATTAATAAAGTCATTTCCAAAATCCATAAACTGAATCTGCAGGATGAAATGTTTCACACGAGAATCAAAAAGAACTGTCAAGGACCCGATTTTAACCATTTCCGTGTATGTTACTCATCTCCATGCTAAAGGACAAGCGTGCTACAAAAGCATGAGAATGAAGTTGCTTCTGAGCTGATGACCACAACTAAGGAAACTTCCAGCATACTTTAAGTTAGGAAGCTCTTGGAGCACTTAGTTTTCATAGTATGTTATGGGTCTGCTGACCTAGCAGAAGTAACTTACTCTTATGTAACCTGAACTTAAAAAAATTAGCAAAAATTACTTTTTTTAAAAAGATTAAACCTAAGTGGCAGACAGTCAGGCTGCACAATACTAGAAGATTTATGTATGACTATACAAGAGCAAAATATCGCAAATTAACTCAGCTTAGTCTCCATCTCTTCTTTATAAGAGAGAGAGAAAGAAAAAGTACCAGTTGTTGCTTCTCCTACCTTCTCCAACACCAACTAATGATTTTTTTTATTTGTTTAGGGGGGTTTGGTTTTTTTGGTGGCTGGGTTTTTTCTTGAACGTGGAAGTGTAGAAACGAAAGTATTACAACAGTGGTAAAACTTATCCCGTACTTCTACATGCAATTAGCAAGGAGCAGTTTTGGTGTAATATTGAAGTGAGAACATTTCATTGTTTCTGGGGAAATACAGCAGAGAATAAAGCAGATATCTTTGACTACTGGGGAAAGAATTTTATTATGGAGAACGGTGAACTTCTCCCTGAAATGTTAGCCGTAGAGGTCAATTAAGTGAAACGTAAGAATATAAAGCTCCCTCTAATAGCTGGGAAAAAGTCAACACAAATGTTAGTACGTAAAAGAAAGTGACTACATGCAGGAAACTGTAACAGATAAAATTAATAAGAACACTAAATGAGATTCCATCATGTTTGTTTACTAACCAAGAGGAAGTTTCCAAATCAAGCTACCAACAATACAAGATGGATTATAATAATGCCGTATTTGCTACAACAGAAGCTTCAGAAGTGAAAATTACAGTGCACCAATACCACAATTTGCACTAAACACTCGATCATGATTCACCACCTGTTTTCCAGGGAAAAAGGTTGGAAATACGGCAAGACAAAAATTCAACATCCTCTGTGGAGAAGCTTCAACCCTGTGTGCATCGGAAACCCAAAGTCTCTCATCATGAATATCTAGAAAGTGAGTCAGGGACAGTTTTCAACTTTATTCCTCTTCCCAGATTCTTAAATTCTCGATCCGTCATTACATACTTAATCCTCTTCCCTCTTCTTAACTGTTATTTCCTGTTTTATAGATTAAGAATTGAAAACGGAGATGGAGTTGAATTCCTATATGGCCAGGACCTGCTGTGGGAGCAGGTGAGAGAGCTGACTCAGACAGTGGTCATCTTTGCTTCCACACCTACACAAGGTTCACTGCAGAACAGTAAGAACTGCAAATACCTAGCTATCTTCTCAAGCTGCAGATAGCTGAAGTGTTAATCATTTCATCCCTTTTTGGACAGTCCATTTATGAACTTTTTAACAATACAGAGAAAACTGTATGAGATGACTATAAGAGAGATACTTCACGGTCTCACAGGTAAAACATCTGTACATTTAGCATTCATTTTGCTAAGTCTTAATGAGGCAGGGAAGGTAACAACCCTTATTACACTTTAAAGAAAATCATGCTACCATCACCCTCAGGGAAGGGGGTCAATGCCTTCGTATGCAAAAGCAGAGTGTCTCAAAATTTGTGGAAGGCACAGTTCTTGCACCATTCTTTGTATCAGCTGCAGCCCCGCTACCGAGGGACAGCTGTAGGTCTGTCCCCCTCAGAGGGGAGGAACAGCTGTCAGTAGTTTCTGCAAATGTTCGCAAGTTAGTTACCTGCAGCCTGTCTTTTGTCTCCCACCCAGGCCAGACAGAGCAAAGCACAGCTGCAGGAGGAAGAGCGACAGTACTGCTCTTGAATAGTCTGTGATCCCCTTAGATCCAGCACAACATTGTGAGACTCAAAAAGCCATGCTGAGAAACACTCGTCTGTGAGAGCTATGATCACAACATGATTACTTGGCACGTGCAGCATTAGTGACAGACCTTTAATGGAAAGCGGACTTCAGATAGCCTTCTTGGGAAGGAAACTCATTCATAAAGGTCTAAATACACAGCACAAACTCTCAGTTACTTCCTCAAAAACTAACCGAAAGTGATGCTGGGTTTGGTTTGTTGTGGGGTTTTTTTATTCCAAAAAAAATTCCCTTTTAAAGGGACTTACCTTCTCCAGTGCAAACGAATCCACAGGCTCTAGACCGATGGAAGCCAGGGACTGCAGAGCTGATAGACTTAATCCACCTGCTAAAAAGGATCATGCTGGAGCTGGTAAGAACCACTGGCTGCACAGTCCAAATCTAATTTACTTTACTCAATGTGAAGTCCCTACAAAACTTTATTGTCTAGCTTCTTGGCCAAGCAAAGTCACAGCAGAAATCTGAAACCAATAGCCCAGGGTGAGACCAGTCACACAAGACCAATGTATTGCTCCCCAAAGGCAAGCTCGTATGTAAACAGAAAAAGAATATCCCACATCAAGAGCAGAATTAAATCATGTACATCCCAGTCAGCAATTACATCTACTGTGAACTGGGAAAAGAACTGCAAGGTTGAAATTAAAATTCATCAAACAGAAGTTGGAGGGAAACTTATTCAAACTCTTTTCTCCCCAGGCTGACAAGACCACAGCCACAATCTGGACACACAAGCGAGCACTGTCAGTCTTCTGCCTTGTGTTTCAGGACGCCTAAAGAATTGTCATCATTTCAGGAATAAAGCCCACTGCATTCATACAGCCTCAGTACAACCCTGCACGCCAAGACAAAACAGTGTTTTAAAGCCAAGCCTCTCTTCAGGCAAGCGTGCCTCCCAGTCTCACAGGCAGACATCACACTGTTTCACACTCTCAAAAACAAGGGCTAATGCAACCCAAGGCTGACAGAACAAGATATTTTCCCCTCACTGTGGATTTCCAGCTCCTCTCTCTAAACAGACCTCTGGCACAAAGGAGAGCTTCTCTTCTACGTTAGCCATTCCCTCATCAACAGTGCAGAAATACACCTTTATCTCTAGCGCTGCTTTCCTGAACGCATACTCCACAGCTATCTTTTGAATTGTACTCAGAGTATCATCAATAAATCAGTATTTTCAGCATTTCCACGTGCCCACAACATTTTTTTTCCCCAATAATCCATTTGCCAATGCTATACGCTTTGAGACTGTGAACTCTTGAGTATCTGAGGGCTGGCAAGGTTTGCTTAAGAAGTTATTTTCTCTCTACACCGGTGCAATAGCTTCATCAGAAATCATCATCACTTCAAAACAGTCAACAAAATTACATCCAGGCATCACTCCTGCTCACAGTTCATCTGCTTAGCATGAACTTGCTTTCATCACCAGTTTAGTATGCTAGGCTGTGTACTGCCTTAAATGACAGTATTAAGATTCACCAGGCATCACACAGATCTCGCATATCAGAGCTCTCAAGTTGCCAAGGTCCAACCACCAGCTATTTGCAACAGGGCATATGGAAGCAAATAGTCAACACATTTCTCTCTGAAACGAAGACTGTTTTCTACACACAATTTTTAAAGAAATGTCAAGTTCTAATTAAAAAAAAGTCCAACTTTTCCTGTTCAAATGGCTATCACCATAACAACCAACCTCCTCAAACTTTCAAGAAATATCACTTTCAAAATGCTACATGAGTAGGAAAGTAATAACTTCAAGTAAGGAACTGAAGGCATATATTAGAGATAAGGTCAAAAACAAGTCTATATTATACATAAATACCCATAGGTTTTATACCACAAATAAAGCCTGCTGAATGATCTCTGGTATTGGTTTGCAGGTAGCCATTATATGGAGTTGAATGACCTAAACGGGATACAAGAGAGAAATCATACACATAATTCCGAACACCAAGACGCTTCAGGTATTTCTGTTGGTGTTAGTGTATTTTTAAAAATATATTTGCATTAAAAACAGCTGACTTTTTGGCATTTCGGGGTTTTATTTTAATTTATCTTCCTAAGATAAACAAACTTACAGACAAAGCATCTTCCTGCAAACTACCCTAATTTTTGGCTGAATTAATTTCCTTCACAGTACTTCCTTCAATGTTCCCTTATGCATTCCACAAAGACTCTTAAGTCAAACACTAATAATTTTAAAGGAATGGTTAAAACAAACCAGCTTCAGAGACATGCACCAATAAAGAGCTTTTCAAGGTAGGCCACAATGCCTGCATTTGACAGCTTAAGACGTCCTTCTTAAAAAAAAAAAGAAAACTAAAACCAAACCAACACTGCCCAGACTAGAATAAGAGTTACACCTAGCATGACCCAGAGCAGAACTTCCCAAACATCTGTTCCACATCCTCACAGCAGCACTGCAGAGCCAGACAGTGGCTGCAATAGTGCTTGCATCCCATGATCACCTGTTCCGAGCAGATCCACAGAGGATGAAGCGAGGAATGAGGTGTCCATGCCTAAGATCATCGGAAGTGAGGACTGATTAGATGCAGGGGAGTTGGGGAAAAGATGATTAGGAGTAGGCACAGCAGATGTGTTACCAAGACAAAGGAGTAAGAAGGTTGTGCACAGTTGACTGTAGCACTGGAAGAAAACTAGAAGTAGGGAGAAACCTTTTGCGTACCAACTTTTATTTGGACTTACTGAGAAATAAGAGACTTGCACAATTCCTCCAAGACACTATACGCAACAGGTCATTCTCATTCACATGATTATTCCAGAACTGCAAAGTAAAGTTTAAACTAACCATCAGGTACCAAACAAATGGAATAAGCTGCCATCCCTTCATATTTCTTCATAGGCAAACAGAAGTATCTGTACTAAACTGCCCTGTTGCAGCAGTGTGTCAACTGTATACTAAATTCAGAGGAGGCATCACATTCTGGTAAGTCATCCTAACCCCTTTTGAAAACCTTCATTAAGTTGCTTTGAAATGTAACACTTCTATTTTAATCCGTATTGATACTCGGTATTGAAGTACCTAGAAAAAGATGTTCCTAAAATACAGCACAAAGAAGAAACCCATATTGTTGCTTTAGGTTTGTCACTCAGTATTTATCAGACTCATTACTAAGCACCCACCCATCAAAGTCTTCATTAGGAGAGACGGTATACTTATGAAATAGATCACAAGGATGTGGATGTCTTCTCACTTGGTCACAGTGTATCCCCAAATGCAAGATGAGGGCTGTACCCCAAGTATTACAAGATGCAAACATACAACAGTAATTGCAGAATTTAGCATGTCCCCACACCCAGGCCCTAGACATCCCTCTATTAGTAAATACAGGCAGGCAATGGCCCTATTCTTGGGCTGTTCTCAGCTACCTCCTTGGCTGCTCTCTAAGTCGAAACAGCAGTAAAATGAAGTTAAAATGATCTCCCAGATTGAGTGGATGACAAGCACATTGCAATCAAAGACTAGCACAAAGAGAAGCCTTATTAAAGATAATCATTAACAGGTATTGTTTCAAGATACATTTTTCCAAGTGGTAACTTTATTCAGCTACAAACATCTTGCCAACAGAAATGAGTCACTCCCCAAAACTGTAAGCTCTCAACACTCAAAAATCATGCCTTCCACTATAGGTTAAACTCAAATTCACCATCTCCATGCCCCTGCCAGTCCTTACAATGCATTCCTCTTAAACATCACACTGGCATTTCCTTATTTCCAATCTATTAACAATAGAACCAAGAAACAAGGAAAGAAGAGTGTCATGCGTGGACATCTAAATACAACTAAAAGCAAGCAACTGCTTTTGAGTAGAAAGCTTTTAAGAAGGAGTAGAAGTCTGAAGAGCAAAGGATGCAGAGTGCTGAAAGCCCTGCACGTTTCCCAAGATGACACCCAATACGAGCCCTATTAGGACAGCACACTTAAGCATCCCTACTGATGTCTATTCTCATTACACTACAGCTGAAGAGTATTTTCAATATATTCAAATGAAGAATTAAGACACACACACAAAAAATATCCACAGAACAGAAGCAGAGGTTCTGTCACCTAGTGGTGTCCAGAGCCTCAAATTATTGTTTCTACCATATTACTATTAACTGTATTTTTAAAATTTTTTTCCACCGGAACCATTTGACAGGACAGAACAGAATAGAGAACAAATTGTTTCACTAGCATTGAAATTACCAAGCCTGAACTGCATTCTGTAGCACCCAAGATAATGAGAACTTCAATTTAAGCTTTTCAATATGTTTGGATACTCATCGTGTCTTTCTCTTCATGCCTCCTGCAGCTCCCGTTAGACTCTCTGCTGCCTAGTATTGAAGTTGATTACGTTTTGTACAGCCTCTCAGTCAGCTGCCCGTTTTCAGTACTTGCAGCATTATAGTATCTTTGAGGTCGCCATCCATTTGCCAGAACTGCTGGAATCTGATCAATCTCAAAACTAAATCGTGGGCAGGAAACAGGGAAAGGCAAAGACCGGGAGGCAAAAGCAGCAGAATGATAAAAGCCTTGTTTCCTCCTGACAGCATCTGCATCGCAATTTGTCAGTAAAGAATCTTTGTCAGCCCCAACAGCTCAAGGGATTCCCTTGCCCAGTTCACAGCATGGACCCACAGCGTGTCATGTCAAAGCGACGGGGACAGGGACACAGAGGAGCACAGAGGCAGGAACTCCTTAAGGCAAGCGGCTAGCAAAAAACCACCCTTCTTGCCAGGCCATAAACTCAAAAGCCCCCTTTCCCACTTGGGATTCAAAGCCAGAAGCACTTTAATGCCTAAACTAGGTCAGTCTTTGTTTACACAAAACACAGATGAGAAAGGAAGTATCACTCATTCAACTTAGTCAGGATCAGTCCAAACCGCCGGACTACAGAGCACAGAGCAGCTTTTTTGGGTGTTTTGGTTTTGGGTTTTTTTTTTGTAAGAAAAGAAACCTTAGCAAAGGCAGATGCAGAGACCGTACCTCACAGAGACCTAGCGGTGTTACCAACAACTCTTTTCTGTATAAGACAGATATGATTCCTCCGTGGGAGTACTGACAATGTAATTTGAAGTGATCTCATTCTTACTAGGCTATGCCCTCACAGACGCTTTAGGTTTCAGCCCCCATTTGTTAACTTTCATAACCTTGGTAAGCCATGAGCATTTCTAGGCTACATCTACTACAGATTCCTTAGTAAACAACAGATAGGTTTGGAGGTTCTAGTTTCAGTCCAGAAAAAAAAACCAAACCAAAACCCCCTACAAAACAACATCACAACCAAAAACAACCCCCCAAACATAAGCAAGATCATAAGCACTATACAGCTGCAAGTCCAATCTTTTTGACACTTTTCATTTGCCTTCTCAAGTTTTTTTTCCTCTGACTCCATAGCAATCCCTGCCCCCCCCCCCCCTCAAAGTTCCTTAGCTGTAGCCTATGGCAGTTTTCCCCCTTAAGGGGTGGGGAAGAAGAAAAATAAAAAAGAAAGATCTGCCACAAGAGACCACAGGTGAGCCAATACTGCAGAGTTAGCAACAATTCACAAATCTCTGCTAGACTTCTATCAGGAAATAAAAGGAGAAGATTCAGTAAGTTTCATTCCTTGCTCTGTACTCCACAGATTTCAGCTTCAGCTGTGTAAGGTACAGCTGTAAAACAAGCATGCAAGAACTACCACAGCGATGAAAAGAGGTGCACATGTACCTTGATGTGAAACCATGTTTGGCCACTCAGTGATGAGTTTTGCTGACTGCAGCTGTAAACACAGACTTAGATTTCCGCTAGAAAACAAAGCTTTCTTCCCCTTGTCAACAAGCTAGCAGCAATAGTCCCTAGAACCGAGAAGGAAAACAGAGATTGGTTGAATAAATGTGTCGGCAAAGCAATACTTCACAAGTGTAGGCCTGTGTGTAAAAGCCAGGCACAGATTGCTTCTGTCTGCAGCCTCCTGAACCAAACCAACAATGGCTCAGCACAGAAAGCGTTAGGCTTTCTTACAGTGAGCATTCATACTCTAGTCTTCATGTAGAAAGCTACTCACACTACTGGAACGTCAGTGTCATGCACAAGACATTAGGGATGCCTTACTGTGAAGACAGATCTGTATCTCAGTTTTCAAGTTTCACTTGATCTCACTTCAGACTAGCACTGAACAGTTCTGTCAAAACTCAGCTGCAACCTAAGAAACTTGCAGAGCACAGCAGTAAACCACAGCCCCTTATACAGGGCAATGCTCATAAGGCATTGTTAATTAGAGGTTAACCATAGCCCTTATTTCTGCCTCATTTCAATAAATAGCTTGCTCAGACAGAATGGCACAGGATCCAGAAAGTTGTTTTCAGGCAGCATCAATGTGCATCATTCCTTTGTATGATGCTAACTTTTACAGACCTGGTTTGGGAATCTCACTAAGGCACTACAGAGTTTTGAAAAAGACTAAGAAAACACACTTTAAAAAAAAATCTTGATAGAGTAACTTTAAGCAGTAATAAAAAGTTCTAAAATAGCACACTTCATGTGTTGAGAAGGGCAACAATTTTCTCCTTCCCTCATTTCTACTAATCTCTAGAGCTGTGCCTCAGACTCATTCATTAGATGTTACACATACTATGTTTTGTAAGAGATCCAGACCTATCAGTGAATCAGTTCACCTGTTTATAATGAACAGAGCCCTACTATCCACATACGGCCCTTGAGTCAGGGTCCAAGTCTCACCCACCCTCAGTTACTTGTATATGCTCCCAAAATTCCACTTTCCTGAAGTTTTCAATCTCTTGCCTAACACACCTAATGTCACACAAGTAACAGCATTAGCAGACTGAACTGTTAAGCATTTTAACTCCCCAACAATAGGAGGAGAT
>VZSC01009404.1:49027-70122 GCA_013398225.1 Steatornis caripensis
GGGGAAGATAGGTGTTTCTTTCTCATTTCATCCTCTTCACACACACACTCCAATTTGACCTTGCTTGGCTCACTTGGTGTTTTCAGCTGTGAGGGAAGGTGGGATGAAGAGTCCTGCCTTACTCTGCTGCTTTTATTTATGGCTTCTGGGGGCTGCTGGTAAGTTGTTCAGGGACAACTGCAGGGATGCAGTTCAAGGAGACAGACACCATTTAGCTCCCAGTAGATCTCTAGCTGTAGCAGGAAAGTTCCAGGCTCAAGGTGCTTGTCCTTCTACCCTGTCTGCCTACTTTGCCCGACACCAAAGCCCCAGCAGCAGGTATCCAGTTATTGCAAGCTGGAAGCTGAAAGCAGTGGCTTGCACACAGAGGGCAGGGAAGGACTGGATCCTTAGAACAGTGTAACAGACTAAAGTATACGCTCCAACTCTACAGCCGATGTGGCAGTACGAAGTGCAAGCCTTTTGAAAAGCAGCAGCATTGAGATTGCTATTTTAGTTTTCTATCACATATGATCTATCCAGGTAGGGAACACTACTCAGTAATTAGAAACTTTTGTTTAACACACTTATTCTGTTTTACATGTTGTTTTCTATCCATCATTCCAGTATGGTATATCAGTCACAAGTTTACTGGAAAATTTTTTATACTTGAAATAGTTTTCTTCAGAAGCATCAAGATCGGCTTTTTCAAAGTTACAGTATTTTTACTCAAATTGTAAAATCTTGATACTAATATTCTAACCTGGCTTCTAAAAAATGTACAAGACATTAGAAACTCGTGTTCCAAATTCTCATAAAGCAATTAATACATATTACAGAAAGACCCAAAGCAGAAAGATTAAACATGTTGCTTTTGGCATTACTCTGCCCTTTATTCGCTTACATAAGAAGCCTGCAATGACAACTGAGAAGAAAAAAGATCAGACCTACACATGTAAGTGTGCCAGAGAGCTGAAAGCCCCAGCTCAGATGGCCAGAATGTCAGGCATTTCCTCCGCTGCTGTATGTGACTGCATCTACTAGCCAGAGGTCAAAAGCAGATTTGAGTTTCCAGTTTGGGGCTTGGGGATTTTTTTTTTAATGTTTGTTTCTTTTAAATCAAGAGAGTGTTTTCTTCATCACTCTAAAGTTACATGCTAGTGCCAACCATGTTTAACACTTAACATATTAGTGCATTCATTTATAGAATCTGCGATTCTGGCACATGTATCTGACAAGTCATTTAAATTCTAGCACCTTGAATTATGTAGATTGGTTTGTCACTATGACAACAATTTTTAGATGTCTCTAGGACAAAGTTGATCATAGAAAAGTACTATTTGTTCTCTTCCTAACTGAAGCTATGAGTTAGCGAACACTTTACCTCTTCTGGACAGGAAGGCAGAATTTACATCTTTCAACGTAAATTGACATAACTTATCTGATTCTAGATAAGCTATTTAATGTGCATCATGTAAGTTACTTGATGAATGAGGAAGGAAGTTTTCTTGGATTTGAACAGCAAGAATTTCAAAAAATACTTTGAATACAGAACACTTGAGGGAATCTAGAACAACAGGGAAGAGAACATGCACAGGAATTCAGGAGAGGGTACAGCTATTGCTCATCACCACTAAGGCTAAGAATGCCTTTGGTTTGGGGTTTTTTTTGGAGAAAGCCATTCAACCTTGAGGTCATTGCTTCATCTACAAAACACTCACCCTCTCCCCAAGGACTTCTGTAGAGGAATCCTTTACGAGTAACTAGAAGTACAAACATGTGCCCAAAATATATTGACAGTGAACAGACAGATGCCCCAGCGCTTGGAGAGCCGGCATTTTATTTTAAGCATTCATAAAGAGGGCACACACACCACCGAAGCTCAGGTCCAGTGCGTAAGGATACTGGCCAGAGGACTGTCTCACTGCAGCATCATCGGGAAAGGTGGAACTGAGTCCTGAAAAGCCCATTAGGTGGTTTCCCTACCCTTAAACAGGTGTTTAGACTTTTGTTTATAGTGTGAGCTGTACCCCTTCTAACACTCTGGGGTGGGGTGAGAAATTCTTCTCAGATCTTTGTAAGAAGAACTTTTTTTTAAGTTTTATGCAGAGGTTTTTCTGGGGCACAGGAAGGTGCAATCAAGCAACACTTGCTCATATTGAACCTAGAAGGGCAGAGTACCAAGCAAAGAGGAGTAACAAGCTCAAAACAAAATTTCCTGCCCAGATCATCAGCTGTAATCTGCCACTGACAGCCTGATCTAGTTAGACTAAAGTGGTCATGGCTACAGGAGAACCTGAAATAGTTTTGCACACACACACCCCTATCTTAAAAGGGAAGCACAGATTATGGATTTGTCATGTAGCATCAGCCAGATCTAATGCAACTAAATTAGTAAAGACTGATAATCTGGGAAAAGCTATTAGTAATGCAAAGTCCTCTAAAAAAGTTCTAGTGTTCAATGCACACCTCCAAGAAAAATCTAGGACAGCATCCTACTTATGTTACTTTCCAGAGGTTATTACAATTAAGCCTTTGATACACAAGCTAGAGACTCTTCCCTTGCAGATCAGGACCACTGCTCAGAGGAACCCTGAAGATGGGGCGGGGAGAAGTTCTGCTAGACCCCAGAAGTTTGACCAGCAATTTAAAAAGCCTCCCCTGCACTTACCGGCATAGAAAAACAACAGGGTAGAGAAGTTAATGCAGAGAACACAAAATATTATTACACTTTCTAAAAACAAAACCAAAAAACCCCAAACTTTTGGGTAAGGGGATATTTTAGTTTTTCTTATGACATCAATATCACAATTCTATTGCAATATTAATCCTTTTGCTTACTTACAGAGCAAAAATTTTACATTTTCAAATTACTTGATAGGGACACCTTCTACTACCATATTAATTAGCAAGTGCTTTTGTATATGGGGGAAAGAAGCATTTCATCTTGTAGTAGTGAATACAGACAAAAAACAGGCTCATACACATTCCTGGAATGTTTAAGTTGAAAAGCATTGACTGAGTTAGATTCTCAAGCACCTTGAAAGGTTACAGTCGGAACAGCTATACAAGTATCCTTGCTTTTCTCAAAAGCTGCCGGGGCAAATCAAGCTTACTAAGCTGTTCTGAAGTAGAACCAATGGAAGTTTTCCAGAAACACTGCTCTTTTTTCTCCTTTTCCCTCCCACCTTCCATCCTCTGCAAAGGGTTATCTAACTTCAAAGTTTTTCCAAAACCCAACTAGATCACATGATCTTTCTCCCACTCCAGTCTCCATCCATCCATCTTACACAGACAAACATTTTGCTGATAATGCTTCATTATATTGCACAGAAAAGTTAGTTTAATGCTGTGGAAGCTACATAGTGTTTGTTCTATTTAGAAAAAGCAACAACAAAACTTCACAAAATAATTCAAGGTCTAAATTTGTAGGCAAAGAGCTAAAATAAGTTTGTCACCATGGTACACAACCATTCAGAAATACAAAATGTTGGTATACCATTCTTTTAACAGACAACTGTTAGTCTACTGGAGGTGATCAAACAAAAAGAAGATAACTATTTTCCAACAAATTGTTCCTCATTATTTAGAGACATAAGCATGGTATTAAAATTGTCATATTGACCAGTATGTTGCTGATACCACTATCACTGGATACAATCACCCAACACTCACGTATCTCTGTCAGCATCAATGCTGCCCATATCCAAACAAGACTTGCCCTGTCAAAACAAGACCTGTGACCCAGCACACCAAGTGCCACAGGAATACAACTTCCTGCTAGTATGCAACATTAGCCTAATGTTTACACACCACTCAATTCGAGATCTTTGCTCAGCTCTCTTCTGTCACATGTAGATAACTTTTGATCCTTAAAATCAACACTGTATCCAGAAGCATTCTGCTAAAGTCACCTGCTCCATTTTCTCTCTCTTCCCCAACTTTAACAGAAGTTAAGGTCAAGCATTCACTAAAACCTGTAACTTGTCATTACAGTTAAAGTGGACATACTTCAGCACAGCCTACTTGCCAATACAGAAAAGAACATTTGGAAGGCACCGAACTTATCAAAAGACAGACCTTACCAGCTGTACGATACCTGTCCTGCTCTTTTCTTTCTCTTATAGAGGCTCCAGGTACAATAGGTTATCTTGTATTCAGTTTCAGATTAATGCAGGTAAGCATTTGAAACAGAAAGTGGCAGGAAGAATGCTCCTTTGTCTCTAGGAACAACCACGCTTTGACCATCCACATCTGACTGCTAGCTTTGTAGGATATGTTTGTCACACAGCCCTACCCCAAGGCCCACAGTTAGGGTTACACTTCTGTCCATCGCAATCTCAGAAACCAAAGCGTCAGTAACTGAAGATCCAAGTACCTTCTCCAGAAGCATTACATTCCCAAAGGATTTGGATGTAGAAGGAGGAAAGGCAAAGGGTGGCATCTCCACAGCAGCTCACATGAGCAAGTGTAGCACAAAAGGAAAGCAAGCTCAGTTCCTACACAGTAGAAACATCACACATTTACATAAAACAGAAAGGAAAAGTACAAGTGTAAACATACTTTGTTGTAAGTTCTGTGACGCTAACACTTCTAGGGTTTTTTTAAACAGCTGCTCAGATTTGTGTTCTTTCTTCAATCTTTCCTCCTAACAGTTTCTGCAATGCAGTTTCCCCCCATTAATACAAACAGCGTTATCCATAATCTAATTAAGCCTAAAATTAGGTATCCAGCCACATCAATACAGAAATGTGACAGTCAGTGCTCCCTTTCTGAAACTTCTGCAAGGTTTTCTTATGGTTAGCTTCAAATTTCATGGCACAGATGTTCTCTGTGTGACAGCACATCTCAAAAATAGGACATGCTAAAAGAGCCAATACATTAGAAAAAGCTCATACTTCCTTGATCAGGGAACAGTTCTCTGAGGAGCTGGAGTCAGAAGAGTGACAAGACCTGCAAACTTAACACTGCTCTGCTATGCAGTGAAAGCAACTGCACTGCCAGATGCAGCACCATCACAAAACCCTCTCATCAATTAGTGAGCAAGCTCTCTTCCCTTTTGGTTTTTGGAAGATTTATTTGTGTGTTCAAGTCTGTATCGGTATTCCTATTCTGCACTATTTCCACATCAAATGGTTTTTCCTTCTGTATCTATGCATTCAGAAACAAGGCCGAAAGCTATACTGCTGTTTTCCTCCGTTTCATGCAAAATTTTGCCTTCAAATGCACTTACTTGGCTCTCTCAAGCATGTTCAAGGGTAAAGTCTGGACCTTTGCCACAATCACATTCCTTACTACAAATACATGCCAACCTTCAAAGCTCAGTTATTTGAGCAAAAACATACGTTAATTGTTATGTGAAAGGATTGGAAAGTGTATTAGATTAAGCACATATTTCACTCCCCTCCTTGCCTGATAATTCAGCATAAAGCTGGATTTATGCTGTTGTAGTTTTTCAACACAGCTGCAGCCATTAAGACCACACAAGTGAAGTTTAACACAAAATCAGACTTAACAACAACCAGACAAGCATTCAGAATAAAATCACCTTCTCATATTTGTTATTCCAGGACTGGTCTAACAGGTATTGCTACACTTGCCAGTATAAAGTTATTCAGTTACATGTAAAAAATAATGGAATGCAAGGAGTATGTTGCAATAAGTCAGCTTAATAGATACCAGCAACTTAAAAGGCCTTTTCCTTTCACCTATGAAGGACAGCAGCAAACAGCTTGGAAATGTGCAACCAGGTAACCAAAAAGCAATTATTTTAAAATAAGAGTTTCAATAACTTAGTATCAGCAGCAGGTTTTACAAGCAGACAGAGATGCAAGTGAAGGGTGTTCATTTACCTAAAGCATTAATCATATCTTCTATGAAAAAAGGTACAAATTTTATCCTTCACATATACTCTGGATAAAGACTGTGCTTAACTTCTACATTAAAAAGCCTATGCTTTTGGAAGAGTACGAAGTGATAAAGAAAGCCAATTGGTTTCTCCTCTTAGAGCTCAAGCATGCATTGAGAGAGCTTGAAAAAAACCACATTTGCTACAGCTGGTGGCACTTGTGCTCTATGCAGTACTCAAGAACACCTTTGTCTTTGTGCCACACCAGGACCCAGAATTATCAAAACAAACACTGCTGCCAAATTAAAGCAGCAGGTTAGTACTGGGACTGGGAAGTTGCTCATCTTTGAAAGAGTTCGCAGACTGAAGTTTTTCATAAATCCAGCTGAAGACATCCCACCCTGAAGTACAGGCCACCTAGTGAAGGACTGGGTGCCTCTGACCCATGACTTTCCCCCCACCTCCCAGAGGGAAGAGGAGATAGCTGCTCTAGCAGGGAACATTTTCTAAGGAGCAAGTTATCATTCCAAAGACCTGTCACTGCCTCTGGAGGGGGAAGGCAGCATCATCTTCCCATAGGCAGCTCACGAGAGCACAGATCCTGACCTGTTCTGACAGAGGAGGAGCAGGCTCAAGAACATCCTTAGGTTCCCATTCTTCAAAGCTCTGTTGGGCTATCTGAACTGCTGCCTGAGTCTAACATAGGGGAAGAGAAAGAAGATCCCAGAAATGGAATACAGTCTTTAAAACAGCTGAGGCTGGGTCACTTCAAACACTGACTTCCCAATGACTTCTTACACACCAGGCAAGATTGAGGTAACTGGACTGGCACTGCACAAGTTTTCACTGCTATTACCTACCAATGCTTACAAATGCATCTTGATGAAAAAAAAATTACTTCCTCTTTCACTTCCCTTACCCCCAATCCTCAGTGTCTCACACTAAATCTGAAAAACTGACTCTTCTATACTGTCTGCAGTTAATTCTTTGCAGATCATGACTGCAAGAATGTGTAGATGCATCTTATCAGACTTGTGGTTGCTACTGTGGCTCAGCATACAGATGGCATCCCTTCACTTTTCACCCTCTGGCCATATTTTCCACAGTCCACTTCAGCAGCCCAAGTTCAACCAAGCTGTCATCATTAGCAGTCTCCTGAATAGAAACAAGCTTTCTAATCTCAAGAACACAGGATTTCCTGAACTGTATCAGAGCAGGCACTCATCAAGACAATAACCAAAAGCAAAAGCATTTTAAACAAACAAAAAACCTCCCATCCCAACACAGGAATCTATTATTATTTAGGCACGTGATAACTTTTCCAGGCAGTCTCTTTCTATCCCCAAATGTGTGCATTTCCTCATAGTAGGACGGTTCATGACCTCTATACAAACCTGCTATATGAAAAGTCACTGATGCTTGTAATGTAAGCCTTGTAACAAAGCTGGGAGACCTCTAAGGCATATATATGCTGTATGCTATATGATACTTTATTCAAGTAAGAAGTCTTCGAACATTTGTAGTATGGCTACACAAAGATTAGTTAGAAGTTAGCTACCAATCCTTTCAAATGTATCCAATCCTACTATTTTCCAGGAAAACAAGGGGATGGGGTGGGGATGACAAGTGCCTTCAATACCGGCACTATGAGACCCCACATTACCCTGTCAGCACCTTCTTGCACACAGACATCAGCACCCCTACAGAAGTTTCGTACACTTGAGTAGAGATTAAAAACAGACTCATCTCATTACAGGCTTCCCCAGTTCAGGGCAGAGCAAGACTTTGGGAGACAAAATAAAGAACACTGCTTTCGGACCCTGCCAATGATAGCCAAGCAACATGACATTGTAGCCTGATTTTAGGAAGGAAAGACAGATAAAGTTGCCTTATTTGCCTCACGTGGCTTGTTTAAGTGAACCGGGGTGCAAACAGTATGAAATAGGTAGGCAAAAGAAAGCAAGAAAAGGAGGCAGGGAAAGATAAAGGTAGAAATACAAGGAGCCCAGGAAGACAGGCAGACATGAGCCAATACAGAAAGAAAGATCCTATATGAAGCGAAGAAGTGAAAACTTTGGGTTGCTGAGTAAGCGAGCTAGAACTGACATCAAACCCAGAAGGGAAGACCGCACACACAGCCTGAAAAGCTTAAGTATAAGACAAACTAGATAAAAAGAGAAGATGACTAGAGAAGCACTTGAAGGGGAAGGTACATGCACAAAGAGAGACAAGAAACCAAAACACATGCAAAAGTCCCGACCCCTTAGCACATACACATTCATATGTAGAAATGGGACTCTAGATTCTGGCTCACTGCCTGTTATTTGCCAGGTGGTATTTATGGAATAGATTTCACATCTGTAGGCAAAGGCAGCTTTCAGTGAGCCATACAGGTTGATAGAGCTGGCAAGTACAGCTAACGCTATGCATTAACACCAGCATCTGCTGTGCATGACCCTATGGATACTTGCTGTGGTTTGGACAGCCTAACTGCACCCTTCCTTGTTCTTTCAAGGAAAGGACAACAAACAAAACTCAACAAAACAAAGGGGGGAGGGAAGGGAGAAAGAAGAAAGAAAAGCCACATAACTCATTTTCATCAGAACAAGCAAATCACACCGATCTAGCACAACTAGCCTCTACAACATCCTTGCCTCAACTGCTCAGGAAACAGAAAGATGGGTCTTTACTTAAATGAATTTATACAGCCCAAGATAACTTGTAACAGCTATGCAACTTTAATGAAATTGCTTAAGCCAGAATTTCTCTAGATGCCATTGTATACTACTAATTTTCTAGGTTCAAATTTGTCAAATATTCTGTAAAGTTATACATCTATTTCAGCTGTGCTTTTAAAAACAGTACTACCAAAAAATAGAGTTCACTTGATAGGACTTTCCCCCTTTCTGATGACCTCCATAACTAGAAGGAAAGCTATCTTGCCCATTTCGCCTCAGCAGGACGGGGTTAAGTGTCTTCCCTTGCCTCAGTTGTGTAATGGAAGTTCATCAACATGTGAATGATATACAAACTTATAATGAATATCAAAAATCTTGCAGAGTGACACAGGTCACTGAACAATACAAAACACTCAACTGCTTAGTAAGTGTCCTCAAAGAAGAACACATATGGAAGCAGCTGCTTAGATGGCACTTTTCTTTAAGTTTTCTTCAGAAATTCTGATTCTGGTTTATCCATCATTCAGGAGCTCAACTTATGTCTTTTTAATGACACTGAGTATTAAATTATCCATATCAAGTGTGGTGGGGAGAGGGAAGTTCCACTACCCTCTCTTAGCCTCACTTTCCATGGCAGCAGATTCTGTTAGAGTATTTCAAGATTTAAATTACTGGTTTCAACTCTTCCTACTGTTACCTTTAAGAGACAAGCCAAAAGAATGAAGAATACATCAATACTTTGGATTTCAGGAAAGTCTTACTTAGACATGTTTAATAGATCTTATGAATCATCCCTTTTTACACAACACTACAGTTTAAGGCTTAGCTTGCCTTGAAGAAACTGAAAGATCTCTCTTTTTAACATGCTCAAAGAACACTCTGGTTTGCATACCATCTAAGCCGTGTTTCAGGTGGACTTTCCAAACAGATTAACTCAACTTTTAGACTACAAACTTTGAAAGCCTGGAATACTCAAACAGCAAACACTGCCTCAGACGCACCAACATGGCTATCCCTTACCAAACAGGGATGTAGTAAGTGCAAGAGGAAAAAAGTTATTCTTCTTTTCCATTACCTTCGGTACAGGATGAAGCATACATTTTAATTACCAAAACAAGAAATAATGCATTTAAATGAACAACTGTAACCAATTCCCAATCCTAGTTATAGAAAGAGGGAATAAACATTTACAGTGCAAAACACAGTGGGCAGACTTGACTGACTACAGCCCTCAAACGCAGACAAATCAAAGTTATGTTATGACTTCTGCCCTTCTATTTGGAAACAGGGATGGATCTAACTTCAAACACTCCTCAGTGGTAGTGTTTGATAGTCTGAAGACGCAAATGCAAATTTACATTCTTATGAGTAAAAGCTGGACTGCTGTTACACTCAACTGCCAGATTTCTGGTATTCACGGGTACCGTTGTTGTTTCATCACTTGCATCAACTATCCTTCCTATCTGTGAAGGATTAAAAATTAACAGGTCCCAAACTCTTCTATTGGTATCCTACAGTTTGAAGCTTTGGAAGAACACACTAGCCACACCCTAAAAGAAGAAATAAAACCAAGAAAACGAACAAAAAAAAAGTTACTCCTCTGAAAAACAACTGCAGCATGGCTGTTACACCAGACAGTTTACATGTAGAATATTGCTACCTCATGGCTAAGCTTAAAATGCTATTCTTTTTAAAATGGGAATTTAGCCAAAACAAGAAGTCACTGAAGGCAAGCTACTCAAAGAATCAACCTGCTTGAGCTATGCCATTCCACAAACTAAGTCTATTTCTTCTGAGTCTGCAAAAACCAAAAAGGCATCCACAGCAGATTTTCTTAACAAGTTAAACACGATTAATTATCATGCCAATAAAAGTGTTGCAGAACTACTACAGACTTAGTCACACACTCACAAGGAAAAAAAGCAGTAAGGTTACTTAAGAATCCATATATACTACTGCCCACTACAATAACAAAAAACAAGAAGGCCAGCAAAGGTTGTGCCTCTCCTCTTCCCAGAGCTAAAAAAAACCCAAACCATGAAGCACCCACACAGAGTACTCGCACGCCTTTAATGACCGACATCATGGCCGATGATGAATGTTTTTCTGCCAGCTACATTTTTCTCACAAGATCTCCTCGTTTAAAGTCTGTAGCTCGAGAACAATTTTCTTATCACAAAAGGAATACGACAGACAACATCAGATCACACTTCCTTAACTCAAAGATAGTAACTTTAAATATGGTTAGAAGCCTTATAAAGACATTTACTTTTGCAACATGACTTTAAACATCGGTTTAAAGTGGACTGATTAAGCAGGTTCACAGCACTGAAACTTTTGCATGTTCCTGGACACTTTGGAAAATAAACAGTAATTACAGCATCACAGAAAAGGCCCGAGATCAAACCTTTGATAGCTGTTCAAAACAGTCCTAGAAATACACCACAGGAAATTTATTCCAGCTGGATATATTTGAACCAACTCATTCCCAGTTCAGTCATAAGCAACCAAACACTAAAAAAACCTCAAACAAAAAAAACCCATCATGTATGTGTGCAGAAGCATAAACATATGCGGCCTAATGCAAGTCCAATCAAAGGAACACAGAAACTGAAAACTACGAGCATTAAGGTAATGCCACATTATGTAAACCTAAAGAAAATAGCAACTCATGCATCCATACAAGAAAAGGTACAAGTAAAAATCAACAACTACTCCCTTTTCCATACCTTTGCTATTAAAATCCACTGTGTTTATTCATGGTTCAGACACATCAACCCATTTAAAGAGTTTTCCACACTGCTTTACAGCTAGATACACAAAGGTAGCTACCACGAACTATAAACAGAATGGGTTTAGTCTTATAATCTGCAGACGTCGTAACACAAAGCACAAAGTATTAGTTTCTTCTGTTCTTAAACCTATGCATTTGGAAGGCCAAGCTTACTGAAGTCCTATCTTCCTTTAAAACATACATCTGTCTGAGAAGTACAAGAGCACAGGTATCTGAAACTACCCAAGTCGTCCTAAAACATTAAACTAGACTCTAGCTTTTCATGAAATGCACAGAAAAATAACTAACTGAATTACTGAAGACAAGTGCTTACCTTCAATCCTTTTTAAGGCCGACAGGCAAGTATCCCGGCTTGGAAATTCAAATGGATTATTACAGGTCCGAATGGTGTCACACTCACATTTCCCGTTGATTATGTTACAACCTGTTATAAGGTTTTCATTGCACGGTTCAAATCCAAGAAGCTGATCATCATCCCAGTTTTCATCTAAAATAAACAAACAAACTCACTCACTATTGGATTTCGGCTGCAGTATATATATTCAGCTGCTTTGGAGTTGGGTGCTATTTACTTCAAGTTCAACGTACTGCTAAACAGAAGATAACAGATTAAAAAAATAATGGATTAATCTAAACTGTGGGATTTGCCAAATACCGTGTTTTCCAGCTGTTATATTGCCCATTTTACTACAGCTACTGGCATTGTTAACTTCCATCTGTTTGAAAAACTATGATGTCTCGGGGAAATGCATAGCTGTAGTACAAGTGAACACTAACTCTAACTGAAATAACTTTTATAGATATCTGAAGTTATATTTATCATGGAAGTAAGAATGCTCGGACAGAATCTGCAGCTGTTATAGAAGTCAAAATTGAGTCAGAGCATTTTAAAACTCGATTAAGAAATACATCACATAAAACTCACTCCACAGAGGTAACTTTTTATTACAAAAATACCACAAGATGCCAGGCCTTTGATTCGGCAGTATGACCAGAAGTGAGTTTTCTGGCACAGACGGATTACCATCCACACTCTAGGAGAATTGCTCACACGCATCAAGCTCCTTGCTGTCAAGAGGCAAGGGGATAGACTCCTTCTGGCCCAGCTATCTGCTCAAATAATTCTCCTTCTTTTGAATCAGTCCCATCAAATATGGGTAACCCATATTCCCATGGTACCACTGCCCATTCTCCTTTCAGAAGGAGGCTACATGCAATGCGATTTTTTTTTTCCCCCTCCAGGAAGCAACAAATCCAGCCGATCCAGAGTTGCACCAAGATTACCAGTCCTACAAAAATCTCAGCTTCCTTAGGACAAGTGCACATACAGCAACATCCCACCGACTCAGAAGTTTAAGCAAGATATGTGCTTTTTTATGCAAGATAAATAAAATAAGCATTAGGCATTCTTCGCTATAGAGCACCAGATCATTTCCCAACCTTGTGTGTCTACCGAAACAAGTACTATACAACAGTCACACAGATAGTACACTGACTTCTAGTAATGACAAACGGAATAAATATCTATTTTCAATCTTTATGTCTTCATATTCACAGCAGCTTTCACATTGTGCCTTCTACTAGGCACACTGTGCCTTCATCCCAATTTTAGATACTATCAACAACCAAGTTTCCATTACAGATCCTGATAAAAAAGGCTTCAAAAAAGTTAAGACATCTTCCAGCTACGACGGGTGGGTTTTTCTCCTGGCGGCATTATCAGAAGCTGTCCTCTGGTATGGGAGGCCACAGACAAATACGAACTGTTTCTCATTCATCAGTCTGACACTCAATAGAAGCCTAAAAACTGATAGTAAATAACAGTATGCAGCCACTGAAGCTGATGTGTAAGTACTGTCCACTCGCAGAAACATGAAGAATATCCACTAACCTGAAGTTTTTCCTGTTTTGGGGAAAAAACAGCCAGCCAACACCTGGAAAGAGCTGTTCACCAGTTAAGTACTGTACCCAATCTACAGCAAGTGTCACAGCAGGTGCTCACAGTTACGTTTCTCCCTTTACAACCAACTGCTTGCTTTCTGTTACAAGCTGGCAAAGCACCCTACTGACAAAAAGCACTGAATAAACAACTAAGCCAGTTTTAGACGTGAAGAAGAGAACCTCCATGGGAAGCTCATGGCTCTCTATTCCATAATAACAGCAAAGGAAGAGTAGTCATTAAGACCACGAAGTAATTTGTCTCTTTTTTTTTTTAGTTAACCTATTGATACAGTTGCTGTATGGGACGATAAAAGACGAAGTGTAGAAGTTCCTGAAGACAAACTATTAAAATTCTTCCAAGAGAAGATGCTGTTTCAGTAGTGCTTGGGACACTTTCATTATGAGGAGGCCATGCATGCACAGAGAGAAAAAAAAGAGAATTTGGAGAACAATAATGCATCCTGTTTTTGAGAAGCCGGAATACAGCCTGGACAATTTGTATTTTACAAGTTACAGCAGTAATCCACGTAACGACAAGAACAAAAGGGGCTTTAGCTACGCCCCAAGATTTGGTGTTTCAAATTCTGTAACTGCAGGGACCACAGCTTCACCCAGATCAGTCTGTTCAACAGCCTTAAGAAAACAGTTTGAACTGAAACTTGTTTCTGACACTCCAACTTGTTTCTCCTCCCCTACCACTGTGTAGGGGTGAGGAGCTTCACCTGCCCCAGTGCCCATGGGTTAGCATACCCTTGCCCCTGGCCCCCTCAGAGCTGCCCGACCCACCAGCCTCCCGAGACCAGCGCCGTGCAGCAGTAACAGCACACTCTGCTTTTCCAATGCACCAGTGCAGATCATCAGTGAGTTTTTTGCCCTGCGGTATTTCAGCATTAGACCTTCTCAAAGCTGACAGATCGGCAGAGTGCCCATTACACAACAGCCCTTCGCCCCACACAAGGTGGGACCCACCTTATGGCACAGAAAGTGGAGCCATCCCTTACTCACGGCAGAATGCCTCTATGCAGATGCGCCGCACACTGTGGCACTACTCACAATATTATTGGACTTCCAGAACAGATCAGTGTCTTGATACCTCTCATGGCTTTTCACATAGGAGTACAAAAAGGGGGGGGGGCCACAGGAAACGCACAGCCCAATATAGGTGCACCTGAAGTCCTCAGCGCCACACCTCTCAAATTAGCTCAGTAGCCACAAAGAGGATGGAAGAGAAGAGAAATCCCTCAAGAATATGTGCAGACTATAAATCTAACATGCTGAATCTTGACACAAGGTATTTTTCATTAGTGTGAGTGAATACATAAAGTCACATTCCAGCAGGAAGAATGCAAATCCAGTTCTAGCCTGGACACCTGGTACCAGACTGCTTTTCACACAATTTCATTTGGAAACAAGATTGCCATCAATGAAGGAGCAAACATGTAACAAGAAGAGAGCTTATTTTAGTTTGGTAAATCAATGCAAAGTCTAGCGTGATCTTTCGCACAGATTTAAGACTCCTTTTCCTAGTTGATTTTGTCCTTCTACGAACAGAACTTACAGGTCCTGTTAAATGAATACTTGTTTACCACTTAGGCTAAATCCTCAGAAGTCCCATCACTATAGGCAGAACAAAATTCCTTGGAAGGAAAGGTACAACCACACGAAAGCACTTGCACAGGCTAAAGGGATGAATCTAGTGCCTTACTTCGATTCAAAGCTTTAGTTACTTGATACAAAGGCATCTAGCGCTCTGCTCGAAGCAGATAAATGGTGGTCCAGTACAGCATGCTTGTTCCTTTAGCGGTCAGCGATATTTCAACTGATAATGGAAACATGTCTTGGACAAAGTCTAAGCTCTGTGAAGCATATAACCTAGCCTCTATTACTCCCAAAACCATCGTGTCCCAGAGACTATTCCAAAAAAACCAAACTTTTACACACCAGTGAACTTGAGACCTGGGACAGTTCACGAACAATTCCAGACTGCAGCGCAAACATTTTCCCGCATGCTCTGTCTGACCTCCTCTATGCCTTCCTTTTCAGGAGAGCGCTCTTTCTGTGTACCTCTCAAATCTGGATGATATGAAGAAAGAAATTGAGATATAATCATTTCTGAATGTTATACTTCTCTGCAAGCAGGATTAACAAAACCCAAACATAAGAATCTAAGAGACTCTCAAACATCAGTATGCACATCCTACCCACTAGCTGACTTCTACGACACTTGAAAATACAAAAATCAAGTGTTTAACATTAAGTTTTTAGAAACAATCCAGCTAAAGAGCAGTGCAGGAAAACTGTTAGTTTTCATCCAAACTGATCTTAGTTTAGCTGCAGTTTCCACCATCTCATTGTGCTGGCATGACCAGGTAGGGGTAAAAAAGGGAAGGGACACTTTTTTAGCAGTCCTGTGTTGACACTGGACTGTTGTTACATAGCCACTCAACTACCTTTTGCACACACGTCTAGATGCAGTTCAAACGCTCCCAGCAGGCCAATAACTATAGCTTGAAAGTCACTCTTTCAAACAACTTCTACCTACATGCAGTTCCCCATCTTTCCAACTTATTCAGGCAAGTTCTTTTCAGACAATAAAGCAGTTCTGCATTTACTGAGATCAAAGTTAAGTCTTGGACACAATACTTTAATTCTTCTAAGTGTGCTTTCATACCATAATGAAGCCATGGGAAGGGAAGCATCATGTTAATTCCAAACTTTTTTTGGTGGGGTTTTTTTTTTCCATCATTCATGCAATCATTTGCTTTCTGCAAAGCAAACGTTTCAGCTTGCTAACAATTCAAGTGCTGCTCTGGGTTGCTGAATTCCCAAGTCCTGTCATAACATGCATCTAAAGTAGGGAAGAGGATTAAGGCATTAACAAGTTGAACAAGAGGTCCTTAAACAACAGGTCCAGTCTGGGAAGCGGTCTGAGAAATATGTCTCTGGCAAGCAGCATTCCATCACTTCTTCCGTGCTAAATCCTACATACCAGCACTCAATACAGCACCACAGCAGTGTGCAAGGCGTGATGCTCGCAATTAACACAGGTATGTCTTCTTCACCTGAAGAGCTGCTTCTGTTTCCAAAAAAGCATGCAACTATGAGAAACTAACTCGGAGTGCTATTTTTCAAGTACACAGTAACTCACTGTAATTGCATTCATTGACCCCATATGCACAGGATCATCTCAACGTAGGTGCAAGTTAAAAGTACAAGGAAAGACCTCCAGAGACTCCTTCTCCATTGCTTAAATTTTTGCTTTCCCTTTCTTCAAGTTCTTAAGTCTTTCTGCCCACCACAGAATCTTCTCCTTTCTGCCCCAAGTCTTCCCTTCCTTACTGGACATTTAATGAATGTCAGCCATTGCTTGGAAAACCATATACTATTCTCCTTCACTGTTTATAAAGATAAGTGATGAGACACTGGAACAGGTTGCCCAGAGAAGTTGTGGATGCCCCCTCCCCGAAGTGTTCAAGGCCAGGTCGGATAGGGCTTTGAGCAACATGGTCTAGCAGAAGGTGTCCCTGCCCACGGCAGGAGGGGGTGGACTAGGTGATCTTTAAGGTCCCTTCCAACTCAAACTGTTCTATGATAATGCATCACCTCAAACCAGCAAGCAACACACTGGAACAGTCACTAAGTTATCACTGTTGAAAACTAATATATAAGCATTACACAATAATCTTAAATTACATTTCAGAGGTAAAGGGATAAACACAACTGGAGTACATTGAGTGACCTCCCATACTTTACATTTAACTGCAGCATGTTACTCAATTACTTCTGCCTTTTTAAGGCACGACAGACAGGTTCTCAGGATGCTGAAAGAGCAAACAGACCATCAAACACATTGCTGATCTGAAAGCAAAACAGTCAAAGTCACATCTTACAGACTCTTGCATCACTTTAAATCCTGCGTTTGAAGGAAGAAAGAGAACGGGTTTCACAGTGACACAGAAGCGATCCTTACTGAGATTGGTACTGCCCTCTGGGAAGCGGGGAGAACCTTTCAGAAGCTTCTGCATCAAACCAGACCCAAGGTCTGAGCGCCGCCACTCCAGCATACTGGTATACACAACAGCATTTTCAAATCAGTGTTATTTATTAACATGGTACGAGACTCTGAAGGAATTCTACAGATTTTCTAAAATAATAAAAAGGAAATACTTCTTGCCAGTAGGCTTTGGCTTCTCTTTGAAGAGGAAAAAAGAACGATGGAAAGGAAACTCATGTTTTGGAGGAGCTGAACAATAGAAACTACTAATCACCACTAAAGAATGCTTGAAACCCAGCCCCAGACCTTGAAAAGCAGCAGAAGGGAAAGCTAGCCTTGAAGTGAGCTTGAGCTCATGTACTGGCTGCAATCCTCTCCCCTCTCGCAACCTATTCCTTCAGTGAAGTCAGGAATCGGGGACCAGAGTTGGCAGAAGCTTTTATGGTAAAAAACACAGCTGAGAGTTTTATGATAAAGCAGTTTTTCCACCTTTTCGGAAGGGTCCACTTTCCAAGATCAAATCATCATGTGGAATGCACATCAGTACAAAAGGGCTTTGTGGCCTCCTGATAAAATTTCTAGTCAAAGCTAGAAAGCAAAACTGTACTGTAGCATTTAGATACATCAGGAACACGATGCATGTAAGGCTCATCTCAAATTTGACTGCCTGCTTTATGTTATTCAGACTACAGTGTGTATCTCCATGATCAAATCCTCAATACAGAGAAAAATTTTCACTGCAGCAGCTCTGCGTGTGTCTCAAGGCAGTTGTTTCATACTAAGGAATGCAGCAAGTATTTAAACAAACCAGCTTTCCACTCAATTATCAGAAACTCCACAGAAGCCATGAGGAAAGCAAGGAGATAAATGGAAGCATTAAGTGAAGCATGTGACATGGACAACTACTTCAAGTTTTCTCTTGCCCACACCGCCTGCAGTATTTCAGTTCTCCAGGTACCTTTTTTTTTTTAAATGGTTTTCAGGGGTTTGTTTTGGTTGGTTGGTTTTTCAGACTTTCACTATTAGTGTTTCCCCCAACAAGTCTGAACAATATTTCCAATAGCCTTCTGCCCCAAAGATGGTCTGAAATGATAAATAATTAGTTTTGAAGACTGAGCCCTAGACATTTAAGTACCTGAAAAAGACTTGCAAGTAAATTATCCTAATCTTATGACCAGAAGCACGTCTTGTTTGTAAACAGTTGACTGAAAACATTAGTGTCCCAGGGTTTAATTGGTCAAACACAGCCTCTGCCAGTACTCCCCTGATTAGAATGAGCATAGACAGCAGCGTTTCAGCTGTCCTAGCAGATTTTTCGCCTAGATCTAGAAAACCCTTTAAAAAAAAAAATAATCGCTAAAGCCTCAGCAAAGGGCCAGACCTTCGTACCCATTTTCCAAAGGAGGCCAAAAATCTACTTCCCCCCACCCCCACCCACAAGGCACACTGCACCTACACACTTCAGAAGCCTGCACGTAAAGCAGCATGCATCAGCTTCACCACAAACAAGCAGCCGGCTCGCAGCTGGCTGAAGCTGCTCAGCAGAAGCAAGGCTGACAGAAGCAGAAAAAGTTTTGCCCAACACAAATTCTGGAAGAGTGCTATGAATAAAGCAACCTATACCAAGAACAGTCCGCAACTATTAGAAGAAACCTGGTATCTTAAACCTTTTGCCACTTTGTCCCCCAAGTCATTAATGCAACATCACTGAACACCAGAATTACAGGATGTTTCAGAGGAATCACACCAAATTTCTTTGTCATAGAAGACTACAGGAAAAACTCCACACACCCTGGATTTTGGATTAGCATCACTGCTTTTTTCTTTTTCTAAAACCTAACTTAGAGATAGACGTCAACTTGAGTCTTTCTGTTCTCAAAGTGGCACATTTTCCATCAGCACATGTAATACCATTATCAGCATGACCCCAGCTTTTTATCAGCAGCCCATCAGTGAAGAAACACCTGCACATGCATACCTCCAGCCTTTCTGAAAAAACACTCATAAACAGAGCAAAACAGAGGCTGTAGCAAAACTCTGTAAGTTCAATTTGTTTCAAGGATAACTGACCCAACAGAATGGCCTCTCTCTGACTCAGAAACGTTAACACCTGCTCAATTTTTCACTAATTACAAGAAAAAAACACCACACACCTGAAGCCTGACAGCATCAAGGTAGCTGGCTATATAAGGCTTAAAGTTTTGGAAATGAGTAAGAACATGGCAATGGGTGCATGCCTGTGAGCCAGTGCTTTTCCTGCTGTCCACAACCCTATGCTTTCCTGCTTTTTTTTTTTTCTTCCTTATTGAAAGACTTGCACACTCCTGACCTACAAGGTGTTAACACGATTTGCAGATTGTGAAGTTAAGTACACAGTATACCCAGTGAAAGCTGTTGGGGACTGAACATTGCCTTTGGTAAAGGTGTGAGCTGCTTCCATTCATCTCAACACACTACTAAGGGCTTACTTCCTCCAAACATGGCCAAACTAGTCTGTTCAGACTAGAGCTCCCTCAGGGACCATCTTTTAATCCATATGCTTACGTGGAATTTAATCTAGACAGCCTTTGTACAAAGTTATCTTCCCATCTTAGTTTATGTTAGTAAGTTTCTCCATATAAGTAAGCTTTTTATGTCAGTATCAGTCATTTTCCAAATCGTATGCATACATACTAAAAGGCAGACCTAAAACATAATATTGTCAGACTACACAACTGGTGTCACCTGAAGTCTCAGGCAATACCCTGAATTCATCATTTCCAAGTTTCTGCTCCCCGTGGATTAAATGCATTCTCAAATGAAAGCAGTTTACAAGTCACAAGAGACATTTAATAGGTCACTTCTATAAAGTATTTCATCCATTAAAACAGAGAAATATTTGGTCCTGTCTGCACAATGTTGTAAGCTTTACTCATTGAGATGAGGAATCCTTGAGAGGGGTGCAAAGGAAGGAGGGGAAAAGGAAGGCATTTTTGAACCATATTAATGGATTAATTATTGCATAATATGCCTGTCAGTCAAATGACATTTTGGTTGATTAAGTACTATGCAAAAAGTTAAATCATGCAAGTATTCTTGAATCAGCTAGAGGGTACTTAAAACAGCAAACATGCCTGGGGGTGCAGAAATTACTGACAAGTTTGAAGGAAACCCTCACTTTATAAGCAGTATGATTTTGGGGAACCTGATGAAATAACGAACTTCTACAGGGAGAGATTCATATCAGCAGAAGATGCTTGTCATACAGTCACACGATATCAAACGGTTTAAAACAATAAAAATAAATAAAAGAGTATTTCTCTTAACAGAAGTTAGGAGGTTTAGTCATTCAGCCTATCCACGGGGAGACTGCTAGTTTTAAACTAACTGTGCCGATCCACAACAGCAAAAACCTATGAACGCCTGCATCAATATACCTCCTTACAGCTGTTGGACTTCTCAGTTTCATTTTTGTTGAAATATTGGAACCAAGGATTTCTAAAATCAAAACATGATGCCCAGAAACAGAGAAGAAACCATTTCCAAGTCAAATAAGCACCTGAACTAATTCAAATTCCATGCCACACTTAAAGTCGCATGTTCTTACTGATGTTGAGATTTTGGCATTGACACAAGTCAGAGTAGAAATAGCTTACAAATTATCCAGACTGTGCATAAGAAGGCAGTGTGTGCCTAGCAAGTGTTTTCAGGGCGGGGGGTGTGTGTGGAGAGGGCTGTTAAATACAGTCAAGACTAGCGTATCAGAAGCTGAACATTCATCGAAGAATTATTTCTTATTCCAGTTTCACAAGTTCAGTAATTTTGTGATAATTTGTTTTTTGATATCATGAATAATTTTTCCATTCCACCCCACCCCCCCCC
>VZSC01009404.1:76428-108029 GCA_013398225.1 Steatornis caripensis
GTCGCCCCTCTCGCTGCGGCGGAGGGCGGCGGGAGGCAGCTGCGGACCCCGAGCCGGGACGAAGGAGCGACCGGAGTGGAAACGAAATGAGCGGCGTTGCCGGAAGGCAAAAAGCCGACTTGTCTCCGCTCGGTCACCGCGGGCGGCAGTGACCGGGAGGAAGAGACCGCAGGGAACAGGGAGGTCGCTGCCTTCGCAAGGGCGGCCTCCCTCGGTATAACCGAGGAGCGGGACCCGCGGATGCCCCGTCAGGCCCTGGCCGGGGTGCGAAGGCGGCTCCGGGAGCAACGTGTTCCGCTGTCGGAAATGCCCGACGCTGCGGCCGTTGAGAGAGCGAAGCCGTGTCCTCGGCAGGTGGGATTGTGTCGGCTGCACGGTGCTGAGCCTGGAAAGCATTGGGTTGCGCGTGCTGGTGCCAGCGATGGGGAAAATTCTAGGAGAGAGGTTCTGGAAACTTAATACGGGTCATTACGGAGAGTGCCAAGGTATGGTTGGCTTCTACAGTTTCTCCCGTCCCACGCGCTCGTCCGCTTTAGCAGAAAGAACGCGTTCTCGCGGCAGCGGAGGAGCTGCTGCGTAAGGGCAAAACTCCCCATCGGCAAGGCAAAGGACAAGCTGCTACCAGAAATGGAAGAAACTATAGTGTAGAGCCCTGTCAGCAATAGCGTACCTTTTTGGTGTGTTTTCAAAAGCACTGTAATTCACTGGTGTTCACTCCAGCCTAAATGCCTACTGGTAGCAAAGGTTCCCAATTACAAGCACAGGCCCATTACTAATGGAAGCAGTACAGCCGTGTAACATGATGCTGAAAAATAAAGTATTTCCATATTTCTCTAAAAGCATTTCCCATATTTGTCTGTTATTAAAAATAACTATGTTTTTATCGTATTGGAATAGCTGACTATATTCTGATCTGTTCAGAACTTAAGCTAAATTGTAGAAGGTTATTTTTCAAGAGCTACAAATATTTTAGTTAGCCCAAATAGTTTGCAATGCATTGGTTTGTTTTTCCATGAAGCACCATTATCGTGATAAAAAGTCTATCAATACAGTGCACGTTACGTGGATTAGGGCCATTCAGCTGACGTATCTCGACCGCGAGTGGGCAATGAGAAGCAGCCACGTACTGGACATCAGTATTTGAACTGATACTGTGCTACATTTTTTAATAGATTTGGAAAGTAAATGACAAGCTGACCTCATTAAAGGCACCGTGTTTTGGTGTAAACAAACCCAATGCGTAGGTTTGAGAACAACCAAAACCATTGTGCGTTCCTGTATTCTGGAAAGCAGTGTCAGGAAAGCACCCTCAAGGTCATTATTAGGGAAGGACTCAAACTCTGAATGTTACGGCAAACGGGTGATACTCCCGGGTGCCGCAACACACCGAGCAAGAAGTTTTGTACTGTTTCCTCAAAAATGCGGGTTCTCCCTTCGGCCTCGGCCCTCTCGTGTCAGTTTGCCGACGCACCTGCAGGGGTCAGAGTACTTTTGATTCGCCAGAAGTTTCCACCAACCCTCCCCCGCCACCACCACCCCCCCACCCCACCCCGTGATTTGGATGAGAGCAGTTTGTGAAAACATACAGTTTCCTACGAAGTGGAAACACTGCCTTTTGGTCATGTCTCTTACTGACGAGGTGCACAAAGGGACTTTACCTTCTACGTATTGCGTCTCTGCAGCATTATAATTCGGACTGCCTCGAATGAGGCATACCGTCCCTACAGCTGTATTTTTGAAACCCTGTTCACAAACCTGAGAAGACAGGAATCACAAAAGTGATTTCAGTGCTAGAGAGGGTGCCGCACAGTACAATACATTATCAGAGACTCGAATTCAATAAGCTTAGTTTATCAAAAGATGAAAAGTGAACTGATTACAGTGTATTAATCCCTTCATGTGGAAAAATTAACTGGTCTATGAAAAATGTGTAGGTATTTTTCCAGGACTTGTGAACATAGCCAGCATGGAAATCCCAGACATGTTGGATTGCACGCACAGGCGGTTCAATATTTCCCAGACATGCCAGACCTACCAGTCATGTACTGTACTGATGTGCAGTATACTCAATGCACAAAGAATTCATTGGACCTACTGTGCCTGTTTGCCTGTGTGGGAACGAACAAAGAAGCGCTAGAAGCAGTACAAAAACAGATGAGGAGGAAAGCTACGGACAGCTTAGATAAGAATGTTGTAAGGCCCTGAGAAAAAGAGAGCAAACTTTTGAGCTGACTGCCAAATGAGAGAGGCTTCAGCTGCGAACAGGATTAGCACCCTGCTTCATACACTGTTTACCCAGCAATAGCTGCATATAAGGGAGCAAAATACAGAAATATTTATGGAGCAGGGACCCAAATTTAGGGTTCCTGCCTCCTTACGCTGTGCCCTTTAGGTACAAGTCACAAACTGCTAGTGCGTATTCTTGTGTTTCCCTTTTCTGGCCCCAGGAATCTAAGTAGTTCATTGCAGGGTGGCACGGGTTCAACAGGAAAGGTAGAGAATGCTCCTGCCCCAAACCTGAGAGGAGTCCATAGGGACAATGAGATAGTCCTTGGAAATCAGCTAATCTGATATCTGACAATTTTACAGGGAAAGTGAATATCCCTGCTTTCCCCAGCAACCAGCAGTGAAAGATCCTTACAGGGAAATTCACTTACCCCTGCTTCTTGCTGCCTCTTGTTCTATTAAAAGGGCTCTACTGGTCCAAATAGCTTAGGAGTAAGTCAATTCAGCCACAGAAGTGAAATCCAGCTCTTAATTTCCGCTAGAAACAGGTTAGTAAATACTGCTAAATACAACTGTGGGAGGAAGAAAAGCATGCTGACAAACAGGCTGTAGCAGCTGAAATTTCCTGGGCTTGTTTTCCTGTAATGTTAGTGCTGTACCGAAGCCACATCTAGGCTGGATGAAGTTGCAGCAGGAATCGAGTGGAGCCGTATAGCTTTCTCGGTCATAACATAACATGGAGCTTTTGCAAAACCACACAGTGCTATGAGAAAACTACTACCCTCTTCACTAATTCCTCAGTCCTGTACTCGCTCCCTTTCCTACTCGTAAATCTCCCCATGTGAAAAACATGTGTTCAGCATAAATCTCCTGATAAGTCTGATTATTCACAATAATAACAACTGAAATACAGGTTTCATTTTATGGCGTAGGTGAAATGAAAAATATATGACATTTATACTACCAAAAATAAAAACATCTCCCCACCGCCCAATGCTAAGTAAAATATCGAAACGCCTTTGATTCAAAATACTGTTTGTGCTGTGCTGATATATACTGGTAATCCCTTATGTATCTCTGAATTTTGGCAACATGGGTGATTCTAATATCAAAGTTGTACTTTTTTCTACGCAAATGTTTTGTTTCCTTTCTGTGCCTCATTGTGTCTTTATTGCACATTAAATTATTTTTTGTTCTTTAGTCTGTTAAGATTGTTTGTGTCTTCTTTGTAGCAGTCTCTTGACATGAAATCTTTCGTAAACGGGTTATACACATGAGCAATCTCTACTCTCGGAAAAAAAGGATCAAGAGGAAACCTGCCACTAATACAAGCAGTGCTGAATCAGTCTAAACCACATGAGAATAATTTCTCTCTTCTTCGCAGAGATATCATGGACTTATTACATTACTAGCTGCAAGGTGTTTCAATACCCTTAAATGGAAAATGGTGGGAAACTGGGGAAGTGAATATGAGAATATGTTTTAACAGAAACGATCTTTTTAAGAATTGTTTTGAGCCAGTTCATGATAAATACCCCATCTGCTAGTCTCTGTTCGTTTTTTTCAGCCCTGTAAGCATTTCCTCTCAGCTGAATCCATAGCTTGGGACAGCTCAGTAGTTCAAACTTAAAGTCCAGAATAACTGACAGGCAGAATTGTTTGTAGCTTTTTCCTAATGCATCTTTGATTGCTCATATGGAACATAAAAGTAAAAGGACTTTCTTTTTTAACGGCCTCAGGAGCAACTGCACAAGCAATTTTGAAATACAATTGCATGACTAATTTACTTGTGCATGCTTTTTCACAAATGTAGAATCTGTACATTAATAAAAATTATAAATAAATAAGCTGCAGATGAATAGGACCGGCCATTTACAGTTGCGGTTCTTCACATTGCACTTAAATCACTGAAATTGTAGCGCATTCAACCTAAGGAATATTTCAGATCTGAACATTGATAATATGTGTATCTTAAAAATTACAAGGTTAAACAACTAGGGAGTCTATGCCTATTTAAGGCTGCTTACCAGGAGCCTATCAGGAGAAGTAACTGCTATATCTAGAAATGCAAATTTGTACTTAAATTGATCACACTCAAGGTCACGTTGGTTTTAGCTTCTTTAGCACAAAGAAAATGCTTTTCACAAATAAGCACAGTTAGCAAGGAGAGACAATTTGCTGTCAGTTTATGAAAGGAAAGTAGCAGTCTTTTAAACTGGTATGTCATTCTGGGGATTATGTGCGTATTTATTACAGAAAATCTGGCCACCAGAAAAGTAGGTGGATTAGATCAGCATCTACAATCCTTTTCATAGTGCTGCATACTGATAAGATTTTAAATGTTAAAATACGAAACTGAAAATACTGTGTTTATTTCACTGCAATCTGCTGTGTATCAATAGCTGCAGTATAACATAGAGGAAATCAGACAGGATGCTGGATGTGATCTAAGGTTTGCCATAGCTATTTCCCTAGCTCAGTATGTCCAAGAGAAGTTCATAGAGTTCCAGGGAAGGTACTTCCCATTCTGGACGCGGTTGTGAACTCAAAGAAAAAGCGTGAGAGGCTGAAGTTGGTGGGTAAAGACTAAGCTGGTGGGTAGCTGATTACCAAGGTAGGTCAGACGCTAGCTGTAACACTCTTTATTTCAGTTCAAACTCATCAAAACCTGACTGCGCTTCAAACTCCTCAAATAACTGATTCAAATAGGGCAAAATGGCTTGTCCTCTGCTTTGCAGCTGAATCAAATGCTAAAAGGAAGGTTGTCTATGAGTGGATGTCAACCTTATTCAGAGACCACTGGGAAAAGCTTTTTTAATAACAACACTAATGACAACAAAGATCTTCCATTTCTCTTTTTCTAGGAGGATTATACCTATAAAAATCTCCAAAATATATATTCTTTGTTAGAGAAATATCGCTTCATCAGGTACATTCATAGGTGTGGGCCTAGTCAGCTCTTGATTATTAAGAGTAACCTAAAAAGGGGGGAAAAAAAGGCACTCCAAAACCCAACCCTGCCCCCAAACCCACAGGCAGTACAAGATGAATGCAACGTGGTCTTTGGGATCACACAATGGGAATGCAATGGAGAAGAGAGCAGGCTGGTGGTACTGGTGCCTGCGGAGGGTGGGGACGCAGGCGGGTGTGGGGTATGCCAGCGTGACAGTGTCTGGCAAACACAGGTCTTCTGCTCGCAGACGTGAGCTGGCTCGTGCCGGGCTTTTCACGTGTCTCTGTTCTTGCAACATGGTTAGTCCATAACCCAGACAAGCCGTCAGGAATTGATCGAGAGGCAACTATAGCTGATCCTGCTTTATGACGAGGAGGTTATGTAAACACCTGTGAGTTTCCTGACAATGTTTTCTGTAACTTTTTCCGGCAGCGTTGTGTATTCTGGCTGTGTTCTGACTGCTGGTGCTCATAGATGGCAGGGGTTATTAAGACATTCCCAACCTGGCCCTTTACTTATTCAGCAAATTAAAACTGGTTTTGATGTCTTGATTAAAGCTGGATAGAAGCTTTCATTCCAAGAAATCATAGCATATTTCCAGTGTTTTTTCTAGCTCTTTCTAGATATTAATGCTGATGAATCTAACCGGCCGTAAAAGCCACCTATCCCTACTGACTTGCTTCCATTCATGTCTAAAATCACATCCTCGATTTCTGCAGATGGTGATGTGGGTTAGCAAAAATGTTTAGGACAAAGTCAAAGGCCATCCTGATTAGTACAACTTCATGTATATAAAATTAAGAAGCTTGCCTTCTCGTATCTACCAAGGATGTTGAGGAAATCAGATTTTGCTAGTTCATCCATCGATCCTAGGAAGCTGATGTTGCTTATGAGAGTAAAGCAGAGACATTATCCCAAAGTAAACCAGTATTTCTATAAACTGTTTGAGCTTCTTTATTTCTCTGGATGGCTAGTAAATAGCCAGTCTAACTGTTCAGCCTTTTAACAGCTTTTTTAATTGGTTAGAACTATGCACAGCTTGGATACCATTTGCAAAGTCCATATGTCTACCAGTTATTGTGGTGTGGTTACAGTGAGAGAAAAAGCATTCATGTCAATTGTTTGGTCTGTATTAGTTTTTATAAGATCTTAGGGGAAAAAAAAGGATATCTTTTCAAGGGTATTTAGGCCTTACTTAGTCATTGTTGGGGTTTTTTTCTGTTAATATTTTCTTAGTCATGTTGTGATATTAATTGGCCTCCCATGGCTGATTTCAGTGTATTAGCAATAACTATTCTGGTTTTTTTTCTTTACATAATTAGAAATATGGTGACCCGTCCTGTAAATTGCTAAGTAGACTGAGAGACTTTGCAAGTCGGGATTTTGTTGTAGGCTTCAATAAACGTTAATGCACTCAGCATATATCAGAAGATACTCAACATCATGCACGATCATATACCTTTTCTTCCAGTCTGCAGGAAGACGTGTTCAGTATATTTCCTGGTGCAGCTTGGCTCAAAGAAGTAAATGGACGTTGCTGCATACCCGGTGCTTTGAACAGCATTTATCTTTTCAAGTGTGGAATCTCTGGACTCAGGTGGGGGTTAAAGAAACAACCAGGAATGTAGGACAGCTTGCATATAACAAGAGCAGTGATACAGTTAGGGAAAGAACGCAGCATCTCCTGCTTCTCAAAACATTTCTGCCTCACAAAATTAACATTTTCACATGAAGTTGGGAAAATGATGGTGAGAGGAAACAAGCCCTGAACAGCAGAGAAGCCTCAGCAATAAGAAGCATGGGAAGGAGGATGGTTTGATTAGTATCAACTGGTAGAGACGAGGCAGACAAAAAAGTTTTCTCAAGCCAGGGGAAAGATGGGATGGATGCAGGTAGGGAATAGCACCCTACCATCAGTAGGAACTTGCAATATATTAGTGGTTTCATAGACATTTCAAGTTCTATCACTTCCTAACAATAAAACAACAAAAACACAAGACGTCGCCAGTATTATTCTCCCCGTCTTGCCCTCTTCATATGTAGGAGATTGATGTCACCAGCCTATGAAGTCATCCTCTTTAAATCAGAGGGGTTCTCCTCTCATGAAATCTTTGGGTCATCGTTGCTTTTGAGCTGCAGCAGATCCTCCGTTCTAGGAAATCCCTTATTTATAGGATTATGCGAAAGCAGAAATTCCCCTCTCCTCTCCCAACTAGCTGCCACAGCTGATTACAGCCTTTTATAACATGCCCCCAGTTAACTAGCCTCTAGACAGAGTAGGTAGATTTTAGCATGCTTTAACTCATGATAGTGAGTTTATTTATCAAAGAGACTTTCTAAGTTTTAATATAATTACTGTGTTGCCTTGAGTGCTTGACTGACATATTTTTGCCTTTTGCATTTTTGTTATTAAAAAAAATCATTTTGTTCTTCAGAAAAGAAGATACAGAGAGTTTAGATGACAAATTTGGAAAAAAAGGTTAATCAGCTCTCACAAGCCAATCTTTGAATTCTACCAGAAAGACCGCTACAGGGCTCCTGTTATTTTACGGCAGTGAAGCTGTTGTTAGAGTTTTCTTACTCGGTGATAAGGAGAAAGATTTGCTGTTACGCTTTGTCTGCTTAACTCTTCCCAGCAATGCAGCCTAGCAGTGAAAACTTGTTACTGGCCAGTTAATTTGGTTCTACAGGTGATTTTTCAGTTTGCGATTCAAAATATTCCAATTTGCAAACAGCAAGCAGGTCACACCTGTGACTGTTATACAGGACATACACAGCCTTTTCACACACTGTCTCAGCCACAGTCCCTCATGGGAAAGTGTAGCACTGTGACCATCTTGACTTGCGTTTTTAGAAATGTTCTTCTCGAACTTCAGCTGGATCTCTTGGTCTGATTGAGACGAGACTGCTATTCCAGTCCTGTTGTCATCCTACTCTTTGTAGTACATTTTAGGAAAATAAAACCACTGATAGTGTCTCAAGAACATGAGCAGGTGAGCAGCAGGAGGACAACAGTTCACAGTTCCCCTGACGACATACTTGAAAGAGACTCAGAATAACTGACAGCAGGATGTAACCAAAGTCCAGGTCCTTCCTACACCTTCCGAATCAGTTTTTATATCCAGCATCAAGCAAAGGCAAAAGCATCTTGAGCCACCTTCCTCTCTTTGGTCATCCAATATAGGCTTCAGCCAGTCAAGCCCCCAGTGCGTTATCTTTTTAATAACTTTTTCCTATCTCTCAACTTACAGCTTTTTTTTTTTGTTTTCTTTCAAGCAAGAAAGCGTGTTCCTTGATTCAGCTTAAGTGATGTAACTGGAACCATATACTATGCTTTATAGAGAACCTTTCAGAATGAATACAAACAAAATAGATTAATGTACTCTTTTTCGATTCTTTAAGTTCTGTAGCTACTCATTCTCAACACACAATTTTGAGGCACAACTAAACTTTATAAAAAAGAGAAAGTATTTTTAATTCTGTAGCTGAAGCTTAAAAAATTATTTCAAGTATTTCAAGTCCACCTGGTTATTTCTGTTACAAATTAATTCATAATATCTTTGATTTTTTACATTTGTTGCAAGAAAGGAAGGTCTTCATAGCCCTACACCAAGAGCTACAGTTGAAGCTGTATGTACTCATAGTTGAGGTTGAATCAGGAAGCACCTCATTTGGAAAATTTAAAGAAATAAAAATAAGAATTTAAGAGAGAAAAGGCTTATGAATTCCTTTCTACCTTCATACTATCTACAGTTCTATTGAAAATGAGCTGTACTACTTCACAAAGCTTATGTTTCCATTCACCGCAGAAACCAAAAGGGAACATAAATCCCAACTTTAAGTTTCCACTGTGATTTCTGAAACTTTCATAATGTTCTAGTATGTTACCATATTATCAACTCATCTGCCTTCCGCAAATTGGCAAAGACATTTCCCGTAGTTCTGCTAAGGTTTTCTGGTTTGGTTGAACTTGTTACAGCTGCTATTTTTGCCAGTGTCCTCCAGAGATAAAAGCCTGAATCTGAGCAACTTCTGCTGAAGAGCCAGCCTTTTCAGGCCAGGGCTGCCACAAACCCAGAACGTCGGTGGGATGAAAGCAGCAGTAGATGCATACGCAGAGTGTTCAGCGGGAAAGGAAAATGAGTGACAAATAAATGACAAGTTCATCTGGTAGCCGTTCCCGTGGCTCGACGATGATGAGTGAACACCCCTGACTGATGGGCTATCAGCTTTAAAGTACATTCTTATAGTGTGGACTAAGCAATCATTACAAAATCTGCAGCATGTTTAGACTCTCGTCTTTCAGATACTAATTTTAAATGCCCTGCCCCCATGTGACAGAGATGGTTGGGGATATTATCTTGCTCTTTGTAGAGGAGTTACCGTAAAACTCTTTGGTTTTATAGAAAATCCCCCAGTAAGTTATACATCTGCTTAATAGTTATCATTAGCAAACCTATCAGTAAACCTTTCCTAACTCCACTGAAATGGCAGGAGATAGCATTTAGCAGCTCTTCTGTGTTGGAGATTTTGGCTTTGTCATAAAAGGGAATGAGGCATACGTGGGAATCTCAGATAGCAGCTAGAAGTAGTGAAAGCTGGTATTTTTCCTTTTAGTGTAGAAAATAATCTCTCCGAGTTTCTAGGGTATTAGGAAAGCCCCTGTTTGTTGTTTTGTTTTTCTTTGTATTAATGGACAAGCCAGGCCAGATTTGTCATTGGTATCTCTGGGTTCAGTCTTTCTGAGGAGAGAAACATACAACAAAGAGAAAATTTGTTGGTGCAGGAGACGTAATTTAGTAATCAAAGTAATTTAGATTTTTTTCTTTCTTTTTACAAAATAGGCAAAGTGAAAATTATCAAAAGGAATACTCCTTGGAAAATTATTATTCTCTCTGTATCAATTAATTTTTCCACATCACCATGAATAATTCAACTAGACATCTTAGTTTATATTCCATGCTTTATCTTTTTGCTATTTAAATGCAATTTTTAATAAGTGAGATTTAAAGCTTAAGAGTGACAAAAAGAATGTTGGTTTAACTATGGCTGTCTGATGAACATATTTTTAATAGAAAAATCTGCATTTGGCTTGCTCCTAAAACCCACTGAAGCTAACTTTTCATTACGAGAACTTTATGCACATAACTAGAGGACCGAACGCCCACTGAAGCTGATAGAGATGCTCTAATTAACTTCATGAAGTTCTAGCTAATAATTACTTATATGAAATACATGTATCTTTAATCAACTATGATTCTGATTTCTCTTCTGAACTTTGACGTAATAAACTTGGCTTTTTGTAGGCACAGAAGCAATGTGCAAGGCTGTACTGCTTACTTTCATTCTAAATGTAACTGGTCTCAGAATTTTTGTACATATATATTAATAATTTAGCTGGACTGTAACCATGACAATATTGATAGCGTATGTAGAATAAATAGGACACAAGACTGCTTACCCAGGAAGAGTCAACATTTAGAATATTATCAGGATATTTGCAATTCTCAGATGTGAACTAGACATTAGTTATTAATATTGTTTCTTATATTAAAAGCTGTTAGAGGTTAATCTTTTTATTTGTTCTTTTCCTGTTATACATTTGCCTATCAATAGTCTCATCCCTTTAACGGTCATGACGTATAAAAGTTAAACCTGACAGTTGTCCTTTAAATTATATTCCTTTAAATGCCAAAATGTCTCTCTCTATTTAAACCTTCTGCTGGAGAGAATATTCATTGGGGAATTGTGTTGACTTGATCTCAGATTCTTCTTAGGCGTTGTATTTAAGCCCATGCAGAGCAGTCAGGGCTGATTTTTCACTTCCTGGGACCTCGCTGGAAAGCACTTCATATCTGATAAGCAAATACTTGATTAAAATGCATCCATATTATCTGAAATTATTGCTTGGAGTTCAAAGCAGAGCAATCAGGTGCCCTGTCTTTTGCAAAACTTCCCATTCATTCCAAAATACTATTTTATTTGTGCCTGTTTTCTGAACCAATTTCCTTTCCTGTGTTTTATACTTCAGAGCTTTCACTCATTTCAGACAACACGAAGGTGCAACAGATCTATAAAATGAGCTTTGTCGTCAATTTGGGGACAGTGCAGATGACTGCCGTCGCTTCTTCTGGCATCTATTTCAGATGAGTCAGAGAGCTAAAGTTCACCGTGCGCTGGCAATTTCTGTCAGGTGGGACAGATTACTGAGGACCTTTACTGGTGGGTGAAACCTAAAGGAAATCAGAAATTGTCAATGCAATGTTGGGCAAAGTGGGGCAGAGAAAGGGTTCTTTGGTAGTCCTAGGACTCCATTTATATGTATTGTTCTGCTTCTTTCACGGCTACAATGTGTACAGAACACTTCCTTTATTACTATTCTTGGAAGAAGAAGAACAACAACAAAATCACCAGTACCTTTAAAAATCACATTGAAGTGGCCAATGTTAAATGTTATCGAAACCGCTGTTTCTAAATCTACACATATTTGCAGATCTTCCTTCAGGATATATGAAGATTAAAACTATACTGTTAACATATCCCAAATATCGAAAACTCAAAAAACACAAATAAAAAAAATCTTGACCTAAAATAAGAAAAAAGAGATAGTTTCTATGGGCCACTAACAAACGGTGAACTTCAGAAACGGCTATTTTTCTGTCACAAGTGCATGTTGTTTTTAACTCTGTGGTGCTTTAAATTACAATTAGAGCCAGTGCTGTAGAAGGAAGGGGGTGGCAGCAGGGGAGGGCCAGTCACCGCTGCATCATACGGGCAAGATGTGACGGGGAAGTTGGTACCTGGTGGTTTTGTTCTGTTTTGGTAGTACAGCTACCTTCACAGTTCAAGGTACCACTGGTCCCTAGTCTCATCTGCCAGGTGCTGGGACCTTTTGGGGGAAACACCTACAAATTAGTCTTTAATTAGGCTGAACCCCCTTGCGGACTAAGAGAAGCTTTTCTAAGACCCAGGGAAGTACGCTGTCTAAAGCAATGGAAACTCGGGCATTTAGGGGAGCTATCTGTAAGCTGCCTTTGCAGCCCTCAGAAAATTCTCACCTGCGTGAATACTCTCCTGCAGCCTCCTCTACCTCCTTTAGCATCCTGGCTCGAACTGCTCTCTCCTGGCTTTTTCTTTGTCTTTTTTTCTTTTTTTCCTAAATGTGGACTGTTATGAAGAGGTTTGTGATAGGCAAGTTGAAAAGCACACAGTTTCTACAGGTTTCGCAGAGTTGTAGCTATCTCTGTTCACACAGGCCTATGAATGTGAAATTGAATTTGTATTGAACCTGGAGGAAAAAAACCCCCGCAAAATATTTCTGTATCTTGGATATTGAAGAGAGCTCACTTCTTGCTTGAGCTAACTCTGCTATGTTATATGTAAGTTCCCCCAAAGACTTTGGGAATTATCTGAAGCAGTCTTGTGTGCATTACCACTCCAGCTATGACTGTCCCAGGCACTTAACTAACAGCCACAGGAGAAATTCTGCAGGGCAGCCGAGTTCCTCCTACACCTTCGTATCTTTGAAATTAATTTCCTTTTCAATTTTGACAGATCACAAGGTTTGTTAGCCTCAGAAGGCAATGAAAAAAAGCATTTACTTCAGTGAACTTTTTTTTGATGCTGCACTTTCCATCCGGAGATGGAAACCTAGCCCAGAGTCTAAATGCAGTCTTTGCGCAGTACAAGGATTTTACTGTGCTTTCATTAAAAAAGTGTAACCTTAGTAGAGAAATTGAGGTAATAGACTAACAAAGTAGTAGTGAGGGAAGAAAGTGCACCAGCTCAGAACAGACACTGAAGACGCAGTCTGGTATACCGCATCCTCTGCCACCCAATACGTAGCACACAAAAAGATGGAGAATGAATGCTACCAGTTGGTGAAAGTGGTAGTTAATTTTCTAAATCCTCTTTTTACATGAATGTACCCGTATCACATCAGTGAACAACAGCATAGTCTGTCTGGGAAAAACAGACATTTTATGACATGCATTAAAACTCAGTATTAATTAAAAGACTTTGTTCAAATTCTGCTTTTTCTACAAAGCACATTTTGTAATAGATAATATAATTAAATTATCCAGGTTCTTGGAAGTAAAAGCATATGTGCTCAACAGATGACATTTTTATTTTAAGTCTCTTCATTTTATACAATAGCAAACAGCAGCAAATGCAACAACAACATTCTTCTAAGATATGGGAGGTATGGCAGCAATGATAATATTGTGCCTCAGTGACCATTCACCTCCATCAGCGGATGTCGGCTGGAAATCTAAAGGATAATGAGGCAATTTTCGTACCCCCAGAAAGGTAGATGAGAAAGCTGAACATCTTTACGTGTATCCAAATGTGCACTATGTGATCACGTGGATCCTTGACAAGCCAACCAACTGTTATGAAATTCAGTCAGAAAACAGAAAATGAATTATTCAACACAATCTGAAAGAGTTTTTCTTTGAAGGATGACACTCATTTCTGCTGCGTTACACAAAGAACCTTGCTTGGGGGGCAAACACTCTGAGGGAGTTTTGTGGGGGTTTTTCCGTTTGTTTATTTTGGGGTTTGGGAGTGTTTTTTTGGTTCAGCTGTCAAACCAATTGCAGAGACAATAAGGCTGTTTGAATATTGTTATTTCTCGTCACCAAGATTAAAATTCAGAAGATTGAATGGAACCCAATTCCTCCAGACTCGGGAAATCTTATTTTTGATCCTCCAAAGCTGAAAGGTCTTGGTAGCATTTAGTTGTTAGTTTGCCGTTTCTAAAGCGTTTCAGTTTTCAGGTTCACACTGATAAAAGTCAGGGAGATGGAGGATTAGATTCCTAGCGGTATTACTGACAGGGCTTCTCCTCTATCAGAGAGCCCAGGAGTGGGGGAAATGGTGAGGGGATCCTTTCTCTGCCTGAGGGGACCTGAACCTGTATTATCCTCCTGCCTGAGCAGCGCTTCCACAGCGCGACATAGATGGCTCTGGGCAGATCCTCGGTCTCTCCCAATGGAGACACTCCGCCTTGTATTACAGCTCAGTGTCTGCGCCTGGATGTTTCACGCCTTTGCCAGCCACTAAGCACATTATTCTCTCTATGCCTCTCTTTTTCTAAATAGGCCACTCACAGTGAGCAGGATCAATTAAAGACATTGAGAAGGCCCCATTCACAGTGTGTTAGGGAACAGTGAGCGGATAGTGCAACTCTTCAAAACCAGTTCAAAACTTCTCAAGAAGCTGGAGCACAGAATGCATCTCCTGTTTCTCATCTGAATGGTCTAACTACAGAGCCTAGCTCTTCTTTCCTTTGACTTTTATGTCACATACACAAACACTGCTATGTTGAAACAATTCATTTTGTATGTATGTCAATTATCACTTTTTGATGTGTTAAAAGCATTTCCACTAAAATCACTCGGCAGATTCAAACCAAATGGCGAGCAGTTTCTGTATGTTTTTGGTGACAACCTCCCAAAATGTTATTAATGAGTAATGTCAGTTCCTCTGCACTGAAGCCACTACAGGAAATCTAAATACACTCTGAATGACAGTAAACAAGACTTCTTAACAAAATACATGAGAAAGGTGGGATCTACAAACAATAAACAGTACTGCATTACATTCCTACTATCCAGGTAAAGTCTCTTTCAGTAATGTACTTACAGGTATAATTCCAACCAGGAATAAATCAGGAATTCAGAAGGCTCGATTTCTATTCCTGCCTTCCTCAGGAAATTATCATTCTGATAATCTTTCTTGATAAATAACCTGCAGATAAACCTGTTGCAAGTTACTCACAGACATGGTTAACTAATTTAATGCAGTCTTATTTCTTGCTGTTCTGGTAATAAATCTGATCCAGTTTCACTACTGTCTTCTCTTGTGGCAGGTCAGGTCTCCTCTACAGCAGTCTTCTCTCTTTCTGTCACATTTTGGATAACCCAAACTGTAATGAAACTAAGCACGAGGGTCATGTTGTCCTCTTTAGTTCTTTGCAGAGCATGGTGGTTTCCTTATAGAAACAACTTTTGTCAAAATTACTGCCAGACCAGAAAAGTAAAATAGGAGTCCGCTTATAAATATTTTAAATTAAATACTACTGCCATAACTTTTCAANGTCCTCTTTAGTTCTTTGCAGAGCGTGGTGGTTTCCTTATAGAAACAACTTTTGTCAAAATTACTGCCAGACCAGAAAAGCAAAATAGGAGTCCGCTTATAAATATTTTAAATTAAATACTACTGCCATAACTTTTCAAACTCCCCCACCCTGAGGTCTCTCCCTCCCAATGAATTTAGTTTCAAGCAAAATCAGCAATCAATCAGTTGTGTTTCTTAGAATCTCAAATCTCAAATACTCTCATTTTAAGCAACACCCCCCCCCTCATTTTCATTTTTTTAAATATGATTTTATATATGCCATTCAGCAAGCTGAGCTTTTCCGGGTAATGTGGGGAAAAAAAAATAAAATCAGGTTTCATTTTATTTCAAGAAATAAATGGAAGTAGCAAAATGTTTTCCTTCCTTCCTCCAAACATGGTTACTACAGTAATCTAGAGCAGTGTATGGAAAATATTTTAATGTTTAATTTTAAGGGTATTGAAGTTAAATACTATATGTGGTGAACCTGGAAGAATTTCAAAGAGATACTCCACTGGAGAAATCATAATCCAAAAATACTTTATACAGACAGTTGCCCTATATAAGAGAAAACCGGGTAAGAAACAAGGAGTCAATCTACTAATTTTAGTACAATGCATGTCAAAAAGGAAATGTATTATCCAAGGAGTGTCAGTCAGTGCTGAACAGTTTACACACCTTTGGTTTATAATTTAAGTTTATGAAGAAAAAGAATATCTTAGGAAATACAAGTACTAATTTATAATCAACTAGACTCGAACAGATTGATTTTAAAATCAGCAATAGCATCTCTATATTTTAGAAACAAAAGATCTGTTATGAATGATGCATCTTTGCAGAAGAAAAAGAGCTGCAGCTGTCTGTTGTGGTTTGCTTTTTTACTGTAGAGTCACTGTTTCTCTGACAATATACCTTGCTCTTGCTCCCATTGAAGTTAACACCAGAATTCATGTTGTTATTAATGGAAACAGATTTGGATCTTAGGATTTTTGTCTTCTGAGATTTCGCAGACTGTACTTGTATCACAGGCGAGTGAATAATAAATTCATTCAATGAGGGATTGAAAAAAGTGCAGTAGCAGACAAATGGTATCTAAACATTTCCAGAGTGCCCAGGCTGATTGAGGTGCTTAATTTCTGTGTTCAGCAGTNTCTTCTGAGATTTCACAGACTGTACTTGTATCACAGGCGAGTGAATAATAAATTCATTCAATGAGGGATTGAAAAAAGTGCAGTAGCAGACAAATGGTATCTAAACATTTCCAGAGTGCCCAGGCTGATTGAGGTGCTTAATTTCTGTGTTCAGCAGTCATAATCCTATTGAATAACCTACATCCCGTGTGACTTGAACAAGACACAGTTTAGATTTTCAAATGTATATAGGTGATTAATGCCCTTTGAGTAAAATCCTATATGCTTGTATTGATTTGAAATCAGGATCTAGTCTTCTAAGTCAGTTAGGCTCTAGCAGGGCTTACTTGTGTGCTACCAGGTACCCACGATCACCCAGTTCAGGGGACTTGATGGGGCACCATACAGTGTCGTCTATGAGCGTGTTTTCTTTTCATGGTGGCAAGAAGAGCAGGAATACGGGAGAGGAGGGCCAACTTACACACTCACCCTGCTATTCGTTCAGGATCCAGTCAGGGCACATTCCTGGACTGGAAACTATTCCTATAACTATAGCTTGTATTTAAACGTCTTACGTACTGATACAATGATCAGCAGCTTAATGTAGGCTTAAGCAGTCCAAACTTTCCAGTAGCAAAATAACATAACCCCAAGATGAATTCTATAGATGGAAACAGTGTTTCCTTTCAGGAACTTTCCTCCTATTTTGGATACTCTTTCACAGGACTGAGGATTTGCTGTGAGTAGAGGCAAAACCAGAGACCTAGACCTACTAGCAGAAGTTCTTAACTGACATGAGCTTTGCCATGGACACATTTAGACTACATAAATTTCAATTACCTTCCGAATTTTACTTCTAGGGCAGTAACAACTAGAGAGGGAGAACTTTATAGTACATTTTTTCAGGAGATGAGGACCCAAAATGCAATCTGAAGACACAGAAGTTTTATGTGTGATTGCTCCTAGACGCTCATGAGTCCTGTGAGAGACCCTTGGACTGAGCCCACTGCTCGTTCTGTGGGAACACAACCCCCCCTTTCTCCCTACAAGAACAATGCAATGGAAACTCTGCTAGGAGCTTGCCATGGAAATTCCATTTCCCCATGCAGGATTTTCCTGTACAGGACTAATCTGGACCGTTAATGGCTTCTTAGCTGAGCTTTAACTTAGGTTCAAAAGCATATGAATGCTCTCGTGGGTGGAATAGCAGGCTACTGGAGGATATGAAATATTTTCTCAATGGAGGCATTTACCAAAGCCTCTGTAGGACTTCCATGAACCCATGAAAGCCAAGTCTTCTGAAAATTTTCATGCTAATTTATATAGATGTTTTAAAAAAGGAGTCATGGAATTCCATACCTCATGTACATTAATTTTCCATCCAACAGAATAACTTTGGCCATCTTGTACTTCAGTGAAAACCACCTCTGTAAGCAGAGTGTGACTGAACAAGAAGTAGCATAATGGAAAGTTTCATTTCCAAAATATAATAAAGTTGCAGGAGTAGTTGAGGAAGTGAACATTACTTGCAGTTATGGTACACTCATTTATGCTTGTATGAATATGAATTTATGTTTTACTTTTATGCTGCCATTTGTGTAAAGGAAATATACCACGGCATTTAAAACTAGATTAAAATGTTTCTTTTGTTTCTGCTTTTGAGTCTTTTACAGAATAAATTGTTTTAATGTTGCTATTATAAATGTCTTATGGTGGTCAATACTATGCATGGGCCTAGTCCATCTCCCACTTAACTTGGTGGAAACATTCCTTTGACGCTGATGGCCATCGATACGTCTTGCTGTTTTTATACAATTGTGTACAAAAGTGTTAATGCTATATAAATTGTCAAAGATGTTATTACCATCTGAATTTCCAGTGTAGGTATGTTACCTAAAACAAGTAGTTTGGTGAGTAGTGGAATTAATGAAGCCTAATTTTCTATGATTTGTATCTGAGGGTGAATTTCAGTGTGGATTCTCTGATGCCTAGCCATGACTGTCCTCACACTGCGGTCTTTCCTGCCAGGAGAAAAACATCTGCATCCCCCTCGGCTCCCTGGCCACTCATTTTTGTAAGATTTTTAGAAAATGACTACAGAGGAGTCTTCTAGCTCTCTGTTGAATTTGGGTTAAGGTAGTCAACAGGTTTACTAGGGGCTGGCAGATGGGTGGCACAAAAGCTTACAAATGTTAGAGTTGCAAGACACATTCCCGGGCAAACTGGACTAAAAGTAAAGGAATGCACACACTGGACTTTGTGTCATCAGGTGTTGATAATATGCTCAAGGAACAGTTAATAAGAAACCACAAATGTAGATTTAAAAGAGTAAGTAGTAATCTGAGTTTTAATAAGCAACACAGATAACCACAGCTTGGTTATCCCCTTAAGCAAAGCCAGGCAGTACATAACCACATGGCTACCCAGGGGATGCGTCTTGTTCCAGTGAGACCCCAATGCCTCCTGGAGCTCCCGAGCATACACACGGTATTTGAAATATTTATGGTACCGCTACATGCCTTTGGGAGCAGGTAACTCCCCCAAGAATTAAGGCTTGCTTTGTAAGACAGAGCAGAAGGGGAACAGACCTTGGCTTGGTTCTTCCCTCTGCACTTTGGTAAGCAAAGTAGGGAATGATCTTATTTCATTCCTGGGGAATGCACTCCTAAGAACAAGGGAAAAGGGCTTAAATGAGCCAGAGGAGGGAAAGGAAGAATTCACAGTGTCAGAACTTGTGATCATTCTTCATTCTTCTTCATTCTTTCCATCCTCCATGTCTGGATTTTCAGGAAGATTGTTGCAGAAGCGATAGTAAGCATACTGGGTCAAACTGACCGTTGGAATTGACTTTGCTTCAGTTATTCTGGGAGGAATTTGATCCTTCCAGTTTTTTAAATGAATTGCATTAGCAGTTGATAATTGAGAACAGATTATAACACTTCATAAATGTAAAAGCCTTAATTCCTAAGTATTTCCCTACTATGGAGCAGAGTATTGAAATCGATGTATTTTAGGTGGAATCAGTACCGGTGTTCAAAGTTAACATTGTGTAGTTCTTTTCATTGTGATTGCCTATAGCTTTGCCAGTGTCAACAATCTGAAATGAGAATTTCTACATTTATCCTCTGTTCCAAGCAAATTTTGTATTTTAACTGAAATTCAAAAGAAAAATAATGAATGAAAGGTAAAGAATTACCTGTGCAAATGTTCAGTCATCTTCTCAAAAATCAATGTTTTGTTAACCTCTACCATCTCCATTGAGATTATTTTGAAAGACAGAAAGAGCAGTCCTGAAATAAGGCAGATGGATGTACTGATAGGAGGAACATCCAGCTGGAACCGGACGAATTGCAAACCTTTAAGGTCATCGTTTGTATACCCTCAGTAGAGTCTGTTGAAGGCTTACTGACAAAAGTCTCAAAACTTCTAATTTGTACTTTCTGACTAAGCTCTTCAAATGACTGACATTAATTTTGTGCACATGATGCTGTGTAACCTTTGTTTGGCTAATTTGTGTGCCTCATTTACACGATATTACTCTCCACAATTTAGGGTTTGAGATAGCTGGCGGATGAAGAAAAAGACCAGAAAGAAAGAAGTGTTCTTTTCTCATTGCCAAAGCGAGACCTGCAAAAGCTTTACTTTGCCAGGAACTTTTGTGCACTGTAGAACAAGACTGTTACAGTGCATATGTTCAAGTAGGTCAAATCAAAGTTATTTTAATCATGACATTTTATCGTTTTGCTACTTTAGTATTCTTTTAAGACCATTTTTTTTAAATCAAGTGTATCTGACTGATTGCTTCATGATCTACTACTTCAGTTAACAGAACATAGTTTACCTGTTACTAGTACATTATTTGATAAATCAATTGTTCTCTGAAGAATGTTAGAACTCATGATGGTTATGGAAAGAATCGTTCTGTATCTGTTGGCTGCTCAAAAAGATAAATTTTCAAAACTCTAAGTATGTCAACATTTTTCTTGCAAATCTTTTTCTGGACATAAAATGCAACACATAGAATGTTATATGCTGAATATGGTGTTTATTGTTCACCTAGTAATGTATCATCTTATGAAATTGCTGCCATATTTTTGTGACTGTGTATCCATTCCGCTGGGGACTTCCTCTCAAATTATATTGTTGTGTGTTGTCTCCACAAGATGAATCTCTAAACAGTTTGAAATCAATACTGCATGCTCTGTTGCGTAGGTGGTATCCAAAAACTTCTTCCAAATTTAGCTATATGGTTCATAACACCTGTTTCACAAGTTCTTAGCACTTGCTCTCCTTATGACAGTATTAACATTTACTTCGGTAGAAATAACATCCGGTACGGTGTTTGTTGATAGTCCCACACAACATCAACAGCTATACTGCTAGAAGAAACAAACAGTATGCACTTCCTTTGTCAGAACAGACGAGCAGGGCATACTGGCCCACAGATCTTTCTTGTCTTAATTCTGTGGCTATTTCAATTAGACTTAAGAGTCTACTACTCTGGGTAAAGCGAGGAGGATGCAAAACTTAGACTTCCCTCTGTGTTTCTGGTAAAAACAACAGGAGACAGAGAAAGGGTTTGCAGAATATGGCTTTCATAGATGCATTACCCAATCCTCAGCAAGTTTTATTGCACCATAGCATGAAGCTGACTTGGGAAAAGGCAAGGGACAGCCAGTGAATTTGTACACAGCCTGCCTCTGCCACTGTAGCGGTCAGTGCAGCTCTGGCCTGCATTGTAGAGTGCTTCATTTGCTATTGCTTGGTCAGGCAGTGCAAGATCTATTCTTAGCCACTGACAGTATACTGAGCCGCGGCATTTGACGCTTAGCAATTAACCGTGTTAATGGAGAATTGCACCACTTACCAGGGCACAGGCCTGCACACATGAATGTTTGTGCTCAGCTATTGTGACCACTTATGTGATCAGAAGAGTTTATGTGGAAATTATCAGTTAGATGTCTATCATCTCCTGCATATGAAATGCTCACAATGCAGTGGCGGCTACAAATTAAGCCTTCTGAGTTTTTATTACAGTATTTCACAATAAATGTATATTACGTCCCCAGGCAAACCCTTATTTATGAGATCTTTGAGGTTTACGTTTCGAGATTCTTTTAGCCTATCAAAGCAGAATAAGATTTTTTAGAATAAATGAGAATTTAACCTTTCCTGGTACCTACTGGATCATCATTGAACGGACTGTCAGTCATCGCTATTTAAAAGCAAAACTGCTCTAAAAATTACCAGTGATAATGCAATTGTTCCTGCAAATGTAGCATCTTTATGAAACATTTTAAAGCACTTTACAAAAGAGGTTAGGTTAACAATCTTTTGATTAATCAAGGAAGTGAGGAAGAGCAAGAAACTGAGGAAGAGAAAAAAATCAACTATTTTCTCAGTGTTACCAGGTGGGTAACATGGGTACTACACGCTCCCACTGTGGGGCAAGAAGGGACAAAGAAGTGGCAGGTACCTGTGTGGATCTCGCTCTATAGCCCAGTGCAGCGTTAAAAGCTGGGCAATGTGTCCTTAACCTATGGAAGAAAGCAGCAGCATATGCACTACCTCTTTCTCACCCCTCTCATCTCTGGTTAAAAACCTGGCAGAAGTGTTCTGTACTTGCATTTTAAAGGGGTAGTCTAGTCCTTAGCATACTGTCTGAATTGGAAATACTTTGCTGAAGCTAGCATTACCTTCCCAGGTAAAGTTAGGTTACTTTTTTTTAAGTTAGGTTACTTTTTTTTCCTCCTTTTTTTTTTCTTTTACATCTTAAAAAATCCCCAATTTCTCAACGTGTAATGCGCAACTATTATGCAATATTAAAATTCCTATATGCTTGAAGTGGTAGTAATTTTTTCCCACTGTTATGAATCTTAATTTGGCACAAATTGACCATATTCGATATAACCTAATTTGTTCTAGGTTCTCATTACCTTAGCAGTTGAACTTTAGCTCTGATTCAGAACAAAAATGAGGAGTGTAAAGGCAACTGTTTTTGAGACCTTGCTAGGAAAAGCTAGATAGAAGTTTTATCAGAGTAAGACATTCAGGATTTGACCCTCTGGGTCGATTTTGTTTTCAAAGCAAGTTCCCAGAAGCCACACAGAAAAGGGAAACAAAGCTAAAATTGGGACAAGGTCAACGGGATATAGAAGTGACTGTAGCAAACCCAAAATAGTTCTGTTATTTTTGTTTCAACTAAAGTTCGCAGAATTTTTATTAAGAATCTAACCTAGATATTTATACAGGAATCAGAAAGAACAACTTTTTAATGACTGCCCAGCAGGAAGGTTATATTCATAACTGGTGTTAACTTCATACTTGATGCTGACAGATACTATTATTGGTTCAAATATTCAAAGACTGAGCAGTCTCCCTCTACCAAGGGTATAACATACTAGAAAGTAAGAGACTTGGAGAAATCTTTCAAGCATATTTTGTAGTTATTAATTGCTTGAAAATAGATATATATTATATATACATATAAACACAGAGAAACACATCTATTTTATCAGAATAAGGCGCAATTCTTTTCCATTGTAAGAGCGTTACAATCAATGTGAGTAGGAGAAGGATCAGGTCTTATTTAAACATTATACAAATGCAGACAGTGCATATTTTCCAGGCAGAAATGCATTATGTCAAATCAATAGACAAAGCTAGTTCATCTCAATCAAAAAAGGAAGACACTCTTTCACTTTAGACACTTCACTTCTGAAGTAAAGTTTTTGTATCATAGATGGAACAAATAGTTGCATACCCATGGTCTCCTCATGTGCAAATTCACTCCGCCTGCCCCAAACTGCTCAGAAACATTAGGTATCAGATAACATAAGTCACAAACATACTCAACTTAGAATTTCCTCTGTTGCTAAGAATAGGAGTTACTGTCAGAGGTTCCTCTGAGAAGGTGTCTGCAAATTAGAATTCATTTTCTGTCCAATCTAAAATAGCTTAAATGTATTTGTTCTCCTTCAGGGCATTTACTTTAATATGAGAAATGCTGAAGAGCCTGAGTTGTTCTTTATTTAGGATTTTTAGATCTAGGAAGATTTAATTTAGATCATTTCTAGGTTTTGCTGCTGGTGTGAATATACGAAGAATATCCTGTCATTCTGACTTTCATTTTTGCGATGATTTTGTAGTCTGTTTTTTATTGCTGCAACATGCAGATATTATTCTCTTTTCTGTGCATTTAAGTAAATACTAAGCAAATACATAAAATACATAAACAGGTTATTGGGAAGATAGGTATACTCTGTATGCTTGTATTGAAGGCTGCTGTCCATTCTTCTGAAAGATGACACTTGAGAATTCATACGACATAGAAAATACAGAGGTTTTAAATACTGATACAGCTAAAATGCAAAACTCAGCCAAGGGCAGCAATATCCCTTCCAAACCGCTTTTAATAGTCGCAAACTGCCAAATCCTTTAACAACAGAATGAAGTCTAACTGACAGCTGAAGAAAAGTGCACCTGATATTTAGAGATAAACAAACACGTATCATTTTCAGTGTCATAAAAAGGGAGTCTAGATCTAACCTTCAGCCTGGATTCAGAATGTCATGGTACAAAGGGAAATAAAGTTTCTTTTTGTTCTATATCTTGGTCAGTATCATGCTGCTGGCTAAGGCAGGTGCTTGGTCTAAGTCCTTCTTGAAAATGGGAGCAAAAAGGCAATTTTATAGCATCTTAATTGCAAAAACGCCACAATAGGCTTCATACTTTGTGAACCATCCTAACGACCCTGAAAAGATAGCCCACATATAAAGCGTCTCAGTGAGACTACTCTTATTCTTAAAATCATGAATCTGTTAAATTTGTTAACAAATTATGGTCCTTACTGTATAATCAGTGAAAGCTCTTGATCCTCATTGCTTAAAATCCCAGTAATGCGCAAAGATTCTGAAGAAGAGATGGGCTATTATTTCTTCCATTTTACAAAGGGTAAACTTAGGTGCAAGAAGATGGAGAGTCTTGCCCAAGGCTGGCCAGGGAACCCTTGGCCAAGCCCTGAGCTCCTACGTTCCATCTGAGTACTTCAACCTCACAGCTGTAATTTTAGTTTCACTGAAAAAGCTATTTAATTACTAATTCCATGTAATGACAGCTGAACGAAGGATAATCTTCAGGTAATTTGAGAAGAGGCCATTTTTGTGCTGTCCACCTTAAAAGAGCACGGGTAAATTAAACAATTAGAAATGGTTACAAAGGCAAGCTAAAAGCTAAACACAGTAAGACAGTGTTTTCAGCATTTCAAAAGAACTAAATACAACACATCAGCAGCTTCACGATCCTTTTGAACAAGTGCACTCAGAAACAACTAACTGGCAAACAAAGCTATTATGAAGACAACGGTGTGGTCAGTGAACTTTTGGCATGTCAACTCTATAAAATGTAGGCCTCTAGAAATATTCCTCACATTACAGTAAGCAGAAAAGAGGCAAGTTTAGCAACAGATGCTGTGGATGGGGTATGATGACTGGTTGCTTTTTACAAGGTTTGATAGATGAGAATCTCTTTAAAAAGAGAAGTATATTCCTTAGGTATTGTTGAAAGGATTTGATTTTCCTTAAATTTTAGAAGATCAAGAATAACAAAGTGATCAGAATCTCAGAGACCACTGAGACAATTTTATCATATTACTTTATATTTAGGTGAACTTTTACTCTTTTCTAGCGATATCGAAACTGCGTAAACAGCATGCCCTATCATGGGCTAGCTATTCTATATCCTGTCATGTATCACAATCTCCAGGTAATTAAGCTGATTCTGATGGATAGATAGATTATCCTAGTCTAGGTTTGGGTCAAGTATTACATCAAAATGAATGTCCTTTGAAAATAAAAAGTCTTTTTTTTTTTAGTTACTGATTTCATGTAACTATGCATGAGAAGGTTTATAGGAGAGAAACTGCTTCAACCTTAGTAATAACAAAAGTTGGAAGAAATAGGTAATCATGTCTCATTGGCTTTGGGGAATGTCAGAGCAGAATCAGCATAGTTTCAGTGAACATACTGTTTCTCATGTCTTTCAGAAGGGCTACTTTATACCTTCAATAGGAAATCACCACAGCTAATGCAGGATTGTAAAAGTGCCGGATGAGAACATCAATTATTAAAAAGGACAAGGCATCAAGGTGGACTGTTTCTTCTATTGTGACAAAAATTGCTGTGCCAACAAAATCTATTATAAATTGCACTAGTAAAGTTGATTTTCTAGGTTTTGATTGAGGAAAGTGATTAAGCACATGCTTAAAGTTAAGTTTCCTGAACACGAGGCCTTTAAGGGTGAATATGGGCCTCTGGAGATGGGATACAGGATACTCTGAAGGATGCTAGGCTCTCAAATAAAACAAGGCAGAAGCTATGAACTATGATCACCAACAGACTCTTTTGTATCTCCAGAACCACTAAAAGAGTCATAACAGCAAAGGCAAAGCAAGGGCTGCAGCTATGCCTGGTTTCAGCTCGTGACAAGCACGATCTTGCCTTTTAAACAAAAGGTGCTCTTTAATATCTCCGAATCTCCACAGAATTCAGAACAGTGTTGCTTGTACTACCTGAATATATTCGTAGTTTTAATAAATTTGATGTAAGTTGGAATTGTTTCAGCAGTTCTATTTTGTTGTACCTTTCTTTATAATAGCGTACTTTAGAGTTACATGCTCTATTCCTTTGATCTTGGAACATCTTTTTTTAGATGTTGCACGGATTGCTAAAATAGGAAAAATATTGTGTACACTTGTATCATTAGAACAGATCTGTTCAGCATATTGTTTCATTAAGAATGGATCCGTTGCACAATTTTCAGGGCAATTACTCCAATAGTACTGCCCCTGTTGACTTTTCTCAAGTTTTTTTCTCCCACTTGACTTTCTATATCTAAATTTAGATAGCCTTTTTTATGTTGTCATGGTTCGCATGAAACCTTCATAGGGTTAAGACATTTTGATACGAAATATTAAAAAATGTGATGCTGATGTAAAATACGACATGCTGATACAAAATGCAAACTATGGGCAACATACTTCAGATCCCAATAGTTAAAAACAGAAATGTAGCAGTAAATGAGGGGGGAAATAGGAGGAAAAGGAATTAAGATTAGAGAGCAAATCAAAGCTATAAAACAAGTTTAAAAGGACGATGCTTTTCCTCACTGGTATCTATGGATCTACCCTAAAATGAGCTCAGTAGTCACTTTGCCAGAGATAAACATTTATTTCACCATGACAAATAAAACTTTTTTTTTCTTGAGATTTATCCATAACAGGTAACAGTGCCCTCCCCAAATGATCCACAATGGGAAAGCATTCAATGCATTTTTAAATTCACTTATGGGTCACAAACAATTTGCATGAGTATCATTACATATTTAAACTCCGAGCAGGTTTGCTTACTTAAGTAAGCATGATAAATCACACATTATTCATGTTACCAGATTGGATAAGCATGCAAGCAGTTTTTAATAAAATAATAAATGCTCTAAAAGATATAATTCTGTGAGCTCAAGCCTGCATTTTTTTTAAATTCAGCAAACATGAATGTCACTAAATTTCAATAGCAAAATATTTACAGAAAATACATACTGGGGCTTTTATCTTTTTCTTTTTAACATGTGTGATGGAATATTTATAGAGTTTTTGCAACAATATTCTGCCAACCTTTCAGGTGCTACATAATGTATCTTTTTGCATGATCACTGTATTAGGCACAAGCTCAAAGTCATTTATGGGGGGAAAACACCAATGTTGGAACAAAAAAACCAGAACACACATAAGATACGAACAACTTCACGGATATTTTACAATACTTTGAAAAAACAGAAAGTAAACTAAAATGTTCAGATTTAGACGGTATTTTGCTAAATCTGGAAATAAATTAAAGATAGAGAATGTCAGCAAAAGTGAAAAGTTGCTACAGACTTTCAGTCACCAACAATATGAATGATGTAATTAGTGTAAAATATGTATGCATTTCTGTGGAATGTAAGGACTGAAATGAGTGAAAAATGAGGAAGAAAATCTGTGGCAAAAGGGTTTTTTTTCCATGAAAAAAATGTGATTTATTGAAGAGAGTTTTTTTTAATCCTTGCTCTTTTATATGGAAAATATTTTCCATTTTCTGTAAAACTGTTGAAGAGTTGAGAGAAATGCACAAAGCCTAGGAGACATAGAGACTCCTCCTAAGCATCACTCGGAGCACCTAAATTTGACGCCGGCTTTGACTCGCTAGTACAGCTGTTCAATGGCTGGCTTAAGTTGATCTAAAGTGGCTGCCCTGAAAGGGAGCAGTCCTGCCTTTCCCCTCTCCACCCCATCCAGAACTGTTCATTCCTGCCCTCTCCCTCGCATGAGCTGTAGTGGCTTGTGCGGCATGGGGAGATCAGGTCAACCCACTGCCGCTGCTTAAAGCTAGTAATTTTTTCCAGGGTTAACTTTAAACCAATTTACCTTGGTAATAGAAAAGAAGCAGCACAAATGTGGTGAAAGCTGGACCATGTGTTTCAGCATCAGTCTGGTTTTAGATCAGCTTAAATTCATCATGAAAGTGAACTTCAACAAGATGCCTAAAAAAGTTGACATGAATAGAGAGCCTTTGGTTGCCTCGCTTTAATATCAAATGCTGATAATGTGAAATTTCTCAGGCAACTCTGACTTGGGCTTTTATTCACTTTTCTTGCCTAATAATACTTAATGTAAAGGAATATATTGAATGTTTTTGGATTGTAGTTTCTGCTACATCTGTTGAACATAAGTTCCAGAGTCATATTTACCTCTTACTTCCTCTGCTAGAGTCCCTGTTTTCGATCACTCACTTTACCATGGTGCTGCACTTCATATCATTGGTAGATATTACTGTCAAGGCTTATATTGATATATATATATTCCCATTTATATCAGAAACCATAGTTCAACACCTAATAGAAAATGAGATTCCACTTATCATGCTCCCAACAAAACCTCTTAAAACCTCCTCATATTCAGGCTCAGATGTAGTTCTCCATCCTTGCCCGGAACGTTTTTTCTAGACAACAAGCAACATCATTTTCTTCAATATCACACAGGCCTGTGACATCACTCAGGCATCTCTGGAGCTGTGCAGTAGTGCTGTGCTCAGATCCTGCAAATTTTTGCATAATAGCATCTCTATAATATGTAATTTCTTTCTACCTTGTGAGATACCTGCTATGTCTCAACACCAGTTCTTTTTTCCCTTCCAAGCTCGACAAAAGGAATCAGATCCATTCAAAATTCTTCTGCGAAGACTGGTTTCCTTGCTCTTGCCTTTGACAGAATTATCCCCTCCTGTGCATTAACACATGGGCTCTCTGTTCTTCAACCACTACAGCACAATGTCCTGCTCTTCCCACTCGCACTTCCTCCCACGTTGTTTCTCCCACTCATCTCTTCAGATCAGGCTTAAGATCTTGCCTCCGTTTCCTGTCACATTAAGACGTTCGCATCTATCATCTGCCCGTTAACATTTTGCAATACGCTTTGTTGAGTCTGCTTCTCGCACAGCATTAGGTTTTGGAGGTTTTCCCTGTGAACCTGTGCAAAGTTACCATGTCCCCCACCTGTAAATGCTTCCTTAAATTTCTCCTGTGCGAAATTTCCTGCAAATCCCTTGAGAGCAGCTACACTCTCTCAACTGCTGTCAGTCCATCATATTGATCAAACTGGCTTAACTGTTTCTTGATACCTCCCTGTTTGTAACCCCTGTACTGCAAGGGACTTGCTGCATGTACCCTTAAGTTTAAAGGCTTTGGGCAATGGACTATTTTCTTCCCTTTACTCTTTTTACATGGTACAGTACTTAGTACAGTGAAATCTTAGCCTATGGCAGAGTTTGTGGGTTCTATGGTGAGAGGAATAAATGCTGATAATATAATAATTAGTAGTAATTTAAGAGTGTAAAAAATAATATACCATAACCAAACTCAAATTCTTTTATTATTGCTTTAGTATTAAATTTGGGACGAGACAAATTTTAGTGCTTTTTCAAGTTAAAACTCTCTTTATCTTTTTAAAAATCTCTTTGTCCTTTTAATAAAAATACCACAAAAATCTTTGGCAGAGGTTCTGTACTTGAATGTTGTGAACAATGGAGAATGCACTTTGGGATAAAAGTCACTGGGTGGCACATGAAGAAAAGATGTTTTCTTCCACTTCTCTTGGTACAGCCCTTAGTCACAGAAAATGGCCGTGAATGGCTACGGAAGTTGCTGCTGGTATTATTATGGTAGGAATTCTAATCACATGTTAGATTTATACAAAGGAGAAATCAAGTCATCTCATTACCTAAGAGCAAAAATGTAATTAATTGCAAATTTGAAATGCATGTATGAATAGAGAGTAAACACTGTTTTTCCAAACCGAATTAATTTTCCCTGACTATACCCCAATCTGAATATGTGCTTTAAGTTCTGTAACCCTCTGTGTGTGCACATGCATTAGGCTGATTCTTCACGAAGAAGCCCCCTCGCTCAACCACCACTCTCTAGCAGAAGTGAGACACAGCAGCAGCTGTCTCACAGGATGTTCCTTCATCTGTGATGCCATCAGAAAGAGCTGCTATATGACCTCAACGTTTGGGCAAAGTCTTGCCCCCATGAATAGAATAAAGGATGAAATAATTTGTGTTTATCCTTCTGCAGCTCTTCCGCTTCCCCAGTCCAGGTAAGAAACAGTGATGACTCCTCAGAGAAACCAAAAATGAGGACGGGGGAAGATGCAGATATCCCATATCTTCATTAACCTCATTTTAGCAGATCAAAAAGATGCTGAGCCTAGAGAGGAGGTCAGCTTGATCCACTACCACATGTGTATTATTCATAGGGTTAGACCAAATTATGCCTTCTGGCATCAAAACGTAGTAATCCATGAGGATGTTCCTCATTCAGGGTAATCTGCCTTTTTAAGGGCCTTCGGCTTTTCAGCGTCCTCTTAGATCCTAGGGAAGAGACATACCGCTTCAGGGGACCTGCTCAGACCTCCCTCGAGGCTTCGGTCACTTCACGCTGGGCAGGCCAGGCGTGGCCTATGGCACAGAGCTTGGTCGTGAACTGGTCAGCGCTTATGACTTTATGGATATAAGGAGAGCACGGAGGAGTGATTTAACAGATGTCTTTGTGCCTGCAGAAACTTATGGGCATGATGATAATCTGTGCCAGGATTTCTGAGCTGCTGGCTAATATCCTTGCCAAAAGTCATGAAGCTCAGATTTACACAGAGTGTATTTGTCATTAGGGTTGGTATTCATCAAATGTAACCTCAGTATCTTGTATTACTAAATGTCTCAATGCGAGTTGTTTTAATTTTTTCCAGAGATAACCCTGGAATTATCTTTAAAGCACTCAACATTCAACCCCCCTCTCCTGTTTTGCCATTGCTCAACTCCCAGCTCTCTGCGTTGAGTGTGGTTGGTGACATTTCTAAAGAAAGGCACCATCACTAAAAGTCCCTTTACTGGAGGTGTCCATACTGTTACGGTTTGGAGGTAATGTGTTTTTTTTTTTTTACCATCTAAAATATCATAAAAGTTTTGTCTTCATAGAAGATCTCACACTGCTATAACGTGATGTCTGCAGCTTACGGGGGTGGCCTCTAAGAGCCTCTGGCATATGGGTTTTATGCATTAAGGTCTGTAAAGGCGATACCACTTACAAAGATTTACAGTGTGCCAGGACTGTGGGCCAGATGGTAAAAGCCATATGAGTTGTGGAGTTCTTGGAGATTTTTTTTTAGTTTGTTTTTGTTTATCATAGAGAATACACTTCTGAGTTCCTAAAGTTCCAGCATGTTCTGCCCACTGCGTCATGGAGAAAAATATCAACTCTATCCTGAATCCAGGCCACCAGGGGTTATAAAAAGTGTTTAAAAAAGGAGGTAGGCAGGCCATTTCCTGGGACAGAAAAAAACAGTTGTTTTAAAATACATTCTTGCTATTCTGATGCTAAAACAAATAGGTTTTTATTGCCGTTGTTCTCGGAAATGTTTTATTCAGAAGATAAAGCAGAGTTCTTTGCAACAAGTATATTTAAACACCCTGCTTATCCTGCTCACCTGGAAATGCAGCATTGTTCTTGCTATAAAGAACTACTCACATTTGGGTTTGAGCATATGTCCAAATAGCATCACAGAGGGGCTTCCCCAGTCACAA